>VZRW01013964.1:0-210871 GCA_013398125.1 Aegotheles bennettii
TCTTACAAAGTAGAACTTTTTCTCTCTGTGCATTCCTGTGTGAAGAGTAATTGGAGTAATTTTTGGTAACAAAGGAAATATTGTTACACTGATTTGATATAAACTACCAAAAATGAAAGAACGAAGCAAACAAGAAATCTTTGTCATAATACTCAGTGAATCCAGGATATTTTTTTCAAATGATATCTAAGAGCATTTACTTCAGCCTTCATAGAGGAAGAGAACTCTGCCTTAATGAACATTATTTGGGATAAAGATGGGATAGGAAGGACAGGTTTTTATGGAATAGAACAGCCTGCAAATTAATATGACTTTTAAACCTTCCAGCAGTGCTTAGAAAAAATAACCCAAATAAGCAGAAAGGCTTTTATCAAATCTTTACATAATGTAACTCTTTTAAGGAGTGCTATCTCACAGTGATACTGTCACTTTAGTACCTATTAAATGAAGGCCATGCAAAAAAATAAAGGCTGTGAGATTAAATTAATGTTTTCCTTTGCCACTGAAATAGGGTTTCCTGCAGCTCAGAGTATTCACTTATTTGTACAGTAAGGTAGCATGTGGGTTTGCATTCAGAGTTTGAGGTGGCTTGTATCAACGCAAATACCTTGAAGGAAAACAGCAGCATTTGCATTGGTAGGATAGGCAGCAGTGGCATGGCAGAGTAATCGTGAGTTCTGAAGAGCCTGCTCAGCATGCTGGAGACAGTTTATTTAGGTCATTCTGCAGGGGACATAGGCATCAACTGGTGCTGGGGAACAGAGCCTAATTCTCCCCTCTACTTCCTTGTGGCTTATCTTAGTTAAGGGTGCCTACCCCTGGCACAGAGACTGTCTGCAGTGGCAAGTCAGTTTTTATCCTAAAAGTGTTTTTGTTAGGGGATAGTATTGCTTTCCTACTCATATGCATCAGGCCTTCCATGAAGCACAGAAGTGAATGGATACATGCATCTCTCTGCTGTTCAGTGCAAAAGAGGGGATGAGGACATGGCCTTACACTTTATCCTTCAAGTCTAGCAATTCTCATTCACTACAGTGCAGTTCTTATATAAAGAATCTGGGCACAGATTTCTGTACCCAAATTCTTAGCAGTGCTTAGAAAAACTATCTAAAACTTTGAAAAGCAGGTAGACACAGCACATGGCTGTGACCTAAGAGAACTGGGTGTATTCACCTTTGTCTACCATCCAAAGCTTGTCCACTGAATTGAATTTGTGCAGTTCTCCCCAGAAGGTGACCAAGCTCTTCACAGTGCTTGGGTCTAGTCTGCAGTTTCCTTTCTCCCTTTCATCATCACTTCTTGTGCCAGTTCCCCATTGCTTTTGGTGTATTTTGAGCAGCACTTAACCCCAGCACTCACTGACAGGCAGTTTATCAGTGTAACAAAGCATCTCTGGTCTTGTGGGAAACAGAAGTCATCATCTGCCTAGAAGCAGCCAAGACTTACTACAGGTTGTCATGCAGAGTCAGGGGCTGAGAAGAGAGAACTTGTCAGCTTTACCTCGATAAGTCCATGAGTGTGAAAGACATGCCACATGCAATTTCCATTACAGAGATCACCAGGAATCCAGGAGAAGCGTGAATGAGTAGGAGTCAGGCATGCAGAAAATTCTTCAGACTAGAAACCTTGGGCAGTTCCAGGTGTGCCTGCTTTCCATGGGAACCAAGGGGATTCTCAAAATTATCTTGCAAGATCAAGAGATGATCATCCATTACAAAATGCATCAAGATAGCAAGATAACATTTTCTGATTAAACTTCCTGTATTTTTTCCTCAGGCAAAAAAGGTGATAAATTCTCTCATGATAATAAAGCAATTTTAGTATAAACCAAAAACATTTTATTGCTTTTCCTTCTTAGTTATGACCACCTTCCTGGTTCACTTAAGAGTAACATACTACATCCTTCTTGTCTTTCCCTGGCACTGGCAACTTCACCCGCAGACACAAGCATCCTCTCCCTTTGTGCTGGAGGAGGGATGTGGGCTGTTGGTGGAGTTGGCTTTCAGAGGCTGAGAACCCCAGCTGGCCTTACAATGAAAGATCAGCGAGGATCTTCTTCTTTAGCAGCATCTCAAACTCTGTAGCTGCATGAGCTGCTCACAGCAAAGGAACTGGCATGTGTCATGCTGCCATGCAGGAAGGTCCCATGCAGGAGCTGATAGCAACTTGGCAATGAAGAGGACTGGCCATCAGCTGGACACCTGCCACTCCTTTTTGTCCTTTTGAAGCACAGCAGTGAATAATGATCTACAGTAAATACTTGCACCATGGCACCATTGCCAAGCAGTAGCAGATGTCACATCCTTGAAATGGGGGTTTATTGGATGAGAAGTCATGGTTTGAGGCATATATTTGTACAGAAGTCTAATTCATGCTTGCATCAGCCTACAGTAGGAGAGGTCATGGAAGGAAAGATCCTAGAGGAGAACAGGCCAGTCAGTGGGCTAAAGCAGGTGTTGTCCCCCGCATACACTATACACGTGCCCCACTGATGGCATTAGGAACCTTGTAGCTCAACAGCCTTCTTACAGCTGACATGAGTCCAGCTAAGAGATTAAGGCTCATCTTCCTGAAGCTGGCTGTTTGGTGTCAGCTGAGGCAGATGCAAGGAGCCATGCAGCTCAAATACGTGCTTGTGCTTGGTTTCCAGGCACCAACTTTGTTTTAAAAGCTGATTGCAGTTAAGGAAGGAAACAAGCTTTTGTTACTTGCATTCACCCCCTCACACAAGAAGCTTCTGCACCTGGGAGCTGGTAACAGCACAGCATATTTGTACAAGGTAAAAATACTGTTTCACTTCAGAAAAACAATGCCCTTTTGAAAACTGCAATTAGTTGAAAAAGAGATGTAGCATGCATATAAGATCTTTCAGACCAATGTTACCCCCAGACATTGTTTGTTCATCAATACAGTGCTAAAATAGCATTCCTGCAAGAGTTCAGCAGCCTAGTTTCAAGAACTAAAATCACATAATGATTACTTTTGCAAGACAAGTATAGGCAAAGTCTGCTTGTGTCAATCAGTATGAAAATGTAATTTAATTCAGTGCAACAGAAATCAATTTTTCTCCTAGGATCTAAGATAACTAAATATCACACAGTCAGCTTAATTAGTTTCTGATATTTGTACAACTTCACCTTTAAAGTCCAGAAAAAGCACAGTTCCTGTATTTGTTCTTTAGAATCTCTTTCTGTTCTGCTTTACTGCTTAGGAGGCTTACGAAGCTTCACAATAGCAATAAAATCTTACTCCAGTTCAGACTTTCTTTTGGCCACCAGGAGATGGAATCAATGCTCCATCAGATCCATCAGGCCATCTCATTAGTGTCACTAAAGAAGACTCAACAAAAGGAAAAACACAAAACCAGAGGTCCTTAAACCTTTAAAAAAGAAATCTTTTTCTCATCAGTTGCCTTCCCTAGGGAAGTAGCAGCACATAAACTGCACAAGACCCTCATTCAAACAGTTATCTCTTCCCCTAAAATTGTATCTTGTCCAAGTCTTTTTCAGTACTAATGGCTTCTCTTAAAGCTCTTGTTCTGTCACCTTGATGTCCAGGGGCACCCAGCTGCCCAAGTCTGGGCTAGGACCTCTCACAAAGCAAGCAAGCAAACTAAACGTCCTGTGCCCTTGTGTTACTCTGCCCCACACACTACTCAGTTGCATTTTCTGGGCTCTTGCACCATACAAGGCCCTACAAGAAGCGTTGTTACCAACACCAGAGCAAGTCTTAGTACCTGTGGGCACCTGCCCTAAGGTGTGCTCAGCCAGTCTGATCAGTCACTAGCACACAAGGCACTCAACTTGGAGGTAGGAAGCCAGCAGCAGGGTACTGGAAGAACAGAGCTGCTCCATTGAGGACAAAGATGTTACCATGCCAGAGCAACTTCACCAGTGTGGAACACACTGCCAAACACCACAAGCAGAGCAGACTTCGCAGCAATAACAAGTCTCAGCAACAGCCTAGTGACCATCAAATTTGGAAAGACAAAGCAAGCCACAGGACAATCTTGGAAATTTGATAAGCAAATGAGACTCAACACAGAACAATGCTAGGAACAAACCCTCTATACAACACAGTTCATAGGAAGAGTGGGACTGGTCAGACCTGAGCTTATATATTGCTCCTGGGCTACGAGTGGAGGCTGTAGGCACCAGGAGAGGTTGATGAGGGAAATCAGAGGCTATTAGCACACTTATGCCCTGCCAGCTGGCTCTCCTTCTCAGGCTGGTTTGAGTCAAGGACTTTACCACTGGTCCATGAGACGCAGTAGACACTTTGGTTTCTGAAATTCTGACTGAATTTCCTCAGTTAGAAGAGTTTTACTTGTTATAAATGTTTTAAACAGACTCCTGCACTCATCTCTTATCCAAGATGAGGTCTGTAATGGGGTTGAACTAAATTGGCTCTTGAGCTTGGGTTTGCACCTCTAAGCCCAAGAGAAGGGTGAATTCTGAGCCCCATGCAATGTTCTTTTCCAATTTCCCCTGAAACTCTATGCTTTTTCCTAATACACCCTTCTGTCTGCGTGGTTCTTTTCCAGGCTTGTATGCTTGCCATGAGCGCTACCCTTGAAGAAGAAAGCTAGGTCCATAAATTTCACAGGCATTCAGAACAGGGCTGATTCTTTTGTGCCTATAACCAACCTGAATGACCCAAGGTCACACAGGTAGTATGGGATGAAGCACAGATTTCAACACCTATATGATTAACATCATGTTCTCTAAACCTGTGGACTTCTATGAGCACTTTTATAAAGCCATGCTCACTGAAGGGGTCTTCACAGCATACTTTATCTATCAAGAACTTTCTTGGCAACTGTTGGTTCGAGAGAGAGGGGATGGTTGCTTTAGCAGAGCTATGTGCTCCTTTAAGTGCAAAGTCATGATGTGATAAAATGAATGATGGAAATCTGCATGGCTGTGCAACGTGCAGTGATAAAGATGATAATAACCTCCAGTTCTCTTTAAACTTAGCAAGGGCAATGGGGTGAGAGCTTAGTTAATCAATCCTGAGGAATCCTTTCCTGCTATCTTTTCCATCAGTGAAAGAATGAAATCACAAATGATGAAGATGATTCATACTCAGCAAACAAAGGCATAAGAGGCTCAAAGTGCAGTGGGCTCAACACAGCTTAATTAAAATGGGCAATGCAGGAGACTGTTGATAATGCCTTCTCAAACCTCTTCGTTTTCAAGCGGCTGTGTCCCACTTAGATAGAGTCTTCAGGTAAAACTGCTCTAAAACTAAAGGCGAAGAGCATGTCACTGTTTGTCCTACCCTAACACATAGATTGGGGCAGAAGGCAGCACTAACATTCCAGCAGGGTACATATGTCAAAAGTTGTATGGAGATTACTGTGGTTTTGCCACACGTGTAGCTGCTTGAGGCTTTCAGAGGGATTACCTGAGTGAAAAGCTGGTTATTGGCAAAAGCACAGTATAAAACCAGAATCCTGCCCTCAAAAGCTCACAATTCAGTTTCATTATTGACTCTTGGATTAGTTATAGTATTGCAAAGGTAAAGATATTAAGAACATATGTATGTGTATGAACTGATTGTAGAGGGAAAGAGAAAAACCATAAAAATATTAAAATTCAGACTGGCAGGGGTGAGACTAAGCCTCTGCAGTGCATTTGTTTGCCAGCAATGGCAAGAATTCTGTGTGGTTGAAAGTCCTCATCGTCATATTCCCATTGGAGTTGATCATAAGTGAAGCACCTTTCTAGAATCAGGACTGCAGTCATTCTTTGCCAAGCCAGACACTGCCCTGCCATCATGTATGTTAAAAACATCGCACATGGGGTGTTAAAGATGAGAAGCCTACCTTTTTGTTAATGAACGCGGATAAATGTAGCATAACCGCTTTACTCAAGAAGTGGATTTTTCCCAGGAAAACTTAAAAACCTCAAAACTTGCAAGGTTCATCCCTAAAATTTCTGCAGATCTGTTTTACTACACAGGGTGATTTTGGAGAAAAATCAGCCTCTAGCCATAATGCTGCTTCTTATTGTGTTCAGCAGAATAAAAACGATGGTTAAATGATGGAAAACAAAGGAATGATCTCCTTTAGGAAGGGAGACTTCTCTAACAGAAAAATATACTTAATTTTCCCTGTTTTCCACTAGTTTGAAAATTGGCTAGTTTCAAACTGCAGCCTTTAAAGTGCAGAATAAGCTGCAGTGCAATGCACGAGCATGTCAGAACTTCTGATGAGAGCTCGACTCTGGTCTAGGTTTGTCTTTTCAGCATTACTTGCAACTTTCTCTTCCTGTAAATTGCTGGGCAAATTACTCAAGTTTCAACTTTTTCCTGTATTGAGTTAGCTCTTATAGTCCTACATCATTCCTTTTTCACATATACTGGGAACTCAGCTGGACTTTGCTGCATACAGTCTCCTTTACGCTACTCAAAGAGCCTGCATTCAAATCACAACTTCCGTGTGGATTATACTTGGATTAGAAAGACATCCAAAGGTCCTGCGTATTTCTCAGCTGGAGAGAAATTAGGTTTATGTGAGGCTGGGAGATGTTGAGGTCAAGAGTTAATAATAGCGCAAATTTTCGAATCGCTGTGCCTCTACCCACTTTTGGCACGGAGCAGGGTCAGTGGTTTAGTGGCTGACAGCAGAATTGGCGTTTGAGATCTTTGATGGGACAAATATTAGTATCCATTGTAATATTACGGGTGTCTAATAATGATGCAGAAAAGATATGCAGCCCATATGGAAGGAAGGTACAGATCATATCTGGCTGGAGCCTGCTGCACTGGTACTGTCTACATTAATATCCCATATATATGGTGTAGCTTAGAGCAAATCCAGAGCAGCTTTAAATAATAACGTGGTCAGTTCTGATCTGGAGAATCATCACATTCGAAACAGCTTTCTCATAGTCTGCAGATTCTAATGTGTTGATCAGTCTGACTCAGGAAGCTGACAGCGTTCAGCCTACGGTATTTAAAGGTAAAGAAGAAGATTTTCTAAAGCAGTCGTGGCTAATTTTGATTATTTAATAAGACATAGCAAGGAATTTTCTAATTAGTAAATATTATCTGATACAAATTGTCCAATACTGAACATCTGATCCCCTGTCTGATCTTTGGTGAGCATGAAGGGCTGTTTATTATTAGTGCTATTTCCAAAGTGTCTGAGAAGACAGTTTTTATTTTGTTAGCCTGGATGTAGGTAAATCTCCTGTTGTTCCTCCGTGGGATAGATGTATACAGCTTGTGGGATGCAAAAGTTATTAAATTTTAGTGTGGAACAGCGAGAAGCAAACTACAGTTGTCTTCCTAGAAACTGGCAGTCACTCCACTGTCCCTTATGTTGCTGTTCTGAGAGAATGGGTAGGATGTAATTCCCTTCATCTCACACAGAAACTACTTGGCCATGTTGACATTTGCAGCCCTCTGGGATAGCCCCAGCTACTGACCTGTTTGCTAAACACTAGTTCAGCTGTGTCAGTTCTGTCGAAAACTGTTTCCTGGCATTTGTGTTCAGCTCAAGCTGTTTTGCAGTACCCCAGCCATGATTGTTTCCTTTCTTGAGGAAAATAACCTCTCTACTTAGGCCATTGAAAACCTGGGTGTTAAATGACTTTCATGCCTTTTATCAGCACTGTGCGCAGCCTTCTCTGTTGTGAGAAATCCTTGCTGTTCAAAGCAGGTCCATTTGTCATGCTTCACATACACAGACTGTTAGTAGGGCTGTCTGAGAAGCTGCGTGGCACAAAATGACCTCTGAACACCCTGGACTGTGCAACTGCATCTACGCTTAGAAGCAAAACTCAGAGCATTGTGAGGCAGGAAGAGCAACATCTGCCTTGGGCTGGGAGGGAAGCTGAGTCCTCAGAGCCTGAAGCTTATTTCCTTCTGTCAGTTATTCAGCCAAAGTCATTGGGAAATAACTACATCTAATTAGAGAGGTCAGTTCTGCACATCATGACAGCACTATGCCGTATGTGTATTTCCTTCAGTAGCAAGCAAGTAAAAGTTACTCACAGGCATGCCTGCAGTTCTTCGAAGGTACTTACTAGTCAAGGACTAGCCTTCTGTTTGTTTAGCAGCTCTAGCACTGCTAGGTAGTAATTCAGATTGGACGATAGCATTTCTGCTTCCTCAGGTTCTGTATTGCAGACATCTGTAAGCTCCACAGGTGTTCCCCACATCTCTCCTAGTGAGCAAGTACGAACAGGTAGTATGCCATTGCATTTCAGAAGCAGTTAATCACAGACACTTAACTGGCACACACTCCCATGAGATTCATTTGGGCTTATGCTTTACTCAATGAAAAAAACAGACCTGAGATTCTGTAATTCAACAAGAGAAACAAATGCATTGGAGCAGGGAAAAACTACAAAACGATACATGGAAGTTACCTTGATTAATTTTTTTTCCTAATGATTTTATTGAAAACATCCACATGTATACATTACAGGAAGAAAATACCGAAAGTCTACTATTCTGATAATAGACCAGAATTAGATGTTGGTTTGCAACCCACTTAGAAAATGCCTGTGGCAGTCTGGGCTGCCATTACAGAAGGGCTCTGGTGCTCTCATTTCTCAGATGTTGTACTGAGACTGGGCATTGCATTATCAGTGGGAGAGGTCAGAGCTGAAAGAGAAAAAATTGATTAGCAAATCGTTGACTTGGAATGAGCGACTTGTACAGTGTGAGAAAGATTAAAAGTACTAAAGTGATTTATGCCAGCTGAGGAACTGAGCTGGCTAGTTTAGTTCTAGTTTCTGGCCACTAGCCAACCCAAAGGGTGAAAATGGAGCTCAGCAGTCTGCAAATAACTGAAGGCTGTTAAATACCAAGGAGGAAATGAAATGATTTAATGAAGCACACAAAGGTGTAACTAGAAGTAGTTGGACTTAATTAAGGAACAGAAAATTGTAAATGAGTATCCAGAAAGCTTCTTGCTAATGAATTATTATAGCCTGCAAATCACCTTCACCTGAGACTTTTAAAACTGGGTGTGACAGAATACAAATGTCTTGCAAGTCAAGAAAGATTGTGTGTTTATGGCATATGAATTTACAGTTAACGTGGGGCTAAGCGAGCTGAGGCTTTGCAGTCTTTAGCTCTTCGTATTTAATACTTCCCAACAGACACAGCAAATAATATGTGCGTCTTACCTCTTGACCACCATCATGCGTGTTTGAGAGTCATAAGCATGTACCCACTATATTTTTTGCTGCCTTTAATGTATATCTGCTCCTCTCACGTCTGGAATAAGAAAAAAGAAACACCTAAAAACCTAGCTGGTAAGGCATGCTTAGTAGGGAACAGGTTTTATGGTTAAATGGAGAAAAGTGATGATAACTATGTGGAAGAGTAGCCATGATAGTCCTTGCCAAAGTTCTTGGATCAAAAGATGTTTTCTGAGCTGTCTCAAAATTCTTAGAAAATGCCCACCCTGCAGTGAAGGCACTGCAAAGGGACTGCTTGTGCAGTCCCAAGCAGGAGAGCAACTTGAGCTTGGCTGGAGCCTTTAGGTACCTCTGAGATGGAAAGCAGAGGTGTAGAATTGTTACTCCTCTCTTGACACTAAAACCAGCATCAACAAAACGGGGGAGCGGCATTTCCATTTGTGAACAAACTGTGAATCATTAGCTCAGATATTTGAGAGATGAAGATTATTCTGAATTTGCTAAAATGGCCACATCTGAATTTATTTCACAGCTCATTAGGGAGCTGTGTATAATAAATTACCGAGCATGTTATGTTCAGCTAACCTGCCAGCTCCCTGGTTTGTTTTATGCTCTGGGTTGCTGAATGTGAAGAAGAAGCGAATAGTGCCTATTCAACCATTGTTTCATTGTTCAGGTGACAGAGACAGTGACTTGACAGAGCTTTTTTTTTTCTTTCAGCCCAATCTAAAGTGGTTTCTTGAAATCCTAGAGGTGATTTCCTGCGCTCTACGTCCTTGAGGGCTGTTTCCAGTTAATAAGAAAGGACACATTAGCAAAAGGACAGAGCTACCTAAGGGCAGAAGGGTCTGTTTTTCTTTCCTAATTGGTGCCCTCAGGGATGGTGCCTCTCTGCCCAGTAATTTCCACTGCCTAGTGGGCAGGATTTCCAGACAGGCTTGAGATGTTTTGTAGACCTCAAGGACATGCTGGACACAGGCTCAGCCTTGCCATTTTGTTACTCACTTTGGGCTGTAGTTGCTTCTTGCCTAGGGAAAATGCTTTACTTCAGTTTCCATCTGCAATAGCTATGTGGGATTTTGGGTTTGGTTCTTTTTTACTTGACTACGCAGCCACAAGTTTGCTTTGTGGCCCCACCTTACCATCTTTAGAGTTGTGAAAAGGCCCAGTTACTGATGTGGGGGAGAGTGGCAAACCAGGAAAAAATTCTGTTTTTTTAAAAATTCAGTTTTTGAAAGAAGAGGGCCTTTTTATTTTTCCCTTTTTTTTTCTTTTAAGAATTTGAACCCTCTTGTCATGATTTTCTTATTTTTGTTTAATCTTTTTTTTTTTCCTTTTCTGTTTTACAGTTATTACCTAAAATAGGCCTCTACTGAATGAAAAAATGTTTCATTAATTTTTTGGTGCTTCCTAAGAAAAAAATAATTCATCACTGGAACTAGAAAAAAATAATATATATATATATACATACACATATGTAAGTATGTATCTATAATAGTATTTATGCTTTCTCATAACAAAAGCTTTTGATGATGAGCAGAAAGCTTTGTGAGATGTTTCACTGTGGAATGTTTCCATTTTCTGTCAGCACTGTCCATCAATGGGACTGATTTTTTCCACAGGCTGGCTGTTCCAGGTAATAATGCTGACTGTATGAGAATGTGTGGGGACTATTCCCCTTTCCTGTTCTCTGGCATGTTTGCATTAAAGCTGGTCTGAACACAGAAACTGTACTGTCTGTGCAGATTTCCCATTTGATTTCATTAAATTAGGAACATCCATGACTTTGATATGTATTTTACATTGGAGAGTGTTTTATTCAGTGTTCCATGAGTTGTTAAGAGGAAAAAAAAACCCCATCCAAGTATTGGATACTCTCCTATAAGGAGTGCCCTGTGAAAGAAATAAATGTCTTTACCAAATCAGATTCATAACAGATACAGGAAGATTGGTGCTCAGATGGACTCTGATTCTTCCACAAAGTAAGTCACAATGTCAAATTTAGTTTGCAGCCTGGTGTTAAGGGATCATTAGCATTCACAGGTACATGAAATCAATACACAGGTGTTAAAACCAGTAACTTCCTTCCATCGGGATGAGGCTGAGGATTTCTCCACTCGTGTGGTTGCATGGCTGAGGAGCTCTTGCTCTGAGCTGGCGTTTGAGAACTGCAGGCACCTTGCAGCAGGCAGTAGCTGTGAGCATACCTGGAGGCAGGCTGTGCCATGCCTCTGTTTTGCCAGCTGCTGCCAGGGAAAAAAAATTGCACTCACTTTACACGTGCTTTGATGACAAGTGTCCTGTTAGATACAGGCACTAGGGCTAAGAAAAATGACTTTTCTTTATTTTCCTGTGCAACTTGTAACACTACTGACCAACCACCCCCTTCACACACACATACATCCAAATAGCTCCGCAATCTTCTGATGTTTTCTGACACTGACCTAAACAGGCGATGGAAACAACCTGCTCTATGCAGCAATAGAGGAATTCCCATTTTCTTCAAATCATACAGTCTACCTTAATTGCTTTCCTGTAATAATATAGTGATATGGTGTTGACTTTGTATGAATAATTCAGAGGCAGTAAAATGATAAAGTTATCAATAAAAGATGGCTTACAGTGATTATTTAATGCATTTCCTAGATATTTCAAAGACAAAAATATGTATCTGCAGGTGGAATGTGAAATACTACATTCAGAATATGCACAAATGTATTAACTCTATTACTGGGGCAGAAGAAAAATGAGTCAGCTGAATATAGGGAATAAAACATTTTTGTATTTCCTGAAAGTATGCTTTCTTCTTCTATTAAATAATGAACAAAAGATCTTTGCAAAATTGAGATAATCTCTTGTGCAATAGGTACACTTTATTTTATGAAAAGGAAGGGGAAGACTTGAAGAAGAGACACAACTTTGTTCTAGTGGGCTGGTTAATAAATGTAGCAGTAAGTGTGCAGTAGCAATATATAAGGGGGCAGATTCTGTGTGTGGGCTACACATAGCAGAGGGTGCTAGGGCTTGACATTAGAAAACACGCCTTGCATGCAAAAGCTCTTCTTTCATTGTCCCCATCACTCCTCCAGTCTCCTTGCACTGCATGGTATGGGAATGATGACCCAAAGTAGCTACTGGAGGTTAAAAACAGGAGATGAAGTGTTGAAGCTCCGAGCTTTCAGGCTGCGGTGGTGTTTTCTGCTGCTTCTCTGGCCCAAGCTAGTGCTAGAGCTGAAGGAACTGAGGGAAACAGCTTTTCAGAGCAAAGCCCAGTGAATGCTAAAGCCTCCCGATGGCTTCAGCTGTGCTAACAAAGGTGAGTGATGTGGTGAAGAGCAGCCCACGTTTCCACAGGTCCCCACCTCCCAGACTGGAGCAGGCCTGTGCANACAGTTATTACCTAAAATAGGTCTCTACTGAATGAAAAAATGTTTCATTAATTTTTTGGTGCTTCCTAAGAAAAAAATAATTCATCACTGGAACTAGAAAAAAATAATATATATATATATACATACACATATGTAAGTATGTATCTATAATAGTATTTATGCTTTCTCATAACAAAAGCTTTTGATGATGAGCAGAAAGCTTTGTGAGATGTTTCACTGTGGAATGTTTCCATTTTCTGTCAGCACTGTCCATCAATGGGACTGATTTTTTCCACAGGCTGGCTGTTCCAGGTAATAATGCTGACTGTATGAGAATGTGTGGGGACTATTCCCCTTTCCTGTTCTCTGGCATGTTTGCATTAAAGCTGGTCTGAACACAGAAACTGTACTGTCTGTGCAGATTTCCCATTTGATTTCATTAAATTAGGAACATCCATGACTTTGATATGTATTTTACATTGGAGAGTGTTTTATTCAGTGTTCCATGAGTTGTTAAGAGGAAAAAAAAACCCCATCGAAGTATTGGATACTCTCCTATAAGGAGTGCTCTGTGAAAGAAATAAATGTCTTTACCAAATCAGATTCATAACAGATACAGGAAGATTGGTGCTCAGATGGACTCTGATTCTTCCACAAAGTAAGTCACAATGTCAAATTTAGTTTGCAGCCTGGTGTTAAGGGATCATTAGCATTCACAGGTACATGAAATCAATACACAGGTGTTAAAACCAGTAACTTCCTTCCATCGGGATGAGGCTGAGGATTTCTCCACTCGTGTGGTTGCATGGCTGAGGAGCTCTTGCTCTGAGCTGGCGTTTGAGAACTGCAGGCACCTTGCAGCAGGCAGTAGCTGTGAGCATACCTGGAGGCAGGCTGTGCCATGCCTCTGTTTTGCCAGCTGCTGCCAGGGAAAAAAAATTGCACTCACTTTACACGTGCTTTGATGACAAGTGTTCTGTTAGATACAGGCACTAGGGCTAAGAAAAATGACTTTTCTTTATTTTCCTGTGCAACTTGTAACACTACTGACCAACCACCCCCTTCACACACACATACATCCAAATAGCTCCGCAATCTTCTGATGTTTTCTGACACTGACCTAAACAGGCGATGGAAACAACCTGCTCTATGCAGCAATAGAGGAATTCCCATTTTCTTCAAATCATACAGTCTACCTTAATTGCTTTCCTGTAATAATATAGTGACATGGTGTTGACTTTGTATGAATAATTCAGAGGCAGTAAAATGATAAAGTTATCAATAAAAGATGGCTTACAGTGATTATTTAATGCATTTCCTAGATATTTCAAAGACAAAAATATGTATCTGCAGGTGGAATGTGAAATACTACATTCAGAATATGCACAAATGTATTAACTCTATTACTGGGGCAGAAGAAAAATGAGTCAGCTGAATATAGGGAATAAAACATTTTTGTATTTCCTGAAAGTATGCTTTCTTCTTCTATTAAATAATGAACAAAAGATCTTTGCAAAATTGAGATAATCTCTTGTGCAATAGGTACACTTTATTTTATGAAAAGGAAGGGGAAGACTTGAAGAAGAGACACAACTTTGTTCTAGTGGGCTGGTTAATAAATGTAGCAGTAAGTGTGCAGTAGCAATATATAAGGGGGCAGATTCTGTGTGTGGGCTACACATAGCAGAGGGTGCTAGGGCTTGACATTAGAAAACACGCCTTGCATGCAAAAGCTCTTCTTTCATTGTCCCCATCACTCCTCCAGTCTCCTTGCACTGCATGGTATGGGAATGATGACCCAAAGTAGCTACTGGAGGTTAAAAACAGGAGATGAAGTGTTGAAGCTCCGAGCTTTCAGGCTGCGGTGGTGTTTTCTGCTGCTTCTCTGGCCCAAGCTAGTGCTAGAGCTGAAGGAACTGAGGGAAACAGCTTTTCAGAGCAAAGCCCAGTGAATGCTAAAGCCTCCCGATGGCTTCAGCTGTGCTAACAAAGGTGAGTGATGTGGTGAAGAGCAGCCCACGTTTCCACAGGTCCCCACCTCCCAGACTGGAGCAGGCCTGTGCATTTTGCTCCCAGCTCAGAGCACAGGGAAGGTAGGGAACTTCATGATGTGAAGCAGGATGGCAATCTCCTGTGCTGCTCTTGCAAGCCAGCCACCAGGAAAACAGACAAACCAAGATGTTTTAGCTAGGAATCTTGCAGCATGCTGAACCCTCACTTCTGCACTGCCCCTTCAAGGCAAGTGATTTTCCCTTTCAGTGTCCTGATACAAGCACTTGGAAGTGCATGGATGCACATTTGGAGAATTGCCTGAGGCTCTGGTCAGTTTGCTCATTCAACTGCTGCGTTTGCTGTGGAGGCACAAAGGCCTGTGGTGTATCTATCACTTCTTCAAACAACCCACTCAGGAGACAGCATGGGCACAGCCTGCCTGCTCGAGAGGACTGCAGACTTTGCAGCCTAGACCTTGAGGACTACTTGACAAAAGACCATGGCTTACCAGCTGCTGTGGAGAGCAAAGACTGTCAAGCTGGAGGTTTTGAGTTTTTAGGGACAAGTCTCCAGTCACTCTTGAGTTTGGACCACAGTTTGCTTTATGTAAATCATTTATTTGTGCAGCAAAGGTTTTTTTGTGTCTATTTACCCTTGAGAAGTGCAAGCACCTCTAGAGATCTGTCCCTGAAGGAAGCTTGAAGGTTTCTCTTGTATGATCCTTCAAGGTCCCTTCCAACCCTAGAATTCTGTGATTCTGTGATTCTGTGATTAAGTAAATTTCCTTGTTAAATACATCTCCCCTTTTTTTACATTCCTCCCCATTTAAAGCAAGTTAAAGAGGAATCTTCACTCTTCAGTGTCAAAGACAAAAAAGTATTGACTTAATGGTCTTGTCTCTTTCCCTCCCCATTCCATTACCCTTTACACTATCCATTTACGTGTTCACTATTAAAATAACTATCTGATGGCAGCATTACTTGATGAAGTGATACAGATGTGCTAAGTAGAGTGTGACAGATTAATTCCATAATTTGAAAACCTGCTAGCTATGAGGTAGCAAGCACTGCCTTTTTCTGTCTTTATTGACTATTAAAGCTTCATTTTGCAGTGCATACTGTTCCAGGAACATGGTTTTCATGCAAAAAGTCTTGATTATTTTTCTGAAACCAAAAATCTTCCCCTCTGGGTAGGGTGGGCCGTAATATTGGAGTAATTTATTCAGGCCAGAGAAAATACTTTGTTTAGCTAATAAAATGGCTTTTCATTAGCTTCCTAAAATGTAATTTTTTAATAGGTAAATTAAAACCTTGCTTATTAATTGCAGTGCATGCAAGTGCCATTGGCATTCTTTCACTATACCCATGCCAAAGCTGTTACTGGCCAGGATGTGACAAGGCAAAGGGAGAGATCTGAGGTTGTATGAATCCAGCTGGTCTGAGACATCCTGATGGGAGATCTGACCACAAATCCCTCTTAATTCCTTTCTGTGATTGCTTTCTGCTCTAATTGCTTTGTGAAAAGACAGAATGATTGTCTTTTCAATAAGCTGACATACTTTTTAGATTGAAAGTGTAAAGTGTTTTCCTTTGGTGGAGGCTTGCACTTTAATGGACTAGCAGTGCTTACAAACTCAGTTAGCTTATCTCATTTTGGCTCAGTTCAGTTCAGCAACAAACAGCTGAGGAGCAACTTCATTAAATATGTGCTGTGTGTCAGGGAACACTGCTTTGCCAAATCTATACTTACTGTGAAGTATGTTATTTTAAAGAGGGAGAGCTAGCATTTCATTATGCATTTATTCCCATAGTAAAGATAATTGTCTCTCATACAGCAACTTTCATGGACTTTACTAAACATGAATTAAATCTAACTTAACCACATACTCTGCAAACAAAATGATAAATATCCATCTTTAAAAATCAGCTCTTAAAATAGGCTTTTATTTTATGTGTGCATCTGTTGTTGATTGGACTGTGTGCTGAACATGAAAGGCCAGATCTTGATCTTGGTTACCCAGTAAGGAATGACAATAAATGTGCAGGGGCTAACAGATTTATACAGATGCTTTCACAATAAAAAGCTTGTCTGCAAGTGTTAAGGTTGGAATGGT
Organism: Aegotheles bennettii; assembly: GCA_013398125.1. NCBI lineage: Eukaryota > Metazoa > Chordata > Aves > Caprimulgiformes > Aegothelidae > Aegotheles > Aegotheles bennettii. The sequence goes on from VZRW01013964.1 coordinate 16,632, forward strand.
GGCTTTGTTCTTCACTCTCTGGTGGCAGGTGGGCACATGAACTGCTCTGAGAATGGCAGAGTAAATTGTTTGAAGTCTACTGGGAGTTTTGTGCTATTGCAAGGCTTTTTGTAGCTGAAATCTAAAGTGCAGTTTCTGATTACCTACAGCTTGGCTGGATCCTTGTCTACCTTTTTAGAGAAGACTGCTAATCCCAAAATTTAGGCTATGCAGTGTCTAAGATGAATCAGAAAGCAGAGCTTTCATTCCTTGCAAGCTTCTGATGTTGGACATCTAGAAGGATATTCAGGGAGCCCAACTTAGGCACGCACCTCCACAGAAAAGGGAGTGGGTTTTTTCCCTGGCCTGATTTAGGTGCCTTGATTTACCTTCTGTCCACTGACTATGTATGTAGTAAAGGTACAAAAAGCGGTTTCCTGTGCTGGATGGTGTGAATAGCCATATTTTATTAATTTCTAGGCTAAAATAATCTGAATGAGACAACGGCTAAAGTGAAATCTCTCTAGACCTTTTATCCCATAAAATGTTACTGTCTCTTTTTGGTTTCAAAATATTTCATTTTTTAGGTGCTTCTTTCAGATAATTTCAATCAAGGACACAAATGTGCTGGGATTATTCAACCAAAACCAAGTTTCTTCTGGCTGCTGCAAAGAGTTTCACTTCGGTTTGCTTTGTTTCTGAGCTCAGCCTCCAGGTCACTGTCTGCTGAACCCCCCTAGGCCTTCAGTTTTTGGTAAGCTCCCTCTGGCCAAACGCTCAGTCCACACTAATGCACTTGCTGTGATTTTCAAAATTCTGCCCAGATGGTCCTATCTTCTTGAATAGTTTGCAATGCTCAATCTCCCATTTTCCTCAGGGGAGAAATACATAATTTAATTTGTGGGTTTCAGTAGTTTTACTAATGAATTTTTGCTTCTCCTGTCATTTTAACGTGGTTACAGATGCTTCACTGACCCTTTTATATTGTCCTGTATTGTTTCCATCAGTTGTTGGATTTCAGGAGGGAGAGATGTAACCTATATTTAAGCTTCTTTGAGACAAAGCTGACAGAGCTGTTGAAAACGAGACAGATGCTGCTACTGAAGATTTTACCTTTTTGGGTTGCATTTTGCAAGAGAGAGCTGGAAAAGTATATCCATTTGAGAAGCTACTGATACTGAAATGCTGGTCTCTCAAAGTCTAAAGAGCATCAAATAGGAGACCATTAACTTTTGGCTCAGAACTTGCCCTTTAGCAATACACAGAACATTATTAAAACAACCTTTAAGGATTTTACTGGTGAAGATGTCTGACTACTTCTTTATCAGCATCTCAGCAGTGCTAACTGAAGGCACGGGCCTGAGGAGCTCAGCTTGTCTCCTGATCCAACAGGTTCTCAGTTCTGTGCCTCTGGCAGTGAGTCCAGCCTGCACATCAGCTACAACAGGAGAGCTCCTGGGCTTTTTGTGTGTAGCATTCCTAGGGCCTCCACTGTCCTTAAAAAAAACCCTCTCACTTTGTTTAGGAGTGTTTTAAAAAGGTGTGCTGCAGTAGTTAGCATATAATAACAAAAAAGATAAAAGCAGAACAAGCAGAAATTTTTTCATCCTTACCTTCTGGGAAGCCATGCAGAAGTAAGATAGACAGTTGCTATGTTCCTGTTATGACAGATTCTTTTAACCCTGAATGCTTCAGCTAGTTGAAAACAGAAATATTTTCTGGGAGAAACTTCAAGAGAAACTTCTTTTTGGCCCTGTTCATTAAAGTTGTATTTTTATTCTGGCTGAGGAACCAAGTATTTGAGTTTAAATGGGTGCTAGTCTGTTCAGGGAGTGCTCTGAAAGAAATGTTTTGAGGTGAAGTTTGTGGTTGCCTCTATGAAGGTAAGTCCTGTGCTTTGCTTACAACAGGCTGACATCAGTGGCCAGTCTGCTTTGCTCTAAATGCTGTGAATTCACAGAAATCCATGAATTCAAATGTTCATTAGAAACCAGAGGTTTTGCAGTATGTCCATTTTAATGATTACTAAAACTGTATACAGTAACAGTTTCCATTGCAGCTGGATGCTCTAATAGCTAAACCTACAAAGGAAAACTGCAACAGACAGCCATCAAGTCTCTTTAGTAGTTATTTTCTGTGTCTGTTCTTGGCTGCTGTGCTTTTGCATGCAGATCAACTCTTTTGAGAACAGAAAGAATCTCCTAATTCCTCTGTATTAACAGCAGCAAGAGCAAAGCAGGTTCTTTATCTGTAAAGAAACTTGCAGGCACAGCCGGTTCCTCTTGGGGCTGACAACATGCCAAGAGCTCTGGCACAAAGACCACTAAACAGGGTGGACTCACATTGAGCATCCATGGTGCTTGTACGTGGTTTGCTCTCAGTGGAAAGTCACAGCAGAAAGCAAGTTGAAACAGGGTCTTTTGTATGACAGTGGTGGCCACAGCTGTCTGCAGTCATCAGCTCCCACTTCCCAGTCAGCAGGATAGAGCAGTACACAAGGATTATGTCTAAGTACATCTGTAGCAGTATGTGGCTTGCCAAGTGTTTGACAGCTTGAGGTGCTGGGCATGTGGAAGAATAGCTGATGGTCAGGAAAGAAAAGCAAAGCTATACCTCATTGCTTTTCAGACAGAACACAGGACCAATTATTTATTAAGGCTGTATATAGGATGTCTAGCAACCTGGGTGATGAGGGTGGGTCCTTTCAAATGCAGACGTACTCATCTGCTGCTGTAAGATAGCACAGGTAAGCCAGGGTTCTTGGAGAGTTTCCCTATTAAAAAAAACAAACAAAAAAAAAGAAAGAAAAGAATTTATGTATCTCATCAGCTTGTGGAACAAGCGATAATTGCATCAAGTCTGCTAGGCAACTGTGGATTTTTCCTTGTCTCTGGTAAATTTCTAGCCCTGGAAGATTGCAGATGTGATGTTCCATTTCACCTTTATAAACAAGTAGCACCTGCAGCCTTATAGACTACTTCCCACTGTAGGGTATAGAGGAAGGGCATTGTTTCTACCTCGCATTTTTGAAGCTGTCTGTGGATCTGAGTTGCTTTCTGCAACAGAAGTCCTGGTGAAACATGCTGATATCCCACCTGTAGTCCTCCAGTGTTCTTCCCAGACTGTTAAATGCTAGGGCTCTCCTTGTCACATCTATCTCTATGACCTTGCCCCTCGGATGGCTATGGAAATTGCAGGAATGCTTTACAGAGGCAGTTGTCACCTACCAACAGAATCAGCCTTTTTTTTTTAAGCAAAGATAATTCTGACAGCTGGATGTAACCACATGGTGATTGTCCTGACATTGTTTGCAAGCTGATCACAGTCATTCCTGACTAGGAGCTGTTAAATTTGAACTCAGACTCCAGAGGTGTTGTGCGAAGTGCTGTTGTCCTTATGTGTCAAGCAACAAGTGCTGTTCTTTGGCAACTTGAGCTTGCATATCAGTTCCTGTCAAGGTTTTAGAGTCTACTAGGGCAACTGTCTGCTTTGGTTTGCTTGTCCTCAAAGCCAAATGACCTACCACTGAGTTGTCACATGCTAACTAATATAAGCAGCAAACATCTCTCCTTTTGGATTTGCTACAGGGAAGTCTGTGCATTGCAAACTCAAATTAGTGAATTCTTCCCTGACAACTGTGCTGTATAGAAGCAAACATTTTACTTTAAAATGCTTCTCTGCCAGTGTTGGTGTGATAAAACAAAGCATAAATAAATTGGGATGTGCCAGCACCAGCGAACCAGGTAGAAAATGCTTTCTTCACTAGGAACACAAGTGTTTCACAAGAAGCCACCAAAGTATTTCTTGAGCTAACAGTACTGTTTTTCCTTGGAGCTGAACCTTAAAACCTTGTTCTTCTCAACTTGTTCCAGGTGGCTGTATGGTATAATGCCCTTACATAGATGAAATGCACACTTGATTATGTCTGCATTTCTTTGTGGTGGGTAACAGTTGAAGTGAGGGGAGACCTGGAGCTCACACGGTCTCCATCCTCTTGTGTGTGGCAGGATATTCTGACGCTGTACTGAGATTCATTTACATTTACTTTATGCCTGTGGGTGGCTCACTTTCCCTATGGGTCAGTTCTGCTTTATCCTCAGAGTACAAACTTGTGGCATGGAGCATGAGAGCACAGGACAGATCCTAAAAGGCGAGTGGGTCCTGGAGAGCAATCCAGAGTTCAGTGCTGAGCTCCCAGGATACCTTGTGTAAGGGAGGCAGGGGTCTCAGCATGGGGTACTTACCTGGATATTGTCCTTTGAAGTTACACAGGGACTCAAGAGCCCAATCTGCTGGGTGTTCTCCATGAAGAGAGAGGTAGCCAGGAGGCAGGTCTTCCTGTGCCTGGTTTCTGGAGCCTTATTATTTATAGGCATGAGGAAAAGGGAGAAGTTTCTCAACTAGCTTATGAGAGAGCCAGCTCCCATGATTCATCATGGCACACATGAAGGTGCCACCAGGCTCCTCGTGGAGCTACTGCTTACTGTGATTCTGTCAGTATCCTTCAATCCATCTGGATTTCCTGATGAAAGGCAGGTTTTATTTTGGGGCATGTGATGGGTCCAGGTGCTGTGAGGATGGCAGGTTTGATGAGGGGGTAATCTTGAGCACATGATCCTTCTAAATTGGAGGTAGGAAGTCAGTGACATTTTCACCCAAACCTGCTGCAAGCAGAACTGCCTGGCTGAGCACTGCTTCCCATGCTGGAGCAGGTCCCCGCCCTGGCAGAAAAATGATCTGATCTCAGGGGAAACTTCTTTCTGCTTCTGAAGTATAAATAAAGAGTGTGTTTCTTGTAGTACCTTAAATATAATAGATTTCCTGTGCTGTTTTCAACAACACTAGTGAGGAGACCCTGGTCTCTGATGCAGTCTTGGCAGAAATAATAGTTAAAACATAAAATGGAAGGCACTGACTAGTCCAGGACAATACCCAAATTGTGGTAGGGTCACTTCATCAGGGTCATTGCTGAGAATGGTAGGAGTCTGGGGGCAGATGATTTAGCTGTATAGGCAGAAGAGTCTAAACAGGAGAAAGAATTGGAAAAAATAAGAGTATTTTAATTTGATGAGCGTATTTGGCTTTGTTTTTTAATTTTGCTGCATGGAAACATTTTTCCAAACCTTTCAAGCTTGAAAAAACCTGGCACTTAACAACAGTTCTAATGAAATAAATAAAATCCTCTTTTGTTCACTTGTCTAAGTCCGAGCTTTCAGGAATACTGCTGTTTCTCAAAATCATTCTGCTTTGAGAGAATAATGTCACAAGAGGATTTTTTTAGTCACAAAATGAATGTAAAAAAAGACTGATCATTTTCTTTTTAACTGAAGAATAATTTTTAGGCTGAGCTTGAATATCAAAAATGTCATATGAAATGGGAACTTTTCTGAAGACTTGAAAGTTTGTGAAAGAAGGAGGTTATGCTGACAGATGTTTCAGAAACCTAATTAATGAAGCCCAGAAATGAAAAAGACTAAGAGCAATTTGGCATCTTGTATGAGGAGAAATAACACATAATGTCTCAAAACTAATAAAAGACCAATCACCTCAAGAACTTGAGACAAAAAAGAAGGATTGTAAAACAGGAGTTAGGTTTCTTTTTATCTTTGTAAACTTTTTAAACATATTTCTGGGTAGAACTGTCTGAAACACCAAGATTATATTTTGTGACATTTACTGAGGTTTTGGGATTTTTATACATTCTACATTAGCAAACAAAGCCTTTTTAATATTTTTATGTTGAAATTCCCTCTAGGAATCTGTAGGTGCTCTTGTCGAGGTTTTTCTTTCCTCCTACTTCTTAGAAATTATTAGAGAGACCAGGTTGTTCTGAACCTCAAAATCTTCTCATCTAAATGAGTAAATCTTTTTAAATCAGTGTCAATGGAAAATGAATACTTGAACTACATTTTGTTTTCCTGAAACTATTTCAAGTGGCTCCAACTTCATCTTGCACATGGTAGTTTTGCACAAAAGATGCATTTAATCTCAGCTGTAAGAGCATGGATTTGCCAGTTCTGTACTGCTGCTGTTTGTGAAAAATGGCTTTGCCTTACTGTATTTCTGTTCATCATCCTTACTTAGTGGCTGATCAGCTTCCGATAATGTGGTATTCGATCTTACCCTGTGAATTACAATCCATTATCTCATCAGGATATGTTATTGGAGGGGAATTAAAGAAATGCTGTCAGTAATACATATATACTCAGTTGAAATTAAGTGAGGACATGAAGTAAGCTTACTGCTGCAAAGTACAGGGTATCAGCACCCGTCCTTCATTAATTCACTCAGCCCTCTCTTTACATTGTGAAGTGACACGATAACATAAGGCCACAAGGAAATATGTGAAAACTTTCTGTCTGTCCATGCTTTAAGGACTCTTATCCACCTAGTTATGGGCCTTGCTGCTTGCTTTGCTGCTGGGAATGAATATGGGTGCTGAGGTTGACAGGGAGCTCATTACAGTGGCTTTCCTCAAGTAGGCAATGGCACATTCGAGCCCACAAAGCCTATTGAGAAACGCTGAAGTGAAGCCAAGCATTTGGAAGCAAGGTTCTAACCTTTGTTAATTGAGGTGCCATTCTACTAGGCAGAATTGATGATGCAGTAAGGTGACTTACACACCATATTAAGGCCAAAGTACAGAAATACTAGTTGCCGTTGAAAGTCAAAGGCTGCTTAAGGAGGTGCTAAAGGATGAGTGTAATGCTGTAGGGAAAATTCTGCAGGTAAAGGTCAGTGGAATTTTCCTTAAAAGTAGTTCTTCTACAAGTTTGGGTGACATTTCTTTGCCTGCTTTCTAATACTGCAATCTAATCTTTGCCTGAGAGAAACAATGGGGTATAAAGCATATTGTCTGTGCAAGGGCTTAAAAGGGAGCAGTGTTGATCTCCCTGTCTGACAGTCTACAAAACGCCAAGACTGGCTTAAAAATCATGGATTTTCTGTTGAAAAAAAAGGGTCTTTGTTTCTAGACCTTTTGAGGTCAAGTTTTCTGACGTTCCCGTATGTTTCTAAGGGATACATGTTTATCTAAGTGAAAAAGAATAACAAAATATATGTTTTTAAAAAAGAGACATTTCACATAGACATGTACTTCCGAGTGCCATGCATTGAGGGAAAGACATCATCATGTGCCTCAAATAATGAGAGTTAATAACATCAGGAATAGCACAATTTGCACTGATTTAATTTAAACAAGAACTGAAAAGGCTCAGCTGCACAGCTGTAAATATGCTATTTATTGTCAATAACGTTAAAAGATTGATCTAACAGGTCACCTACAAAGATTTCTTTGGGCCTCTTCATCACCAGGAGCATCTCCTCAGGCTTCTTCTATGCTGTAGTCCAACAGCTATCTTTGACAGTATATCCTGACTGTCACCAGATAGAAGCTCTGTATCATGCTGTACTTATTTTTGCAGAGACATAGGTGTGTGCTTGTGTGTGACAGGGACAGGGGTGGAGGTTTCACTTTGTACTTATTGCAGATAGAGTTACTGTGCCTGTTGGCTTTGCTTATTTCTCTTGTGGATATTTGTGGAAGATAAAATAAGCGCTGGCTTTGGATTTGATTTGCATTGTGAATTTGCTCCTAATTGGCACTACCCACACCAAATTTAAAGTCAACATTTTCAGTTCTCAAAGCCAGAAGGATAGAGCCAAGCTACTAGAGTGAGATTTTAAACAGCTGGCAAAACTCCATTGCTGTGATAATCAGTGGTAAAATCTTCTCCTGCAGAGACAATGTGGGCACTAGAGATCTCTGGGTTCTGCTTGCAAGCTGTTCCCTGTACTCTCCCTTCTCACAGCCTCTGAAGGATGTGGCCTGGGGCTTATGGCTTTTGGCTGTGTAATGTTTCCATTGCGCAGCTCACAAGGTCAGAAAGGCTGTCATCCTTTGCTGAGGAGCACTGCCAGGATAGCTGAAAGGAGAAACGTGGGTGTATATCACTTTTGCCCTGTTCCTTTGCATTGATGAGGTCTAGTTGTGACTTCAGCATTATTTAAAATAGCTTTAGGATTGTTTTGGGTTACCAGGTCAGAGCACTCTCCTGAACCTTTCTATCCTGTTCATTATTGTTAAGAGATTTAGCTTCAAGAGAGAAAATTAAAGTATCCAAGTAGTAACACTGTAGAACTTCTTCTAAGTGGCTTTTTTCTGTGTATACATATGTAGATAGAATGCTTTAAATTGATTTTGAGGCTGTTAAGATAGGCATATGCAGGCAAAGAAATCCCAGAGGCTCAGGCAGTTGTGATTTCTGTTTGTTTTGTTGTTGTTTGGTGTATTGTTGCTTTTCTTTTACCATGCAGCCTTTATAAACAACATTTGTGAATAATAGTATCAGATTTCACATACTATATACTGCAATCTTAGGTCTATATTCTTCATTTCCAACAGCTGGGCTCACATGCTTAAATTTCTACTATGCTTCAGAAATGCATTCTGTTTGTTACTAATACGATATGGATGACAGAATCAAACCAAAGATTTAAAAGCATTAGCCCCCAAAATATTCTGGCAAACCTATTCCTAAACTCTCAGCCAGATGAAGCCAGGAGCCAGACAAATGAGTTATTGTTAGTGTTTTTCCAAATGAGTACATCATTCCAGGTCTTAAATCCTTCCTTGGACAGCTCAGTAAAAAGAGAGTGAAAGCGTAGCTGCACTCCTGCCTGGCTCTGAAAATGTTAAATCCAAGATGGGAATGGGGAGATGTGGAGCAGCACTGATTCACTGATCAGATCAAGTGCAGCACCAGGCATATGGGCTGCACTAAGCAAGGGTGGTGAGGCCATGGGATTTGGTACGTACTATGGGAATGTATTGGTTCATAACTGCTTTAGCAACAGGACCTCACTGCTTGTTTGCAACACACTTGAGCACTCGGTGCCAGTGTCTCCTTCCCCAGCAAAATGAATGACAGAATCTCCAAAAATGGGACACTGAAGTAAGTATGTGTAACCTTGGGAATCCACTTTGCTTTAGGCTGCTTTAGGTGACCTGCAGTAAGGAGCCCCACATGCTTTGTGTTCTGGAGTCTTGTGTCTTAGGGCATTGTTTAGTTCTTTGGCATCACAAAGCTTGTGGGAAAGGAACAACCCTGATTCCACCAAGCATTCAAAGTGTGTTGGATAAAGAAGTGATGTGTGAGGGGCTGCTGACAAGCATCTGGACTGACAGAGATGACCCTCTGCTGCTGACTTCAAAGTTGACATTCTGCAGACTGAAAGGACATGACCAGTTCTCTGGAAAGGAGGAGTATAAAACATGACTAAAGATGAAAAGGAACTTCAGAAGTGCCTTAAGGCCCCAGCTGAGATCTTGTGACATCCCTTTGTGCCAGGCTGTCTGCAAAATGCACGGTGCAAGAGAGACTCATGCAGAGAAGACATGTGGAATGGAAAGGGAAACGCAGAAAAAACAGCAGTTCTCTAACACCCCTCAGGAAATCACTGTCATAAGCAGAAACTGAATGCTTGGTCTTAGTCCCCACCCAGTGCTTTGTTACCTGTTTCGTCGTGCTCTGCACAAGCTGATGCTTGTTTCAAGATACTATATTAGAAGGGTGCAAAAAGTCAACTACACGTGTCACTTTTGTTGTGAAAATATCAGCAGTTCTGTTAACAAGAAGTTAGGAAGCATTCCCTCCCCCCCCCGGGAAAAACACCTTTCAGAAGGATGGCTTAACAAAATGCTTGTCCATCTGCAAAACGGCTCCTGTCAGACATATGCCAAGTGAGGAGAGGAGGTAGAGCCACAGGTCGAGAAGAGTGGCCCCTCAAAAATATCGGCCCCTTATATGGCAGGAAATTCAGCACAAGTTGAAGCTGTCAGAGATTATTTATTTCTTGCTGAGTGCTCTTTGACTCCTCTCAGAGTCCCAGAGTGAAGATGAGGTCAGGGACTCAGTGACTGCTGGCTACTAGCCCTACCACAACTCTGGGAACAGCAGCTCCTACCTATGTACCATGTATCCATTAATCTCACTGTAGGACTGGTTGCTTGTCCCCGTGTGCTGGGACTCCCCATCTGCAAAGTCGGGGACTAAGATGAGGTCCATATGACTCCACTGAAAGGGAAGATATGCCTTTTGTCCAGTAATTGTTTCCCTTTTTTGTGCACTTCTACATATAATGAGCTGAATTAACTTCACATGGAGCCAGAACATCCAAACCCATTGACGACATTTCAAGCAAATGCAGCACTTGTCACATTAATCGCAAAATCTCCACTGCTTTATGCATCTCACAGGAGATTATGCATCACCAGGTGCTTTTATGCATCTCCCTTTTAGAGGGTAGGCTGTCAGTGGTAAATCTATCCCTGATTATTTTTAGTAGAGTAGCTCTCACGCACTTTATAAGCAAGTAATATGTTTGCTGTAGGCATGATGCTGCAGTCTAATCCTAGACCCATAATTTAATACAGTGAGGAAAAGGCCAGTCACTTTCAGGGAAGCCCCACAAGTTTATGTCAGCAAAGTACTTGGCTCTGTAAAGATTGTTGTTTACAAAAATATTGAAATTGCATATGATTATCTTAGATTGAAAAAAAAAAATATTTTTAAAAACATTTTTCTGGAATTGGTTCAGATATTTAAGTGTTCGTTGGTCAGGAATAAAATTCCGATCATCTAAATGTCTGCAGTGAATCAAAAGCTTTTTTTCATAAGCAGCAGAACAGATATTACCATTTTAAATAATGTTATAAATATACACATAGTAATGACTTCATATAAGTTCGTTATATACACAGAAAGTAACCATAATGATCAATATTATTCTTCATTGCTTTTGAATGGGAATGAATTTAGAAATTTATTAATATATGGTATTACAGTTCACTGATTCATAGAGTTTTATGGCTAAAAGGGGATATTATATCAGTTTTTCTCATCTCTTGTGCAGCAGTTTATACAGTTTCCTTATAGCAGTCTGTTCAAGTAAGTGTATCATCTCACCCTTGGAATTTAAGGCCTGTGTGTTCTGTGGTCTCTGTCTGGCTGTTTTTAACCAGCCCCGTACAGTAAGTCAATGATTTGTCACTCTCCATGTTCTGACTAGCTTATACCAAAATTTCCACTTGCTGTATTGACTCCACCAAGGTGGTGGTTTCTTGTACACCTTTCATCTCAACTCAGAGACAGTTTTGTCTTGTTGGAGACAGACACTGATCAAAATGTAATCTTGTTCAAGTTTAACATCTTATTTCTTTAGATGCTGACTTGTTTTACAGTAATGGCAAGACACTAACTGATTTCAGCATAGGCAAAATGTAATCCTTATTTGTATTAGGTGACCAATATTGTTATACATCTGCATTCCCATAGTCAGGGCTTTCCACTAACAAAGCCTGTGAAGACATTCAAAGGCTGCATGACAGCATCAACAAGTAACAGGGACTTTTCTGTCAGACATTAGTTACGAAGAAGTTTGTTATGTCATATGGACATCAAGCATCTTAGTTATGAGTGGGACTTAGCCTCTTTAGTCAGAACGACTGGTTATAGAATCATGAATAAATGAAATTAGCTCTTGGTATTGCAAGTATTTTGTCATTTTGGATGCCTGGTCCTGTTACCACTCAGCTCTAACCTGTTAACAAGTTCAGCCCCTGCTAATTCGCTGTTTCCTTCTATGTCTTTTCCATATGTCTACAAGCAAAACACATTTCATGCATGCAGGTTTGGTTCTCCAGAACTTAAGTGCATATACAACTTCATGTGGCATGACTTACTCCATCAACTAGGTAACTCATACACATGAAGATGAACATCTCTGTGAATAATGTCAGGAGAGGAGTTTTAGTTTGGAAATTGTCTTCCTTTGGGAGTCCCCCTCACTCTCATTTTCAATTCTTGCAACAACCTATCAATTAGTTTCTCCATTATTTCACAGAACTTCTTGCCATGTGTCACTAGACAAGATCTGGTGATCATTACATTTTCTGTAAGTCACAGCAGAATCAAAGAAACGAGACCTGTTCTGATCCCACCCTGCCTCCCAGAGCACTGGACCAGGCTGCCCAGAGAGGTTGTGGAGTCTCCTTGGCTGGAGACATTCAAACCCCACCTGGATGCGTTCCTGTGTGATGGACTCTAGGTGACCCTGCTCTGGCAGGGGGGTTGGACTGGATGATCTCTTGAGGTCCCTTCCAACCCCTAAGATTCTGGGATTCTGAGTATTAGTTGTGCAGTCACTTTTATCTTGTGGAAAGCTTTTTTCACTTAATTAAATTACCTTACTGTAAGAAATCTATATGATTTTTGTAATAGTGATCATAGTTTCTCTGAGGTTTTACCATGTAGAAATGTATTCAGAACCTTGTGTCTCCACTGGAAAGAGCTGTCTGCAGAAATCCATGGTGCCCTTCTGACACTAATCCTAGGCAGCCCAGGGAAATTTAGGGAGAATCTCAGGATGGAAAAGTGCTGCTAGTTCCATTAAATCTTGTAAAAAAGTAATACAAGGAGAACCAAAGTTTAAACAAGGCTTGGGTAAGCCCTTTTAGAGAAAATATGTTGTTTTAAATAATCCTTATTTTCACCATTAAGGCTACTTTTGCTGCAGACTTGCATTGTGAAAATTAATTATAATGAAAGAATAAGAAAAGAATAAAATGATCCAAGCCCTGAATGGTTATAATTGGCTTTACTTCAGTTGAGTTTCCCTGGCAGAGCTGCAAGGAAAGCTCTGCCCCATTAAATAACAGTCCATAGTACTAAATATAAGCAGGTACAAGATCCTCTCTATATTTGCAAGCAACCCTGAAATTTTGCTGATGAACTCCTGGCATTTTCTTAGTAAATATTTCTAAAATAGATGACATTTGACATAATTTTGTAGATACATACTAAGGTTGCCTAAACACACACCCCCCTACCTATACACATACATATACGTGGACATTTATAAACATCCGTCTCCATAGATAACAATAGATATTGCTGCATTCATTCCTGATTCCTTCGTGGCTCTGAAATTTCAGGATCTGACTTCTAATAGGGAATCTCTAGATGTGTTGTTTCAAATGCTGGTTTAAAGTAAAAAAAAAAAAAAAGCAGCTGCAGCAATACAGCACATCACAATAGCAGGTTAAATATAGACGTGGATTTCAGAGCCATTGTTTTCACTCCTGCTAAATAAGACAGTACTCTTAAAATGGAATGCCACTTGACCTTTCATGTCTCATCAGTCTGTGATTGTGTTTAACTAATGCAGGGAGGAAACATTTTGCCCCTGGAACTGTCCCCTGTTGATATGATGATCACTACTGCTGGGTCACACCATGCACAGGAGGCAGAAACCCAGCACTCCAGAACGCAAGGGGGATCTTGCAGCTCATGAAGGATCTCTGCCCATGTCCCACAATGACAAACGCTCATTTTTCAATTTCTCTCAGCTTGTGCTCTCTGCTGGCCATCTCAAATCACCACCAGTGCTCAAACATTCAAAAATCACTTATTTTGAAGTGGAAATTCTTGATGTGCAAAGCAAGAAGCAGATCTGTCTTGTGGACAAGGTGAGTGTATTATTCCAGCGCGCTGGGGATGTGCCTGGTTCACATGGTGCCAGTTCAGGGACTCTGTTTTCACTCTGTTGTATTCTTATTCTGTAATAGAAATACTTTCATACTTTTCCCTGGGAGATACTCAGAACTTCTGGCTAATCACAATCCTTGGCTATTTTTCTCCAGGTTTTTTACAAATAATCTGACACTTGTTTCTCCTAGATCTCCTGGCTGCTCTGCAAACTCAAGATATGTCCTTAGGCTGTGTCATGACACTGAGATTACAGTTTTTATTTCAGACATGATGCTTAAATGTCTACTTCAGAATGGATATTCGGTTTTAATACATTTGTAAAGCTCAGCATCTCTGCAATGCTGCGGGTTCTTGTTGGGATCAAAACGTACTCATCTCTACCCTACTCATCAGATTGGGCAGGAACCTGGCAATTTTTAAAATTTGTATTTTTAAAATTTGTATTTTTAAAATTTGTATTTTTAAGCAAAAAGTCTTAGCTAAAAGAGGCGGGTGTTTTTTATTGATATGAATCAAAACCCATAAACTACAATAAAATTGTATAAGTAGGAAGAGAGGACTGGGTAGGAAGGAAGTTTACAACACAGTAAACAACAGCTGAAAAAATGCTTCATAAATATTTTTATCACAGTTTTTGTGATTCATTTTCCTTCAGCAAAAGAGCTGGTCTCTTGTGTGCTGTGAAAATGAGAATCCTAGTCTATTTAGACTATAGGATTTTTCAGTAACTTGGTAGAGTTTTAAGGCTTACGTTTTGCTAGAAGAAAAAAATAGAAATAAAAAATTCCCTTATCCTCATTTGCAACAGCTGGAACTGGTGCATAAGTTTGCTTCAAATGTATAATTAATTAAACCTTTGAAATATGCAGGGTGCATATTTCACCAGATTCTCAGTGTTCTCGAGTGTTTAAAGGGTGTTTTTGCAATTTGTATGCATAGTTAAAGGTAAATATCTCATCTGTTTATTCTTAAGGGAGCAAAATATTTTTTGAGATTTTTTAAATCTAGCCAAAGGGGAAACATGTACAAAATGGTCAAACAAAAATGATGACTATTAATACCAGTTTTAATAGTGTTTGCATTATTTAATTTACTGAGTGATATTTACACAGTTATTAAAAAGGGTTATCTAAATACTACGCTGAATAAAGTTTTGATCCAAAAGAAGACTGAGTTTGTTTATTATCTTAAGCTTTCTAATAGTGTCATTAAAAGAAATGTATAAACAGAAACAGAATTAGGAGAAGAGCGTATTTAAGGCATCATTCTGTGATTCATGGAAGAAGTGTAGTCTGCTGGGACAATATCAGGCCTGTGTTCTAATCTTTGTTCTGAATTTTGATGAACCTGAACATTTTCTTCACCTTCTCCAAACCGTGGACTCACCAACAAAGCTGGTGAAGGGTCTGTAGCACAGGTTTTATGAGGAGTGGCAGAGGGAGCTGAGTTTGCTTAGCCTGGAGAAAAGAGACTGAGGGGAGACCTTATTGCTCTCTATAACTACCTGAAAGGGGCGTTGGAGTGAGGTGAGTGTCCATGTCCCAAGTAACAAGTGATAGGACAGGAAGAAATGGCCTCAAGTTGTGCCAGGGGAGGTTTAGATTGGATATCAAAATTTTTTTCACTGAAAGTGTTGTCAGGCACTGGCACAGGCTGCCCAGGGAAGTGGTTGAGTCACCATCCCTGGAGGTGTTTAGAAGACGTGTAGGTGTGGTGCTTAGGGACATGGGTTAGTGGTGGGCTTGGCAGTGCTGGGTTAATGGTTGGGCTCGATGATCTTAAAAGTCTTTTCCAACCAAAACAATTCTGTGATTCTATGACTCTACCCCTGTAGCAGTGGAAAGAGAGTTATGAGCGGTGATTGTGAAATACTCTCTATATAAAGGTAAAATACACACAGAGGAGCTGTAACAACTGTAAACCAAATGCTTCTGCTCAGGAATCTAAGTTCAATTTATGTGGCCATGGCCAGCGACATGGTCTTTTTTAATTATTAATTTTTTGGCACAGTACCAAAGAGTTAGTGCAAGTATAGTGCGAGGCTGAGATTTCCAAGGCTGCCTAAAGAATATGGATTTTGAATGAATATTTACCTGGCTGACTAAGTCCCTTAATTTGCTGTGATAATCCCTTCCTAAGGCAACCCCAATAGTATGGAATTTGAGTTCCTTACTTCCATGAACACTTAGTATTTGTGAACTTAATTTTATTTGGTTATCAGAGCAAACAAGAGACCATTTTACTGGATTATGCATCATCTTCCGTTTAATTAAATATAACATTGATACAGACTCAACATTACACTTCTAATGCCCATTTTCTGTTTGCAAGATAATTATGATTAGCCTCATTTCTCGGGGTTGCATGTAATTATTACTTGTCAGGATTAATAATAGGAGAGAATAGGAACCATAGAATTTAAAATGTATGTATTTATACTCATTGTATATTGTTAGTACTTCAGACTATTATGATTTAGCAAATACATTTGTACTATTCTCAGATTAATAAATCTAAAGGGACAAACTATACTATCATGGCAGAGAGAAGACTCTATTCTTTCTTCTTCTAATGGAAACTCAGGCAGGGTGATTGGATGATGTTGTTAAATGCTTTCAGAGGGTTAGTTTCTATGAGTCTCTTGCATATGCATATGAATCCTATTCAGATTAGTTGGAGCTCTGTGAATTCTTCAAAATGATGATACACCTAACTAGTTTCAGTATTCAGAAAGTTAAGATGTCTTGTGCTCAATGCAGTGTCAGGGATTTAGAAGAGGTGTGTTCGGCTGTGTGATCTCAAGCAATCAACTGACTTCAATAGGCTTTGGATCCAACCTAAGTAACTGTGAATCAATTCTCCATTTGTAAAATGAAAATAACATTATTTCCTTTGGCTTTCTTACCCATCTTATACTTTGGGGAAGGATCAGTCATTTATATCAAGTGAATTGAGTAGTTACTATAAGGTCTTGATTGTCTTTAAGATTGGCTTAAAGGTACAGAATAAATACATATTTCACTGTTTTTTAAGCCTAAAAGATACATTCACATCGTACTGCAGGCTTTTCCACAGTCAGGAAAGGCAGAAAAAATACTGAAAGAAAGTAGTAGAAGAGGAAAACCCCAGACATTTTGTCCCATTTTGACCCTCCAGAGGCTGGGTCTTGAAGAAAAGTACCTAATCTTGCAAAATTTGAAGTAAATCCACAAGAGTCAGAAACACTAACAGTTCATTTTGCACATGCATACTTTGGACATAAAATTCTTTATAGGAATAATGTTTTTTTGATTTAATATTGTCAACCTTCTCTGGGGACTTTGTCTCTTATGGATATGACATTAAGTAAGTAGTTTGGTGACCACAAGATTTTCCAGTTAAAGAATTTAAAAGAGAAATAATAGCAGTGTGAGATCTTTTTTTCCATATTTGCTCTTGGTATAGAAATTAATTCTGAGGTGAGATGTCACAGAAAAGAGGCTTCAGATTTTGGAAATGGGGAGAGGAGGGAGGACACACAAGCCTGTTTCAAATTTGTTTTCCAGTTATTCTAAAAAACGTCCTCAGATTTCTCTGGAAGGACAGCAGACACCCGTGATTCATAGACAAAGGGGGGCTACTTTGACAGTTGGAAAAAGGCTTCAAAAAGACATTAATAGGAAAAACTAACTTAAACTTAGGCTACAACTCCATCCATCTGTCCTTAGAAACAGTATATATAAATGCTCAGAGTAGGTACTGTGGGACTGTAGTCATGTGAGCAGAGGTATCCACACTCTGATGCGATGGCAGCAGGGGGAAAAAAGGCACTGAAGTTTCAAGGAGAAGTATGAGTGGCCTCCTGCTCTGTGCACTGCCCATGAGAGGGCAAGAGTTCAGGTGTACAGGTCAGTTTGAATGATGGAGTCCTGGTTCTTCCTTCCCCACTGCCCAGGGAGGCAAGCTGGTGTCCTCATGGACAACATGCTTTAGCTGTACCCAGAGCATCTGGCCTGACCTGAGATCCCCCTACAGCCCAGAAGAGGATTTCTCAGAACAGAAAGATGTTTACCCAATCAGGCAAAGGTCGTACAAGAGCTGATGGCTGAAAGTCAAAATTAGGCAAATTTAGCCAAGAAACTTGGCCCATATTTTGATAGTCAGTCAAGGGGTGATAAGTAACAGCTGGGCACCTTGTGGGTGAATCTTTAGTCTCTTGAACATGCAAATCAATAGTGTATTTTTTTAAGATGTTCTGTAGTTGAAACATGAGTTGTATAGGTTTCGTGCTAAAGGAGTGAAAGAAGTATTCAGCAAGGAAATAATCTCTTCTTTGGCCAGTGTAAAACAGAAGGTGAGCCTAGATGACCACAAGTCACTTTTTTCCTCACCATTTATTAATTTCTATGCATGAAATTCCTGTCTATCTGCAATGAGGAAAGGGCAAGTAATTAGTGATTTCTTGTTAGAAGTATTTTCAGTGAAAGACTCCCAAAACCTCTCCTGAATTTTGCTCCTCTATTACTTCTAAAAAAGTGATAGAATACAATAGAACATCCAAAATTCATTGTCTTAAAAAAGAAAGAAAAAATTCCTTTCTGTATTTTTAACAAATAATCCACATTTTTCATTGTCAGCTGTAACTTATGAAAAATATATAGCTACTAAAAAACTGTGTTGCTTGTACATTATTCCAAAAGCCTGATGTAGGTTAGTTTTAAAGTTATCGATGTGCAGTGATTTGATTTATAAATGCTGTTAGAGCAACTCAGAGCTGTTTCTGTTAGAGCATTTGTTGTGTAATATTTTTTTCTTCAAATTAACTTGTAGTAAAATGTATTTTCCCACAAACATAGTGCAATGTAGTTAATTTTGCAGGGGCTGCTTTTAAGGCAGAAAGTGTTACACAATGTAGTTTTTACAAAGTAAATCACCTTTGGGGAAACCAGCAAAGAAAGCTTTTTCTCATCAAAAGCCTCAGAGCTCAGTAGTTTTGTGCTAAACTGCAGTTGATCTGCTCCATAACCTTCCCCAGCACCCAGGTCAGACTGACAGGCCTGTAGTTCCTCAGATCCTCTTTCTGGACCTTCCTGTAGATGGCTATCACATTTGCTAACCTCCAGTCAACTGGGACCTCCGCACATAGCCAGGACTGCTGGTAAATGAATGTGACATGGTGAGCACTTCCACCAGCTTCCCCCAGCATCCTTGAGTGGATCCCATCTGGCCCCATAGACCTGTGTGTGTCTAAGTGGTGTAGCAGGTTGCCAACCATTTTCCCTTGGATTATGGGAGCTTTATTCCATCCCCGTCTTCCAGCTCAGGAGAGAACCTCTTTTCTTGGTGTACTGCAAAGATGATGGAAACTATTTTCCTACTGTTCTTTAAATCAGCCCTCCATTCACCAGAATCTCTTTGGAAACCCCAGTTACTGATGATTAAATGTTTGTAGTTAACGATATATACTCTAGGAACATTTAACTATATGTTCATGAGTGTAGACATGCCAGGCAATGCCTACAATGAAAGTAATGTGAACACTGTAATTTTTTTAAATTAAAGGACACTTGCCTAGGGTCTGTTCTTTTGTTGCTCCCCACATAACAGAAGTTTAGGCATCAATCCAGTCACATATATACAACTCTTCTTGCTGTTAAATATTACACAGTATATGTATTACTACACCTTTTGCCAAAGATGAATTAGGGCTTGTTCTGATTACTCTGAAAGGCTTGTCTGTCTCTGAAGGAGTTCACAAGCATTTCCGTTTCTAAAGCACCTAAAACAATAGTGTCCTTGTGTTTGCACACTACGGCTTAACAATACAATGGATTTACAAGGGCGTGACAGCACAATCAGATACATGCAGAAATGGTATGTATCTCCAGTACTAAAAACCTGTTAGTTCTGCCTGTGGGTTGCAGCTCTGTTACAGAAAGTGAGCAGCCAAGAAGAACAGTCATCACCAACTCTCTTTTGCATAGTCATCTCTAGCAAATAAAATTAACTTCTCACATCATGACTTGGAGGTTAGGCATACCACATTCATTTTAGGAGAGCAAATGCAGTCATTAAAGTAGGCAGTGAAACACTGCAGAGGAACTCTTTGCAGTACCAGGACATTGCCTTTTACATCAAACTCTCCTAATTTTCTTCATTCTAGGGAAGCATAGTAAAGAAGTCCATTTCCTGGAAAGAGATCAATATTTTCATTGTCTTATATGGTCTTTTTTCCCCTAAATCCTGCAATTGTAATATTTCACTTCACAGTTGTCTGTAGTCTTCCTTGTGGAGAATGAGCAGAACCTATGCACTTCCACAGCAGCCTCATTTCATGCATGGGATTTTAAAAATAATGATTTTTCTCATTCAAGCAATCTATCATTAGAGATGTCCTGCCTCTGATGCTAAAGGTGCCCAACCACCTCTGTCCAAGAAGAGGGCTTCCATGGTAAGACCACAAGTTGATGCCGAGTCCCACAAACTAGAGATTCCCACAGCAGTATGGGTGATGGAACACAGTCACAAAAATAACTGGATGTAGACTCACTGCTGTGGAAGTCCTCTTTTTTTACTTCCTTTTGGAAGGAGGATATCATGGTGTCTTGTGTCTTTCACTATATGTTTTCACAGCATCCAGCACAACAGGGATCTGGTCCCTGCTGGGTGGCACTGCAAGAAAATACATTTACAAACATGTTATAAAGTCTATGTGCTTTCTTGCCCGTAAGAATTGAATCTTATGCTTGCCTCTCAGTGCTGGAGGTGATGACAGTAGTATTTTCTTCCTCAGTTATTAGTTACACTTGGTAAAGTAGGTAAACATATTCAAATTCTGTTGAAGCGATGCATCACACTAATTTCTTCCTGCTTTACTAGAAATCCACATAATTTTAATGTCAATATAGCTATAGATACCTTCAGGTGAAAAAACTAGACATATCCATTTCTGCTTGCTCTTTGCTGTCACCATTCTTGTTTATGGCTTTTAAAATAGAATACCTGGAGAAATGGCCTTCGATATATCTAGAAGAGAAAGACTGAGAAGGGGAAAAGCTGGCAACTTCACAGCATTTAGCATTTGTAAAGGGATAATTTAAAGAATTACAGAAGCTATACAGAAGACTAATGCTTCAGCTGATACTAATTTTCAAAGCTTAGAAATGCCTTTAAGTGACAGTTTTTATACATCTCTTATTTTAGATAGAAAAGTCTAAGCCCAGGAGGAAGAAAGAAAGAGTGAAATACAATAAATGATTCACAAAATTAAAGCTTGATTCAAAGTTCATCGAAAACAAGAGAATTAATTCTTGACACATCGGTGGTGCTACAGCTTTTCATTCTGGCCAACATTAAAAGCCAGCTGTGCTACCAGAGCAGTGAATGTTGCCAAAAGTGTATCTGTAGAGACAGATTCCCAGCCAGTGTGAAAATGTCCTCTTTCCCAACAATGGGAATTGTCCCAAATGACATCTTACCCCAGCTGCACATTTGCCTTATTGCATCAAATTCACAGATTATTGCAAATTATGAATGTACTGGAGCAATATAAGACCATAGGGAGCTGTAGGT
Source organism: Aegotheles bennettii (assembly GCA_013398125.1). Taxonomy (NCBI): domain Eukaryota; kingdom Metazoa; phylum Chordata; class Aves; order Caprimulgiformes; family Aegothelidae; genus Aegotheles; species Aegotheles bennettii. Next base: position 37,712 of record VZRW01013964.1, read on the forward strand.
GTTTCATTAGTCTAATAGTTAATCAGCACAACCCATGATGGGAATTTAGGTGTATAATGGCATCTCATACAGGCATTATTGTAGCACTAAAATACCTCTGCCCATGATTGGCCCATCAGAATATGCTTCAGGTTCTTTCTGAAATCAGACCTGTAATTCTTCACAAAATACCTGAGCCATATAGTAATGGATCTAGAAATATTTAGCAGTATATATTAATGCTATCATTATATAATATTTGCCTATGTTTAAACAATTTTTGATTCTAAAAAGTCCTTAAAATGCAAGCTTTCTTTTTTTTTTTAATATCTACATCTCTTGTGCTACAAGAGAACAAATTGTAGCAGCCAGAGAATCTGTGCCAGAAGTACAGCAAGCATCTCTTCATTGCACTTGGTATTGTGAAAAGTACTTAGATTTCTAACTGACAAGATGATGTCTAATTGTTCTCATAGATCACCCTCATTTCCCATTCCTTTCTGCCTCTCAGCTTCATACTTCTCCTCATAGATCACACGGGGCTTGTTGTCCCTCTGTCTTTCCCTGCCTGCCCTCCCTAACTTAACTTTGAACCTACTGGCCAAATTTAAATACATCTGAAAGAGGAAAAAGCCAAAACTCTCAAAAGTTTACTCAGTTCCTGCTTGTCTAATGGAAACTGGTGGTTGGGTAGCACAGTGTTTTGGAGCAGGTGGCACAGGCAGTGTGCAGCCTTCACCCCTGCTGCACAGCAGTAGCCAGCTATCAGCTCAACATGCACATTCTCACTGGGCAATGAGCAGGTCCATGGCAGCAAAACAGCTCCAGTTTCTTGCCCAGTGGAAACATCGTAGGAGACAGAGAAGGGATACGGCACAGCTGGAAAGGGCTTTAAGGCCTTTTATTAGTAGAAAGTAAGGTTTTATTGGCCCTGCTACTCCTAGAACCACTTGTTTTGCCAATCCATGTTCTGTGAATTTTCTTTTGAGTTGGTTGGTATCACTCTTGCTTTTTGTTTTCATACAGTCCCTCAAATAGCTTGTGATCATCCTGTGCTAAGTATTGGCTGAGTTTCTTGGGTGCACTGCTTGATTTTAAAAGTTAGCAGTCTTGCATAGGTATAAAAAAGCAAACATAAACCTCTACAGCCATATGATAGAAAAAGGGAAGACAAATTCAGAGAGATTTCACAGATATCTATATGCTCAATCTATGCTAGGACTGGCAATCAAAATCCAAACAAAACCCAAAACATCACGATTGATCAAAATTAGTCGTTGTTTGTGGTTTTGTTTTGTTTTGTTTTTTAAGTGCATATCCCAAATATTGTTTTCTTTGCAAATTACAGTGGAAAGAAAAAGTATTGAATTTTTGATGAGGTAGAATTTGGGAAAGATTGTATTACAAATTAGTGTTGGAATATTTCAATCCGTTATGACACAATAAATATTTCATTTTGAGTGCAATTGATTTTACAATTTAATAGTGCATTTATTTGAATATTATTTCTTATTGGGTTACTTTCCATGGCATGAGAACTGTGTGTGATATTATTTTACATTTATTGATGTGCCATAATATAATGCAAAAGTAATGAAAGTTCCATACCGATGAGAAATAAAAAGAAATTAAAATAACACAACAAAATGAATTTTCAACATGTTCCAGAAGCAAGATTAAAAAAAACAAAGCATTTTTTATTTCACTTTTAAAATTTGAAGTCAATACAAATTTACACATCCAGAGTTTTGCCAGAACAATTCAATTTTCCTGGTATAAAAGTGTTGTGACAGAGGCTTCCTGACTAGTTCTGCTGTTAAGCTTTCAAGGTGAATACAGCAACCTTACTCAGTTCCCTTTAACAAAAGGCCAGAAGGCACGGAGGCGCGCCAGTTCTAGTCAGATTTGCTCAAAAATTGGTGAAAGTGGTGAATTCTGTAAATCGAGGGATGACCTGCACACCTTCTGCCTGCTAATGGATTGTATTCTCTTTACTTTCACTCTTTAGCAGAGGAGGAAAAGCTCTTTCTGGTGTCTGACAGTTTTTCAGAAAGTTTCATGCAAAGGGAGAGGCTTTTTTAAAATAAGTACCCAGCTAGCAGTACAGAAACAATATAACATCTTTAGACACAATCTTGGCTAGTGTAAATTGACATGACTGCACCCAGCAAGCATGTGCTTACGTGTAATCTTAGATAATTTGACCCATAGTCACTGGAAAAATTAGACAGTTGGATTATCTCATATGCCAAAGTTCATGTGACCACATAATAATCTAGGAGTTTGCTGAGCAATATTGCCCTCTGCCTACTCACATATACTGGAACCAACTTGATCTAAACCCATATCTCCATTTTCTGGAAACACTGGCTTGAGATCAGAGCTAGCTGTTTGGTAGACAGTTCACTGCAGTCTACCGAGTAAAATACGAGATTCTATATAAAGCCTTTGTGTAGTTGCTGATGACACTTGTCTATATGTAGATACTTCTATGTCATTTCCACAGTAAGCTCATCTATTTATATTTCTTTGGACATGACCAGCACACTGGTCCACCAAGCTCAGAGAACAGTGTGGGACACACTGAGGGAGGTTATAGTAAAACAATACCCAATTTTTAACACTGTGTTTGAAAAATAACTGTAAGAAAAAGTAATCTGATGTAGACGTCAAATTCACAAAACACAGAGATCAGTTAGAACAGGTGTTTTCCTGATTAACCTTCTGTGAAATGCTGCTGATTTCTAATAATACAGCATGGTCCCAAAGCAAGGACAGGGTGCAAAAGCAGTAATGATGAAGTATTTGTTGAATGTTGAATTTGGAAATTACTTGGCTTTCTCATTAGCTGGTTATCTGTTTTGGGGTCAGATCCTCAGCTGCAATAAGCTTGATGTCACCCTTTTGAACAAATTTGCCCTGGCTGAAGATGGGGCTGTCTGTGGTTAATGAGCAGCTGGAGAGGCAGAATCTCTGAATTTCTGCAATTAGGGAAAAGGACTGTCTGATGGAAAGTAGATGACTCAGCAGTGCAGTGGTACTGAGATGTCACAAAGGGAAAAAATATTCAAAGGGAAATGCTGAATGAAAGATCACTTATTTGCTAAAATTCTATTATTCAAATTCTTATTGATATTCTCCTAACCTCTAACCCCTAAAACAATTCTTTTGTGCAAGAAGTGTGTGATGCAATTACACACAGAACACCAGATTTGTTAAAATTCCTTGACTTATAAATGTGACAGAGGTATGAAAGTGGATAACTATCTGATTAGCTTGCACTCACAAAAAGCAGTATTAAGTTTCTATAATATCTTCCACTTAGTGCTCTTCCTTGAGTCATAGCCTATGGTACTAATATTGTATCTTAAATCTTAAAAAGAAATGTGATGCCTTGTTCATTGTTGCTTAAAGGATGGTTAGAACTGGAATGGATAACCCAGAAGGTCCTTTCATTCTTGAATTCCTCAAAAATGAAAAGTTGCCTGAATGGAAAAGTAAAAGTATTTTTGCTATGAGGGTACAGGAAAGTAGTACTTGAGGTTTTTATATAATCCTTTTCTGAATGAAAAGTGTAATGAATGCAACCCACACTTGTAAAATCTGCATTTCTTTATAACAGTTTTTGGGAAGAAAAAGTAGTCTTGAACCTTACACATGATAGCAACATAGTAGAAAGTTAACTATATTTAAAATCTGACTACAAGCCAAGAAGTTGGAGGGAAAACTGGCTTGACCATCAGACTTAGAATATATGTGCCAAGCAAGAGGTGTTTTTACAATGAAAACCACTTTGTTTTAAATAAACTAGGGGTGGTCTCTCACTCTGTTTTCCCTTTGCATATCTGAGAAGTGCTGAAATAGAGGAAAACGAAGGTTATAACACTTTCAGAAATAATTTAAAAGAATAAAAAGAGAGTTAGACTAATAATCACAGTGAAATGTTTCAGGGCGTTTTATTCAGTTAGCACGATGAGTAATAAGAGCAGATGCTGTTCCAGTCCTTACAATTCTTTAGTTTGTATTGATGTACAATGAAAAGAACAAAAGATAATTAATGGTCTAGGAAGAGGACACTCTTAGTAGTTAGCCGATGCCTCAGCATCCATCTTCACATTGATCAATATTAGAAACTATAACTTCACCGGTTGTTTTATGAGGCCTTTAAAAAAAAAAGGACACAGAATTATCAAGATCATAAAAAAATATTTCTTTCTTTTGTGGCTACAGCCTCATTATTCTGCCTGGGAAAGGACACTGCAATTCCTCTATGTCATAGCCCGTTCTGAAGAGGAACATATTTATGTTATTTTTCAATTTGCAATCTGTGTAGTTTGTCTCAAGTGGAAGGGTCCTTCTCTAAGTCAGCTGGCCCATAAAACAAATGTCTTCCTGCTGTCCTGGCTGGATGTGTGCTCCAGGCCTCCCCTGGGCACACGCAGCCCATACAGCGTGGTGCCACTCAGAGCTGCCAGGCTGCAACTAAACCAACCAAGTACGTGCTCTGCCTGGGACTGAGCTGGCAGGATTTAAACCAGCTCTAGACAGCTTGGATCTACTCAGGCACAGCAGTGCTCTTGCTAATGAGTTCTGCCTCTCTCATAGGTGTCACACAGAACACAACCCCCTCCAGCTTCAGCTACACAGCTCAAGCGCCAGCGTTGGATGTAGGCGAGGTGGTGTGTGATGGTCCACATCACACTGCCTGGATCCGTTCACCGGTTCCTCCGCTGCAGCAGGCCGTTTTAAACTCTCTTTGTGACTTTTAAACACCTAAGACATGTGAATGGTTCTATAGGTAGTCCTAAACCACAAGTTTAGTCTAAATTTCTGATAGCTAAAAATGAGATGTTACTAATCCCATGGCTGGCATGGCAGGATTTGGAGGGGAGAAAGCACTGATGGCCTCAGGTTCAAAAATGGAGGAGGGATGTAAAGGTAGAGTTGCTAAGAAGGCCTGGACTAGAAATTTTACAGATTGAAAGCAGCACTGCCCTGAGGCTGACACATACTCAGGAGTGCAGAAGTGGAGACTCTGGGCTCTATTTTGGGCTAACACTGCTCTTGCAGTGTGCTGAGCTTAATAGTCTTTCAGCTTCTTTTGTTCAGCTCTCCAAAGCATGGGTTGGCCCTGGCTACTCTTTCCCTGCATGGTGAGATGCTGATCTCCTCTAGAGATGCAGGCCTTGCAGTAATGCAGCTTATATTGTACCTAGAAAGCCAGATTATCCCCCATCACACTGGAAAGGACCATCCTAGTCCTTGAGCTGACAATACTAGCTCTGAAAACCTGCACACACGTGACAGATTTGGGTCTGCAGTCTTGTGTACCATGTAATCACTGCCAGCTAACAGTACCTGCATTCATATCTGACAGATTCTGGGCTCCAGACCTCACAGGTGTAAGATTACAAGGTGTGAGAAAGCAATTTCAGGAATTTTTAGAGGTATTCAAGTCCACAGGGGTTTTAGCAATTACAAGGAGAGGCACATGGGAGATGTGCTGTTCTACTGGATGTTGCTTTGAATGGCCTAAGTACAATGAATACAGATAAAATGTTTTCTTTCCTTTTGAACTGATAAAGATAAGATGGCTTCTTCGGTTGTTCCCTGTAGCTAGGAAGAAAAGGGACACAGCTGGCATGAGGAACTCCAAAGGCTATGTCCTTTTCCTGGCCCAGTGTTGTTCAACATGGTTTAGGTGCAACACAGACCTTGGCATTGTTAGAAAGGGTATATCCTCAGTTTCAAGGAGCCCAGCCCTTGATTTGGGTGGAGCTGGCATCGCTTAGCAGGCGCCTCAGAGAAACAAGTCAGGGTTTAAGTAGAGGTTTACTTACAGTAGTTTCTCCAAATAAGGACTTTTCCAATGCCCAGTAAAACCCTCTGTTACTGTGGGAAAGAAAGCCTTCTCAGCTAAACCCAAAGAAGCTAGGACAAATCTAAACTTTACACACCATTTAGCACAGGTATAATTTTACAGCTTCAGATCATTGCAATCTGTATTGAGCTCTCTGTTCATATTATTACTGGAAACAAGTTGGCTTACTCCTAAGCACTAATGGCACTCGTATTGTATATTTGTGTGGTGTGTGTCAAATTACATAGATATATAAAAATTATATGTCCCTGTCTGCTATGCTCTTGTGAGACCCCACTTGGAGGACTGTATCCAGCTTTGGAGCCTCCAACATAAGAAAGACATGGAGCTGTGGAAGAGAGTCCAGAGAAGGGCTATGAAGATGATCAGAGAGCTGGAGCAGCTCTCATATGAAGACAGACTGAGACAGTTGGGGTTGTTCAGCCTGGAGAAGAGAAGGCTCTGGGGAGACCTTAGAGCAGACTTCCAGTACCTGATGAAGCTTACAGGAAAGGGCCTTTATACAAGGGCACGTAGTGATAGAGCAAGGGGGAATGGTTTTATGCTGAAAGAGGGTAGCTTTAGATTGTATATTAGGAAGAAATTCTTTACTGTGAGGGTGGTGAGACACTGGCCCAGGTTTCCCAGAGAAGTGGTGGCTGCCCTCTCCCTGACAGTGTTCAAGGCCAGGTTAGATGGGGCTTTGAACAACCTGGTCTGGTGGAAGGTGTCCCTGCCCATAGCAGGGGGGTTAGAACTAGATGATCTTTCAGTCTAGATGATCCTTTCAGTCTAGAGACTAGAAGGCTGAGGGGGTACCTCATTGCTCTCTACAACTCCCTGAAAAGAGGTTGTAGTGAGGTGTGGATCGGTCTCTTCTGCCGTGCCCATAGTGAAAGGATCAGAGGAAACAGCCTTAAATTGCAGCATGGGAGATTCAGATTGGACATTAGGAAAAATTTTTTCACTGTAAGGGTGATTAGATATTGGAATAGGTTGCCCAGGGAGGCGATGGAGTCACCATCCCTGGAGGTGTTCAAGAGGCTTNAGAGCAACCCTTTTCTTTCTGTAGTGATTTGATGCTTTTGAGTCAGCAATTTTATTTTCTTACATCAGTATTTGTTCAAACTCAGTCTTTTCAGCAAAACAACCTATGTTAAGCTGCTAACTGATCTCTACTAGTAGAATTTCTTATGTTCTTCTCTATTTTTTAGTGTATTTATTGTCACAATTTGATAATATCATTAATAAGATAGATAGATAAATAGATATCACTAATCTCATTTGGAAGAAGTGGGGATACAGGCTAAAGGTGGTGCCAAGATCCAAGCGAGGGTCATAAATCAATTAATGCGTAAGTGTATGAGTTCTAATTAATGCACTAAAACAGGAATTGGATTGTCCAGCAAACCATATAGAAATCTTTAGGTGGGAATGTACAGACAAGCTTCTGCAGAGCAGAACTCTTGGATTCCTGTGTAACTGCCAAGGTGGCTATGTCAGGAAACTGATGCATTAGACTGAGGGAAGCTGGAGATGGGGTGAACCAGGGGATGAGTGCCCAGCCAGGGAAAACAGTGTCACGGCTGTTTCTCTACCTCAACCCAAAGAAATTCTGCTGCTCCTCAAGATTTTGCTATATGTCACCATCACTTCATACTGGTATTAGCCTATGCTGTGAAGGTGCCTAAAGTCTCCAGGGAAGGTGGTTTTCTGCATTCTGCCATCTGCAATGATGCGATCTCTTGCTAGAGCCAAAACAGATCCCAATAGGTTAAACACAGTTCAGTTTAATACTCAGTCTCTGTGCTTAAATGAACAATATAAAATATTAAATCAGTGTCATCTGCAAAGGGATGGTCTTGTTAAGACTAGACTCTTACCTCTTGCAACCTTGATCTCAAACTCAGCGTACTAGTTCCTGAAGTGGTCCATTCTAAGTCTTTCGCTCTAGTAAATTCTGGCTGTATTTCTCAGATACTTTGTACAAAGTGTATTAAGAAATCAATATACATAATAAAATAGAGCTTAAAAGGCCTGCAGACTGCCATCTAACACTGTGACACCTGAATTGCTTCAGTGTACATGAACTACAGCATGCAGAAGCAAACTCATTTCAGGCAGAATGGACAGAACCTGCCATGTTTGCAACTGAGCACTCACGAAAACCCTTTCACGTCTTTAAGAGATGTGCCCCAGCATGCTTGAACTTAACTTTAAAGCTAACCCTTCATGTTGTCCCACTGATTTGATCTTGGGGGCAATTATTGCCTCAAGCAGGGCCAACAGCTTTCCCTCTTGACCCTTGGGATTTTACCCTTCTGTTGACCAAGCAGAGGTGGTCCAGGCAACATGTAAGTCAAATGTGGGCAATCCTTAACAACATATAAAACATATGAGAGCAAATTTGCTGATTTGTTTCATTATTGCTTAAGGAACTTGCAGACAAATTGAATCATCTTGTCATTAGAGAAGGGGAAAAGGCATCCCAGAGACAAGACAGAAAAAATAATCTGCATGCATTTTGTTTTCTTTTCCAGGTACCCCCATCATCTACCCTTCTTGATGTGAAACACAGATTTCAGAAAGCTTGTAAGTACTATGGCTAACAGGTTGGAGGCATGGTTAGAAGCCTTTCAGCTTGGAGAAACTGTCAAATTTATTTTTCATGAAATCTCGTATGAAAGCTGAGACTGGCTTGACAGCTCCTGTGCTTAATAAGGGCAGTGTTTGGAATAAACTTCTATTGCAGGTGTTGCAGATGTGAGAGGCTGGAAAGAGAAGACTGAATAATTTACCACTGCCTACCCATGAGGGGCAATACTTTTCTATTCTCTTTTTAACATTGTACAGTATCAATTCAAGACCACAACTGCATTTGCCCTCCCGGTGATATATTAGATAAGCTTCGATAACAGACTGCTTCAAGCATGTAGACCAAACAGCCACTGTAGTGGGGAACTCAAGTGCAGAGGGATTAAATTACTTACCTGGGATCGTGCAGGTAATCTGACAGACTTCTCAACTGACTCAACCATGTTCAGTTCCTTAATGGTCAGGGCAACCTCCCTTTCTTCTAGTATTACTTTTTTTTTGTTTTTCATATCCATGAGAAGGGGAGAAAATAGCAGGGGAGAAGGTAATTTTTACACATAAAGACTGCAGATATAGACCTTGTACATGAGAGGGATGAGAGAAACCATACTTGAAAATCCCTTTTTTCTTTCTGCCAGAGTTCAGAGCAGGTTTGCTGAATTCATCCTTTTTGCCTTCTCCTAGCTGCATGTCTCCAGCCCTCATTAGAGGGTGGTGATCAGGAAGGTGGGTGAAAGAACAATAAAAGTAGCTGAGCACCAAAGTTTGATGGCATTTACCTTTTTCCACTGAATTGCTGGTCAGGACTTTTGGAAAGTGGGGCCAAATGTACCTGAAACCTACAGAATGTATATGTATGTACAGTGTGCCTTGAGTTCTGAAATGCTAAAATACTGCTGTATCTGTGTTTGTAGAGACCCTAACTGTGCAACCCTTGCTCCTAGACTGAGAAATGTTTCTCCCACTCCTGTCTGTGGAAAGTAAGGTCCTACTTGTGACAAGGACTGGTAACCTTGAGTGTCACCCACATTTGCGATGTGCAGGTCTCTGCAAGGTCTATTCTCTTGAACTGGACTTCTGAGAACTGCAAAGGTATTCAGTTGAGCAGGAAAAAGGGGAATAAGAATTGATGGTTGGAAGTGAAGGCCAGAAGTACTCAGATTAGGAATGAGGTGTTTGGAGCCAAGAGGCAGGAAGGTTTACTGTTCGAATAAGCATCTTAGATGATGGGCTTTCATTATTTTCACAAAAAAGGATGTATTCAACTGAAAGCTAGATGTCTTTTACAAAAAAAGTTTAGTCAGACACTAATACTTTTAGTTCAGAGTAGGGTAAGTAAAAGAAATATTATGCTTCTCCTCTGTTGTTAGAATTTTATAAAATACTAAAGCTGAAGGCTTCTGTAGTTGCACAAAGGTCCAGTTGATGAAGCAAAAGGCTGTTGACCTGACTGCTCTAAAACTACTTGTCACTCCATGTAAGAGCTTGTAAAATGCAAAATGATAAAAGTTCAAAAATGCTGCAGCTGAATATGAAAGGGCTGAGTGCATAAGTTTTAATATTTCAATAAATGTACGTCCTCCCATTAGTTTGTAAAATGCAGTGCACTTCTGCCTAGACTCTCTTAAATCAATTGAAACTGGATTTATATTGATGCAGCTTAAGTCAGTTGAAGATCACTGGAACAGAGGTTCATTCCAATTTAACTCTAATGGGGTTTTCAATGGATTTGGGCTAAAACAGAGCAAGTCTGTATGAGCCATTTTAACGGCACCTGTTTTCGCATTTGGAGGTATCTTACTCCTCAGATACTCCCAGTGATGTGAGCGGAGCCGAGTATAAAGGAAGACAGTAAGAAATACAACAAAGCACGATACAAATTTTGAACTGAAAATCTGACAGTACAGCATTTTGCAGCACATGGAAGTGCTGGCGTGTGCCTTCGATTTTTTTTCAGTTCTCGTTTTTTTACATCAATTCCGGCCATTCCAAGGAGTGCACCGTATCAGTGTCCTATGTCCTTTCTCTCAGTTCCAGCTCATTGCTTTGATCTCTCTTTTCCAGTTCAGACTGAATGCTGTTGTCTCATGAGGTTCCTCCCTGCTCCTCCTTTCCAACCTGCAAAGAACTAACCTTCCCTTTTTTTCTCTTTATATACTTTGGAGGATGACAGTTAATAGAATACAGTTCTTTTAGGCAAGAGCTGAGAAGCGGCTGAAGCTGATCTGTGATGCCTTTGGTTAGCATGCTACTTTGTATTAGCTCATGCATTCATTTCTGTCATTTCATGTGTGCCAGACTCACATGTTCCCTTATCTCTTGCTAAAACACACTCCTACACATACCCCCTTACAGTCTCCCTGTCCTCATACATTCTCCCTTGATCACCCATGCAATTAAGCTCTCTCCTCAGCTTGTATCTTGTCAGCCCTTCAGTGAGAGGAACCCCTGTGCAGCAGTTTCACAAGTATCATCTCTGTCACTGATCAGTTTTCACTGCTTGATTTAAGAAAAGAGGAAAAAGAATGGATTATGAATTGCAGCACAGGAGGCTGTTAATCACTAAAATAAAAGAAATGGGGTGCAAGTGACACATAACATGTTACTACTCAGTAGTTTCTAAGTCAGTCAAACATTAGTTTGGATCTGTGTTTGTACAAAAAGCAGAATATGGACTTAGAAGTCCAGGAAAGAAGTCCAGGAACAAATACTGAAACACTCCTCAGCCTTCACTTCAGCCAAACTGCCTCTGCTGAAACAACCCTGGCAAGCCCTAACCTTGTGTTTTTTGTGGTACTGAGATTAGAGGGGCAAACCCAGTTTTATCACTGAAGATTCAGGGACCTATGATCTTTTAAGGGAGAATAACCACTTAAGACAAATTGCCATTTCCATGGGAATTCTGAGGCTTTCTCCAGAATGAAGACTGCTGTTTTGAATCAGCCCTTGGTTGCTGTAGCCACTGCCCCTGGCAGGGACTGGCAGCACCAGCCAGGGTCAGCACAGGACAGCAGTTTCCCTGTTGCAGCCTTCGAGGCATCATCATCTGTAACAGATGTTAGACCCTGGCTGTCATGCTTAATAGCAAACATCACACCTGACCACCATGACTCTGTCTAATCCTTTTTAAACCTACTTACAGTTTTGACCTCGGCAGAATCCTCTGGGAAGGAGTTCCACAATATAAGTATGTTGCAGAAAAATGTCTACACTTCTACTGCTTCATATTTTCTGCCTGAAACTGAGTGGCAGCTGAGTGCCTGGGTGTTACTGGCCATCACTGTATTATCTAAGGTATGGTCAAAGAAGCCTCAATCAAATTGGTGCGTTGTGATTTTACTACTATTTTCCTCATTGTTTTGGCTATCTGGCAGAGATGAAACCAAGCTAAAAACTAAGTGTATAAGAAGGAATGCTCTTGTCCCATTTTCTCAGTTGCTTATAATGAGTTAGGTACATGGTGTATTTATCTATAGAGATTACGTTTCCAATGAGAAAGAAATACCTTGTAGGCTAAACTTCGCAAGCTCTTGTCCTTGGCAATAACTCTTCACCTTTAATTCATTTTTATTTTTTGCAAAATGTATTGGACTGGTGCGGGAGGAAATCTCACAGATAGAAAATGAAAAACTGTAATAATAATGCTAATTCAAGTATCACATAACTAAAATAAAATACCTCTAGAACAGGTAATATAGTGGACTCAGTGATCATTAAATATTCTCAAGGTTACTGCGCAAAAGTTGCTGAAAAAGCTCTTAAAAGAAGAGGAAGAACAACAAGGAGAGGGGTAAATCAGATCTAAGTAATACTGTAGCAAACTGATGGATTCAACCACAAGGAGGTAGCACAACTAGAGCTACTCTTTGAAGTCAGAAGAGTGAGGTTAGGGACGCCAAAAATTGCCCTCTAGGCAGAAGGAGCAGGCAGGGAAAGAAGGGCAGATGGAGAAAGCCTGGTGATGGGTGGAAGGAAAAGGGGAAGTTGAAGAGAGAACTGAAAACACCATGTGCAGAGTATCCTGGTCTGCAGAGAGGAATGAGGTGCTCAAGGAATGAGGAACACTACAAGCTGCTAGCTGTCCCACTAAAATATGAACTCCTTCAGCTCCAAAATTGCAGGCCTCTCCATCTAAGTTAACAGATGTTACACAGGGCATTTAAAATAAGCAATGTCAATGGAAGTAAAGCATTAAAAATAAAATTGTCAGTAGATGGCACTCAAGAATAAACAGCATCATTTCTGGACACTAAAACTTACAAAACTTTAGAAGTCTGCTATATCATCTTACAACTGCTTCTTATAGATGTTTCTATAGCAATCCTAAGACTTACGTTCCCTGGAAAACCACTGGGATACTTTCTTTTGCTTTCTGCTACAGAGAGAACAAGAAGAAAGACAGTCCAATTCCTTCTTCATGGTGGGGACCAATCTCTCTTTTAGCCTCCTCCTGTACAGCAGTGTGTTAGGTTTTACCTACTGCTCTCCTCCTGCATGTTCTCCAGAAGCCATATGAGCCCTTAGCTGTCATCACCCTCCAGACCACCTGGTCAGAGTGTACCCTGTCTCACTCCCTGCACAAAAGCAAGATCAGAGGCTCCTGTGCAGGCCCTTCCAACACACCATTTCACCGAGTCTATCAAACACTCCCACTGACTTCCAAGTGCCTTGAATAAGATCTTTATCACCCAGGGCAAGGACATAATTTACCATCTCAGGGGACAAACGTAAGCAGAAGTACCATATCACAAAATTCTTTCCCAGCTCTGCATATTCCCCCTCCTTCCCTTCTCAAAACGACCTGTTACTGCCTCCAGCTCATTTCTCCCCCTAGCTGCCTGACAGTAGTGCCCAGCTCAGCCAGTGCTAAGAAGCTGGAAGGAGAGCAGCACTTTAAAACCAACTGGTTCTTGTTTGCCCAAAACCCTGAAGTAGATTCTCAAAACACAGAACAGCAAAAGCCAAGCTGGCCTGGTGAAAAGCAAGGAAAAGAGCTCTCATTGCTTAGAAATTACAAGGCAAGCCTTATGAGAGGAGTTTAAAAGCACATGTGGTACTAAAACTAATCCTTTAGTGGAGGAGGTCCTCTTTCCTTTCTCCTTTCCAAAAAATCTGCTGAGGGTTTTCACGCTCTGAATCTGCAACTTTCCTGTTTTTAATGGCATCTGAGAGCATGCTATTAGCATGATTCCAAGAGCAAGGGCTTAAGGAATAACCCCATATTTTGCCAGGCCTGTGCTAAAACACAAGAACTGGATGCAGAGCTGTTGTTGGAAAGGATGACTGTTCTTACTGCATCATGTAATTCCCTTCTAGAGGCTGGCCACAACGTTAAACTGCAAGGTTTAGAGAGGTGAGAAAGGATGCTGTGGGGATTAGTCATTAAGAGCAGTACCAGGAAGAACACTGACTGCTAAGCCAGTGCCTTGCCTACCTTCTCTGTATAATCAGGACTGTCTGATAACAGAGCCTTGCTGAGAACCTGCAGTTCCTCTGATTTCTCCACACTATTACAGCTGGATTCTCAAGTTGGAGAAAGTTAATGAAATCTGTCAATTTTGATGCCTGGAGAGACTCATGTGCCCAATGAATACACCTGCTGGGGACTCAGAGAAGCTGAATTATGCTATTTATGGCTCTCCCAAGCTGAATTCATAGTCTTGGCCTGTCAATAAACCTGGGGCCTTTTGTGTGTCTCACAAACTGAAGAGACCCAAATATCTAGGACACAGAGCCTTCCAAAAGGATCTTTTGTTGTATTAGGAGATCAGGCTTTGAAAAAGCCAAAATTTTGGAAAGAGATCTGATCCTGCCGTGGGTTGCCTTAAGCTGGATGCACTCCCCAGACAGAAAGGCAGCTACATAATCTATGGCTTTTAACAAATCTCAAACTCCTTCCTCCCCATTTTTATCCTCAGTAGTTCACGCTAGCCCAGAGTAACAGCTCGATTCCGTATATGAATGAGTTTTCAAAGGGACAGGCAATATCCTGCTGTGCAAGCTGTCTGACTGCAGAGCTCACAGGCCCAGCATTACATCCCCAGCGTAGATTCACAGAGTGCATTGGGTTGGCAGTCACATCTAACTATTGTTTTCAATAAATTTTCCCCTCTCTTTATTCATAACAACTCAATTGGAAATTCACAATGAAGGCGCATCACTAGGGATGGGCAGCTATTGCAAATGGGCACTAAGAAGTACAGTGGGTACTGTAATCTGGGTAAATCTGGGTAAATTGCTCATTCAGCTGTGTTGACTTTGTAAATGAAAATGACAAGATTAGGAGGAAATATGATGATATTTCATATTATATATATTTATAGTTTATTTTTCTTTTGTCTTAGTCACACAGCAGATAGCAATAGAAGATGAGTTTACAGTGTCTTTCAGTATGCCCCAAATGGCACAATGCTAAGCTCCTTTTACTTCCCTGTACCTGTCAACATAACTCAGTTTATTAGATACTCCTTGATTTTCTTGCCACAGCGGGGTCTGTATATACATAAATTCTTTACTTTTTGTTTTGCAAAGCTAAGCACAAAGTGAGCAACGCTCCTGCCGCAAAATTTAAACTGGTCACTACTGTCTTCCTCCTCAGCTCGCAATCAGAGACCTAACCTGGGAGTAAATTACTTCCTGCCCCTGCAGTGCGTGCATGTCAGTACAGAGACCTGAATTCTTGCCTTGGCATCGTGCTTTAGCCACAAGGCCAGTCTGTCCGTTAGGCTTCGTTTCTGCTCAGGAAGCAGGAGGATGACCTCCTCTCAGTTTATTTGTGGCATATCTGCACAGATCTCTCTGTACAAAATACAAGAGTCTGTCTGCTGGTACAGATTCATGTAGCTTGAATTTATGGCTTAGCTGTCAAAATAATTGGAGCACACCTGTGAAAGCTGGGGATACTTTCACTGCTTTTCTAACAATCAGTCAGGAAAAGAGAACGGCGTCATTGAATTAACACAGATAAAAGAAAGAAGAAGCCAAGCTGAGTTATCCTCAATATTTTAATCTTCAAAGTGACTAAAAATTTACATTATACTTAGACTCCAAAACCTCTCTTCCCCACCCCCCACTCCCCTACCCTCCCATTCTGTGTTGGAAAATTACAGAAAACCAATTCTGGCCAATTTTCAAAAGGGGCAGACAATGCATGGAGTGCTCTAGCTGAAATCATAGTGGTGTAGCCATCAAATAGCCCTCCAGAAGGTGTCATGCACCTCACAGACACTATTTTGCATCCTGAGCTGTTGTCATAACCCTCCCATTTGAGCCCTGACTCATGTGTCTCTTATTGACACTGCTAAAGCTCAGAACTTGCATTTGGACATTTCTAGCTGGAGTGCTGATGTCTGACTTCTTGCTTCCAACTTAATTGGACTTGATAATGACAGCAAGCATTAGACTAGACACCTACAGTTCACTTTTGCTGAGCGCTTGAATCTCATTATAAGTTGTGGAGAAAGATATTAAATCAGTCTGAAAAGCATCTGATCAGATATCCCTGGAGTTTTGCTTTCTGAAATGTACATGAGGTTACAAAAAAAATTTTCATTGTGTACTGAATTAGGAAACTATGGTCGAGGTTTGGCTCACCCAGTTGGTTTAGAAACAGTGCACTTAGTAATGTAGGACCTTAAGCAAGAATTTTAGGGTCAGAAGTTTACAGAATTTTGGTCTTCTAAAGATAACAATAAAAGCCAGAGGGCCAACTGGGATTTTTGAAGTCTGAATTCACACTTAAATGAATGTGATATTTAAGACTTAGGTCTTTAAGACTTGATTCAAAACCAACGGGAATCACAGTATTGACTGGGGTGAATTGTGTGCTAGACACTTTCTCCCTTTTGAGCTTCATTTTCTCATCTATAAAATAAGAATAATTAGCCTGCCTTTCATCCACCTTGGGATCTTTTGTCTGTTTTGGCTGTGATTCCATAAGAAACCTTTGGTACAAAGAACGACTTAAATATATGCCTAATGACCTATTGAACCAGAGGGAGTAAGGTGTCTAAAACACAAAAGCCAGACTATCCATTAAATGCTCACAGAAATAAGATGACCTTCAGAAAAAAACAGCAGCATTTAAACTAGCAATGGAAAAAGTGAAGATCAAATCAAAAACTTTAATAGATATTCACATTATTTCTCCTTTTATTTTTTTGGCAGCTGCTGCATTTGATGTTACTGCATTTCATTAGCAGGATTACAGATATCATTTCATATGAATAACATAATAAAAGAAAAGGCAGCAAATCTATTGAGATGTAGCTTGAAGCAGAACTGGCCCTTTCTGCTCTCTGGGATGTTGTTCCCAGCTGAGATTTACAGGGCTCTAACAATGCATCACAAATGACATCCTATGTAAACAATCACAGAACAAATGTGAAATGCTATTTAAATGCCTCATTGAGAAAAGGAAATTTCATAGCTAGATTCTTTGCTCTTCTTGCCTTTGCAGTAGATTTAATTGACAGATCTGGGTGAGAAACAACAAAAATTGTTTACCAGAATTGCCTATTATTAGTTACAATGTGTCTTATTCTAGTGCCTATGGCTCAGCTGAGAAAAGGACAGTGCAAGGCCCTATAGAAGTAATACAAGCCCTAGAGAATATCTAGTCTGAGGTAAAATGAAGAATTAAAACCTACTGAACTGTTAATAGAAAACGTCAAACTAATTTTGGTTTTTAAACAGCTCCTACATCAATTAATACTTGGGTATTATATTTTTTGTCTGAGGGACAGGTAGACTTCCAGTGTTAACCTGGTGTTCACTACCAGATTCCTGTGGGTTTAATGTTCATTCAAGGAACTTCAGATACTAAAAGCCCCAGTGGGTCTTCACGATTGTATAAAGAATCTCCTGTCCATCAATAAGACAGATGCCTGTCGATTACGGCAGGGTCAAGATCACTTCAGGCCTTTAAACTTGCTCTGCATCTAGATCAGGTTTTCCATAGGAGTCCCAGTGGTTTTGGACACCAGAGTTGGGCAGATGGCTTTACAGAAAGATCCAACAGTTTCTGTTATGAGGAGCTGCATGGAATGAGTCTTCATGAAATGTTCCAGGGACTTCTTATGAATGAGAGACAACAGGCAGTAGGTAACAGAAAAAGAAATGAATTTCCCATGACAAAATGAGTAGAACCTTCCTCCTTCTTGAAAAACTCAGGGAGAGCATGAGAAAAAAAATGACAGGGCCCATGGTGTCACTTCTTCTAGACAGGTTAGAGAAGAGGCAACAGCTTCAGTTGCTAAGTTCAGACTTTCCCCCAGGTCTTCTCTGCCTTAAGGCTTCCTTGGCTGTGCTTCTGCACCCCCTGGCTGCTGTGGAACCAAGAGGAGTTGTGACATAACAGGTAGCTGCAGTTCTGGGGGCAGGGTCAGGTGAGCAGGACAAGGGCAAAGGAGGCTGTTCATTGGTGGACTTGGCAGTGCTAGGTTAACAGTTGGACTTGATGATCTTGAAGATCTTTTCCAACCAAAATGATTCTATGATGTCACCCTGTAATGGTGACTCATTTTGCATTTGTTTACACATGTGCTCTCTCTCTCTCATGTTTGTAGCCTGTTTATTTATTTTCCTGTTTGGACATGGAGGGAAGGAAACCCTAGGAACAATCAAAATGAGAAATCTTTCAAACAAAACTTGATATTTGCCACTGTTCAAGTTAACAAAAGCAATATATCAAAGACAAGAAGCTGAAAAAACGATTCACAACAAAAATACCATAGTAAAGGGTAGTTCTGCCTTTTTCTAGATTGTCCCCAGATTGCAATGATATTAGATATATTTGATGTTGGAAATGCTTCACCATTGAAATAATTGATGTGCAAGTTGTACTGGATCTGCTGTTCATTGACAAGCTGTGCTGATATAAAATGTGGGCTGGCCTTCCCCACTGTCTGCCTCTCATCGCTATGAATGGATGTTAGATGTCTGCACATCTACCTCTGTACTCCAGTCTAGCATTTAGTTACCTCCAGTCCCCCAACCATGCTCTGCCAACTGACATTAAATTGAAACTAATTCCTATCCTCACCAATTAGTCTCAGTTTTCAATGAAGGACCAAAACATCTCATCTCATGTCTGGGGAAACAGCAGCACAGGCACCTCTTGTTCCCTCAACAGGCTCTGGAATGAAAAGTCAGTCTCTGAGGCTACCTGGTGTTTCACCTACTATCTTTCCTTTCTCATTATTTTAATCTCTTTTTTGAGCATTTGAAAACAAGCAAACACATACACAAATAGATGGGGCCTCTGAAAATGTGGAAAGCTTAGCAGTGTCAAGCTAAGAGCAGATGGGGGCTTCTCTGGAATATGCTCATCTTTAGCAGAGCCAGCCAGTCTTTCCTGCAGGTAACACCAGTGTCCATTAGGTAAGAGCAGTGGTTGCTGTATTCCCATGTAGAAAGCCTACAACAAACACTCTGTTTAGTTTGACCATCGCCAAGGGCTGTCTTAATTTACACTGAGATGACTGCGTGGCAGCGCCTTTGTTGAGCGAACATTTCTGGTCCTTAAAAAAAATGACACTGCTCCTGAGGTTTTGAAGATCTGTCATAAACTTTCAATTTCAAACCAAGCAGCTGTGTGAGTCCAAATGCACTGGGTTCACTGCTGGCTAGATGCCATGATGTGAGGCAAGCTTTGAATGTGGAAAAGCATAGCTGCATGTCCTGTATGATCCGATCAAGACTTACCCCATAAAGGTACAGGCATTTGAGTCCAGGGGAAAGGTGGGTGCTTCTCTATATACTTTGCTCCATTTTGGATTTAGATGATCTTTTGAGTTATTTAGCATATACGTTTGGAAAGTCTTACCTGTTTTTTCACCTCTTTTTTTGTTGCTGTTGTGAGGACATATATTGGATGTGGGTTTAAGGCTGCAATCTGGACACTAGCCTGTTTTCAATTCATACTTACATTTTTACTTGCTTTTTTTTGGGTAAAATGGCTCATACTTTTGATTTCCCATAAAAATCAATATAAGAGGTACCATGTTTTCCAATCAACTCAGAAAGCTAAGTCATGCCTAGCATCAGTTAATGAGACTGGATTTTCTTCTTAAGGCAGATAAACTTAACTTCTTAGCCTGCCAACCATAAGTTTACTCAGACAAAGAAAGTTTATAGTCTAAATTATTCCATAAATGTGGTTAGAAAGAAAATATGGAGGTAGAAAACGTAAAAAGAGAACTGCACACGGAGAATCAGAGGCTGATAAAGAACCAGTATGCCAGTCACCAAGTACAAGACTAAGGTTTTCTCTGAGTTTGAAATATACAACCTCAATTTCCCCATAAACAATTCTGAAACGACACCTGTGTTTCCACAGCATCAAAAATATTTTTGAAAACTTTCAACTAATTCTGCCTGCAATTAAGCAGGCCAGCTCCAAAAATTGTAACCAAATGGCACGTAAATAATCAAACAGAAGGTTATGCCAGTGGTTTATTTGCTTTGAACAATGGGTGTTGCTCTGGTTTAAATACACACTAATGGGAAGGTAATATTTTTTTTATATTCCATCTTTAGAGTGCAAGCTCAGAGTTCACAAACAGTCTAGAGGAGTTGTGGCTATAACATTTACAGAAGAAAATCAGTAGAGGTGTTCAAAGGCCATTAAGTGTTTGCTGTATAAATTGGGATGAAGCGTCATCCCTCAAGCATGAGAACGAACACACTTATCAAGCAATATCACCATAATCAAGTCCCTCATGGGCCGTGTCTGTATAACTGAAAAAGCAGTTTGCTGATCACTTTTAAGCATGTTACATTTCTTTCTACATGGCTGCCTCGTGGCTGATGTGCAGACAGCATGCCTGGGCTCATTTCCTGCTGGGAGAGCTTGGGATGGCGGGTCCTGTGCTTTCCATCACTCACAGAGTGCACAGGAGGTGACCTGGAATCAACCACGTTTGCTGTTTATCCTTACAATGTCTCTATTAACTGGAAAGGTACTATAGCTTTGTTTCACAACAGGGGAAATGCAGTATGCAGAGGGAAAATTATTTGTCCTCTGTCACAGAGCCAAGATATGAAAAGCAGTTTCCCAAGACTCATGGCAATACTTTTGAGGCACTGAAGCCTCTGCTCAACCTAATTAAGGTGGTGGGATGAGGGAATTAAACCAGTCCAAACAAACTTCTCCCAGTAAGGACTGGGAGCATGACTGAGGCTCTGGCTCACATGGTAGTGTCAGATCTGCTGCCAAAGCAGGGCACATCTCTACTGCTTTTTCCTCATCAATCGTGGAGAAACCACAGTTTAGCCCTGTTATTAGTGGGGATTAATTTCCATTGTGGTGACTTTACCAACGAATTTATGAGAAATTAATACGCACTAAGGAAGAAATCATGTCAGTTCAAATGTGTTCAGTTAATTGTTGATGACACTGCTGTGGCCATTAGATACAAAAACCGCATTGCTATTAGGAGCTAGTGAGGGAATACATCCTGATTAGATTAGAGGCTGGAGAGAGTGCTATCCCCTGGACAGCCAAATATTGAAAGAAAATTATATTAATTAGCATTTTTTATTAGCTAATTGACTAAGGAATTCTTTAAAAGAAACAGAGCCTGAGGTTGGACACTCCTCTGACCAGTACACAAAAATTGAAAAAAAGGGATTTATATCTTATTGCTTGTGTTTTCTGAGATCCTGAGGATGGTCAGATACCTGCTTTTAAATGCTCTGCTTTGCTGCCTGTAAAACCCTTGGCTGGGCTGGCTGCTGCCACACCAGTAAAGGCATTTGAGCAGTTAAGGATTCAGATAGATAGCAACCAATTTCATAAACCACCAAACATTAAGCTGTGTCTAAAAATCCCATGTTAGAATATGGGCAGACAGATAGAGAAGGAAGGATATATTTAATCCCTGAAACACATATTTAGTCTGGCAAATTTATGTTTTTTAATATGCACGTTCTCATGTTTGGGTCACCCTTTGTATGAAGGCTTCACTGATAGAGTTTATATTTAGGAAGAGATTCCTTCTCCAGGCTTGTTAGAGTATCTGTTTTCTTGCTTCTCTGTATTCTGCTCTACGGTTGTTATTAATGAATAAAAGGTGAGCCTCATTCCCTTTCCCTCCCCTTGCCCACGCACATTAATTTAAATGCAAATCCACACAGAAACATCAAATTTAATTATACTTTCTGCAGCAGGCTACATGGAATATTGAAATGCACAGGGCTGGCTTTTCCTTTTCTCTACAGCCCCTCCCCCTCTCCCTCCCCCCCCCTTTTTTTAAGTGGAAATGAGACACAATATAGCAAAAATATTAAAATAGGCATTTAAGTGTTGCATGCTTGCTTGCTTTTAGTTTCTGATGCTTCTTGCTTGTCTGAATTTCCAGTTGCTTTCAGTGTCAAGCTGTTTCAGAAGGAAAATTGAAAGCTTAATCTGCTAGTGACATAAATTGACCTCTAAATGACAAATAACTTTCTGTTTAGCACTAATAACAATTGATCTTCATTAAGAAAAACTATGCTGACTCTTAAGAAGTTTGTCAATTATTGCACAATCAGAATATAGCTAAAGTCTGAGATTTTTTTTTCAGGGAAAAAAATTTGGAGGAGCGGGGAGAGGGAGAGGAAGAAATATTCTGCTCCTCAACGAGCTCAGGCATTTATGTAAGTTTTCTCAATGAAAATGCAGTCAGGTGAATTTGTGACCCAAGGTGCAGTGTTCCATGGGCTGGAATTCCACACCCAGGCACAATAACAGTAGATTAACCACTCCCAGTAACCAAGTTATTAACAGGGCCACCCTGTTTGCCTGGACAAGAAAAGCAAAATTCTGACACTTTTTAAGGCATTGTGTACAATGTAGTACTCTCTGCTATAGAGGTGTTAGGTATGCTCTGATAAACCTTCTGAATCAGTCTCTGTGGGGCTTCAGTGGAGGTGCCAGTGTGACAGCTACATGACTTTATGTAGGAAAAATGGATGCTTATGGCTCTTTAGCATTTAAGGCCAATGGGAACAAGCAGATGGACAGCCAAAAAGGAAGCACGCAGCCAGACACTTTGTCAGGCTGGGGCTTACTTGCTTAGTACTCTATGGGAAGTGCATGTTGTTCTGTCCTTTGGCCAGACCCTGTCCTTAGCACTGCTGATCTTACCCAGTGTCTGGAGACATCAATGCAGCCATCCCACTGCGTGGTCTCCCTGGGTGAGCAGTATGGTTGTAGCTAGATGCATTCATCTATTACAAAAAACAGAAGAAAGAAATGGATGCTTATGATCAAATAGTTCCTATTTTAAGTTCCACATCTCATTAAGAAAATGGTTATTTGTGTCCCCATGGCAACTAGAGGTCAAGGTGCCTTTGTTGAACACACGGACAGAGATCTTCCCTGGGAAAGCTTACAAATCAGAGAAAATACTCAGAGAAAAAAGCTGACAGTGAAAAGAGCTTTATCCCTGGGTATGAGCCTTTAAAAACAACATCCATTTCAGTACCCTGCTGAGATTTTCCTGAACAGAACACACTGGATCTGCTCTTTCAACTGACTTCCCATACAAAACATGGATATAGTTCAAGACCTTGCTCCTGCTCTTTAAATATTCTGACGCCCCATATCAAAAGTCCTTCTACAAGAAAAACACAGCCTAGCTGAATGATCCTGGATCCAGCAGGTGCCTTCCCAAGGCCAGCCCTGTGTCCTAAAGACTTAGTGAGAGATGGAAGCAGTGTACAGTTAGCCTGGCCCCTGTGAGCCCAGCTGGGCTCAGAAGGTGAGTACAGTACCAGGTGGTACCCAGAGGTGGCTGGGCTAGAGCTGGTCTCTCTGTGGTAGCCCTGAAAACAAAAGACCCAGGTGATTGTGCTGGCATTGAGCAGTCAAAGCAGCAAAATATCTTTTTGGTTTGTGGTCAAAGAGGGCCTTTTGAGTGGGACCATGTGAAGAGATGCTGAGGCCTTGCTTGCCCCAGAGTTGCTGCTGAGAGCTGCAATTTCTCAAGTGGGCTGGTTGTTCAGACTGTAGTACTCAGAGTCTGTCATTTATTACAGCGAAGGCAAGCATAGTAAGGAATGTCTTCAGTTACTTTATCTCTTAGTCTTGTGGCCCAGGTTAGTTTTACTGTGGTTTCTTGCGTGTGCTTTACTTCCTGCCATCGTGCTCAGGAATCACTCAAATGCAATGTTAGCACAGTAAATCCCACAGCCTTTTCTTCCAAATAAAAGCAGAAAGCAACAGCTTTGAGTCATTTCAGCATCCTGTTTTCTTGCTGTCAGCTCAGTGAAGCAAGGGTATGCAAACTTCAGTCCAGCAAAGACTGCAGCTCTCAGAATGGTGATATCTCTATTCCTGTTCTCTCAGAAGCATTCCTGAGAACACTCAAACACACCTGCTGCAACCAAGAGGAACAACGCTTAGGACCATTGCTGTTTAAGGTTGTGGACATGGAACAACTGTGTTTGTTCAGCATTTACTTGTCAAAGAAAAACCCTGGCAAGTTTTCAGATAATCTGTGTGTCGGTATGTCTGTCTGTCTCTATATATTATGCTCAAAACCACCATCCCCACACATACTAATGTGTGAATCTTCCTTTGCAGTCTCTTCTTATTGCTACATAGATGTCCAAACTACTCTCTGATCAAGGTGGTGGAATGCATTTCAGTCACGCTCAGTTCACATGAACAAGTGCTGTTACATTTCTCAGCTGATGGATAACATTCTGTGGTTGTCTAAGGGATATCGGTGCCACAGTGGTCCCCAGATTTTCCTGTATTTCTGCAAATTTAAACAGCATGCTGCTGCTGCTGCTTGGTTATAATAATTTTGTTGTTTGTATCATCCTATTCACATCACAGCAGGTATTGCATATAATTATTAAGGCTATTTGTTATTAGAGATGCATGGGTGGTGACATACAATGAGAAACAAACAATATAACTGATAATAAAATTAGCTAATCATGGAAAGTCAATCTTCTAATTATCTGCAAACTGTGTCCATCAGCTCTGTTTTGCATTACTTAGACTCCTTGCTTCCCAGCAGAATATCTTTTACAGGGCTGCCTTCTAAGGAACACACTGAATTTCCCAGTGAGAGAGGTCTTCATCATCTTGCACCTTTGCTGTCGTACAAGTTTGTGTAACTTCATAACTACTTCATGACAAAGAGGCATTTGATTGTGTGCTTCACTACAGAACAGGCAGTACACTAAAGAATTTGTATGGAAGGTTCTTTATGAAACTTAAAAAGAATTAGATTGACCCCTTCGATTTCATAACTTTTGGAAAGAACATGGTACTGAGGTTTCTCAGTTGTCAAATTTTCAAAACCTCTTGTGATATTTAAGTGGTTTGAGCATGCATTAAGGTCAATTTGAATCATGTGGATAGAGAGCACTTTTGGATGCTTTTAAAACTGCACATGAGCTTTTAAAACTGTTCTCAGTCCCTGTGATTGTCAGGAGATTAATTTACTGAAGTTCTAGTATAAATGCAGTGTAAAAACAAACTGTGTGAGCAGCTGGACCAGTAGAACTTGGTTTTCTGTGCATCTTTACATAGTGGTATTGGCAGATGGACATGGCACCGAAGCTGTTATTTTAGCAAGCATTCGGGTGGTTGTTCAATAACACTACATCTCCTTTTTATATCCAGTATTAATGCTGGTTTCATATTAGGTATGGTCAAATTAAAGGAGGTTGTCAGGTTTTATATATCCTGTCAGTTTGTTGATGTTTTAATTTTTGTTTTAAATACTGGTAGGTACAACAAATCACCCATCCAAAATGAAATATTTTTCCTCATGTCCATTTTTTGAAACAGATTATTAAAAGTCATCACTAAGTCACTTTCCAAGAAAATATCATCCTGTGTTGAAAATTTATTATCCTCTAAAAGCAATAGCACTAAAATGTTTTAACTGTTTTTAAATAAAAGTATGGATTTTTTCCACAAATTTGAAACAGATTCCTGACAGAGAAGATGGAATAAGGTAAAAGGTTTAAGTCACATAATGGATTGCTTACACTGCCAAACTAAAGGAAGTACTCATAGAAGAAACATTGAATCATTGAACAGAATGAATCACAGAATTATACAACATTTTGGGTTGTAAGGGACTTTCAAAGATCTTCTTGTCCAACCTCCCTGCCACATACAGGGACATCTTTTACTAGCTCAGGTTGCTCAGTGAAGAATAATTATGTTGACGACACTTAAAATCAAGGAATTTTTGAATAACCTTTTGGGTGAGGAATGGGCTAAGCTTTCAGGTGCCTATGTGCATGCAATTGGAGGGTGACCATATTAAAGTCTAAGTCAAATGACCTTCAGGAGAAAGGTACGTCAGGAGGGTAGAAATAATCAAATAGGAGATGGAAAACCAGGAAGACATTTCAATAGCTGTTCAAACACTTGGCAAATAAAGGAACTAAAGTTGTTTGTCACAAATGCTACATATCTAAGAAATGTGATGGAGGAACCACAATATTGGCTAAATATCAGAGGATGTAATATTGGCTAAATAGACCTGTGGTTTGACCTGTGATGGCCGTTCTTATTTTCTGGTCAGCCTATATCTTATCAAGTCAAGACCAGGCTGGGATATAAGTGGGCTGAAATGTTATTTTTACAGCTTTGTTACAAGTGTGAAATGCATAGCCCAACCATAACCCTGCATAACGGAGCTGAACAGCTCTGCTGAGCACAGGGAATATACAGACTGTGACCTACCGTGTACCATGCTGGCTGAGTTCTGATGCACCATCACCATGTCAGAAAGTAAACAATGATACATGCCTGATCTTAGATGCAACAGGAGTTACAAGACAAACTTCAGTCACCCATGCTCTTGGATTGTCATTAATCTCTGCAGGAGGCACTGGCAGGAAGGGTTAATAAGAACAAACTAGGAAGTAAACTCTACTAAAAAAAATCAACCTTGGAAAAGAGAAATCCTCCAGCTTTAGACTGCATGTTTGTTTACCCTGTCTGGGAGCATGCATGGTCCGCATGCACTTCTGAACCCCTGCTGATAGCAGGTGAAGCTTACCTGCTAGATAGTACTGGCTCTAGGTATCCAAGAGTGCCATCAACCCCCTATTCTGACAGGCAGTTGCAAGAATTAATATGGGTGATAATTAGTCACTGCGTTTGGCTTCTTTTTACTATTAAAAGAAAGAAGAGGTCTCCTATAGGAATGACATGAATTCCAGAGCCAGGCTGGACTGGAGTGGCTTCCTGCATTGCCAAACAAAGCCAGAGCTGTCCTTGTGAGAGCTCTGGAGGATCCCTGTGGAAAACATTCAGTCACAAGAAGAAGTTGGGTAGGTGGTGACAATGGGGCCAGGATCCCCTTGGCTGACTGCTACCAAGTGCTGAGCAGGCAAATCTCTGATGTCTAGGAATGTGTGGGCTTTCCTCTCTCTGAAATGAATCTCATCAGGCAGGGAGAACAGAACAGCCAGACCTCTGAGACTTCCCGAGGAATGAAGTGTGGTCACACTTCTCTCCAGAAACCAACACTATTTTTTTGCAGGACCTGGGGCTGCTAAAACTTGGGAACAGCCTTGTTAAAGTCTGCTGCCAGTAAAGATTGAAAGTGGGAAACTTTCCTGTTCAGACTAAAACCAACATATTTTTACAAGTAGAGATGTGTTTGGATTCTGTCCCCCACTCCTTTGTATAACATTTCCACTTGATGTTACCTAGTGGCCCCCTCCCCATAGCAAGAGTTGGGAAGAAACATCCCAACAGCTAATTTCAGGTCCCCTCAGCAAAATACACACAGCACCCCAAGGATGGTCTGGAAACCAGAAAGACACAGTGGTGTGAGAACAAGGTCACTGGAGACAAGCAGCAGCGAAGGCACACTTCCATCTGTCTAAATCTTTGAGTACTTTTGAACATAATGGTTTACTGAGGCTAAAGGACTGGAAATGTGGGATGACGTGCTTAAGTGCACGATGTCTGTTTGCCCTTGTGAAGATTATGAGTCATACCTAAAAGTGCACTGCCACAGGATCAGGTAAATTGGCTTTTATTGAAACATACAGTAATACTGGGAGGGATGGGATGCAGGGGGAAGATTCCAATTTTATACAAGTACATTGCATTTCAGGCTCCCAAATAACTATTGATATCTGCTGTCCTGGAGCAAATCATATCTTCCTTGACAAGTCAGACAGCTGCTCTTTCTCTATCTTCCTTTTGTTATCTTTAATAACCATGGATTGTTGTTGTACCTTGAAAAAAGTGTTTGTGACTTACTTGATGGATGTCTCACCTTCTGCTATTAGCCCTGGTTCACGGGTTCATCTAATGCCTTTTCTTGCCTACAAAACTTAGACCAAGTTATTCTGAAATAAGAGTGTCCTAGGTGCCACTGCACCATGGATGCCTTGCACACTGTGTACAGCTCCCGTTCCCCTCCAGCTGGCAGTCAGTGGGGCAAACAGGCTTTCCTGATCATCCTGAAATACAGTTAAGGTAGAAGCAACCTCCAGAGATCATCTGGTCCAGGCTCCTGCTCAGAGCAGGGCCAAATTTCAAGTCCTCAGGGTCTTTTCCAGCTGAGGCCTGACTGTCTCCAGGGGAGTAGATCCCACAGTTTCTTGGGGCAAATGTTCCCATGTTTGATCTCAGTCATTGTGGAGAATTTTTGTAAGTTTTGTTTAAGGTACTGGAATACCAGTATCTTAAACACAAGGATATTAACAATTGTAAGAGAAGTCTAAAGAAAACCATGGTTATATTTGATCAATTTCACCCAGATTTTGAATTGAAAAGGCAAAGCAAGTCTCTTCCAGGCTATCAATGGGCCTAAGGTGTGTCATTCTACAAATGTGATAGAAATGGCTGTTGGTGGTGATAGTGCAGCTGTTCCCTCACTTTCCTGTCAGACCTTGCTGCCGCCAAATCTCAGTCAACACCATGGACTGTGTAAGATCTCCCCAGGCTACCCTAGGTCAGGCCTAAAATTTGCCAGGTCAGGCCCAAAAACCTTCAACAACAAATCAAATTATGTGTGTGAGTTAAGCTAAGTTATGTGTCTTGGTGATGCAAAGGAGGAGTGCTCATATCACCCACTCAGCACAGCTGTAGGGGCACAACCTTCTGCATACAGGCACTACAAAGTGCTGAAGAGGTTCATAATTCCAACAGCAATGATCCCTTCTGCAGTCTTTCTGTGGCACTTACCCACTTGCCCTGACACTGAAAGAAATAAATGCAGCTGGAGACCTGTACCTGTCTGAATGGAGTGACAAGTGTCTGTCCAAAATCATCAAAAGAACACCTAATAACAACTACCAGCTGGTATCATGCATTTAGGAGCAACCTTTAAACTAGAGCATTTAAAAATCTTCTTCTAGGGAACATCCTTAAGTTCATGGGCATCATGGAAGTCATATGTAACCCAGTATTAGCTACCCTGGTGCCTGTGCTTTTTGTGTCTCTATTTGCCAGATTAATCCGTGATTAAGAACTAGTGCTAGCTGCACATCCCTGGTCAGGTTTTATATTCCTAAATGGGAAATCCCAATCCCTTTGGACCAGACTGTAGAACAATCTTCATTCTGGAAGGAGGGGCAAGACTGACACATTTAGTGTGGAGTTCTGGCAAATATTGTAATAAACAGGTTCCTCTTTATACTTCCCAGTGGTGTGCACACAAACCCATTTTTCATGCGCTGATGGAGCATTCAGCATTGAGATTGGCCCTTCCAACACTCAAGTGGGGAGAAGGGATTTCTGCTGTGATGAGTGCATTGTATGACCCTCCCAGCTCTCTTGTATTCTCCTTATTGTATAGCTGAGACTGAAAGAGAGGATTTTTTTAATCTCACATTTGCAGCTATCAGCTAAAAAGAATACTAGCAGAAAGAGAAATATATATCTTCCACCATGAAATTAACAGCCATGCTTTATGATTTGAACAGGTCCCCAGTGGTACCCCTCCCGTGTTGGTCTGCAACTAGAATGCAGTAAGTATTCGTATGGCTGAATACAGCCACCTGATATATTGCTGATCCTCTGGCAAGTTCTCCTCCTAACAGTATTGCTTTCTCTATGTGTGTTATTGCGTGAACTGTTAGTACTTTTTCATTAATTGATATAAATGATTAACTTATTACCTTTCTCATTAATAAAGGAATCTAATGGCTTTCATAACCACTACGTAAAAATGTTTCAGAATACAGTATATGATCAAATAATGAAGACAAAGCAGTTTTAAAACCATTCACTCAC
This sequence comes from Aegotheles bennettii, assembly GCA_013398125.1. Classification (NCBI taxonomy): domain Eukaryota; kingdom Metazoa; phylum Chordata; class Aves; order Caprimulgiformes; family Aegothelidae; genus Aegotheles; species Aegotheles bennettii. The sequence continues at coordinate 67,363 of VZRW01013964.1, forward strand.
TTCCCTCACTCACTGCATTATCCATTTTAATTCTTGCTCACAGACTCATCAAAAGATCAAACTGGTTGCAGGAGGCAGCCTCTTTTTTTGGTGCCAGAACACCAGTTCTTGGTGGACATGGCAGTGGGAGGTGAACCTCCCATGGGTTGTGTGACATTTGGTCTGTGGATAAGTAGTATTGCAGAGTCTTAGAAAATGAGGGCTCAGCACCTGGTGGAATTTAGCACCCTCACTGACTCGAACAGTCAACAAACAAATATTGAAAGAGAGACACAATACATAAAGTGGAAAAAAGAAATGTTGCAGCTGTGGCAACATCCCATGCCAGTGGCTGTTGGGATTTCCTAATATCCAGCTCACTGCCTCTGTAAAAAAAGGACAATCAGATATTGTCATTTTATGTCTCTTTCTGTACACTCCAGGTTCATCAGGACTAGAAGCTGATGCCTCAGAATACTGTGAAAAGTAATGTAATTCTCAGATACACCTGGCCTGCCTAGGTCAGACAGTTTATAAGGAAATCTTTGACTGTGGGCTTTTGCCCGAGAAATTGTGTTCATCATGATGGTGCCACCTATTGTAAAATAGCCTGACAATGCAAATGCAAAGATATCAGTGAGGGATACATTGCACAACAGCGACTTTCCCATTAGTCTTGCAAAACAGAACAAAAAGTGCCCTATGATATTGTCTGAGTGATTGCATGGTGTGTACCTAATGGTCTAGATTAACAGAGATAACATTGTAACAATTGCTATGCACTGCCAAACACTGTCATGTCAGCTGAACGCTTTTGTTAAAATGAGAGAATAACTTTCATATAAATGCCCTAAGTTGCTAACCTAGAGAATAAGTACCAAGTCACCATAGTAAATTAGAATAAAACTTTAGCCTACACCTTGACCATTAGCAGGGCAGCCGATGCATTATGCTGAGCCTCTGAGAGGATGCTTGTCGTTCATGCTATCTCTTGCCATTACAGATGGACCCTATTTGAAGGATTCCATTAACATTCAAAGTCTTGCTGTTTCCTCCATCATTACATTGTATTTTACAGATCTGGGTCAGCAGGTTGGTTGGACCACAGTAAGTATGTTCTTGCAAGAATCAACATGATACATCTTGATGTACAATGTATTTTAGCATCAAATGACACTGACTTCCTCAACCTGTTCTTCCCTATGCCAAATGGTGTAATTACTTTATCATCAGTCAAAACAGAATTAAGTGGATAGTGAGCCAAGTCATCAACATGCTAACTCTGGCATCCAATTAAAGTTTAGAAGGTGGACATAACAATATTGCCTAAGGAAAAAAAAAGAAATCAATTTTTAAAAACAGCTCTAGCCTACATAGGATTCATATGCCTGTGCAGGACCTGTAGCCAAATACATTTTCTGCAAATCTCCTCAGGATATTAAAAAGAAAAGATTAATTTCTGGTAATCCTGTTACTAATGCAGGGAAATGATTGGATGGGAATGTCTTACTCTTTGTTGACCCAAAGAACAGTTCTGAAAGAGTGGTGAGGCCAAGGATTCCAGGCAGAAGATGCCCAGCCAGGCTCAGAAGTCACAAAACTTTTGAATGTCTTTGTAAAACAAAAGTGTTCACCATGAACAACAGCATCTGTGTTATGCCATGGGTAGAACCACGGTCTGTTTTTACGTTTGGTCTTTGACTTCAGTTATTTTCCTGTAAGCAGCTGTGGCAGATCAGAGCGGTGGAAAAGAGGCAACACATTCCACCCAAACATGGGTTTGGGGAACTCTAATCTTGTGAGATCATCTGTGCAAGGAGGAATTGAAAGATTCAGTTCTTTCCTGGCCCAAAGACAGAAGACAGCAGAATGGTTTGAAAGGGCAGTGAAGGAATGGGAGATGAATAGACCTTTGCAATGTCCTGCAGCAGGCATGGGTGGTGGAGCTGAAAGTAGTCTCACTACTAGATTGATTGAGCTTTTGCTGTACTTTGCATGTACTGCATTAGCTGGTGTAACACACAGCTCACATCTGTATATTGAATAATGAGATTCCTGATTTCTGCAGTGAGAAAAATTAGTAAGATAGAATTATAGTTTCTGAGAGCCATAAATGCCATGGTGAGATGATACAAAGCAATGGAAAACAAAACGTCAATTTCTTGCAATTCCTTTAATGAAGCAAGCGAGTTTTTGCTAACTGGCATCATGGCTGTAGGCCAGATTATTAGATTCTTACCTCAGGCAGCCCACAGATTGCATCCTGCTCTTGTGGGGCGATGCCAAGACTGACCGATAAGTCATTGTCCTTTCTTGACTGTGCCTATATGGATGGAGCTCGTGAGTGTCAGGTCTTTAAGCAGCTTGCAGATGATACATTACACAGTACACTCAAGGTGGATGCTACTGCCAGAACTGCCCTTGACTTTGCAAAGAGTCATCTTCTGGATCAGCACTGTATAATGATGTATCCATCTCACCTGCTTAAGCTCACGTGCGTTTCTCTCTTCAGGGAAGCAGATAGCTCCTAGCAGCACAAAGTCTGGGGGATGTAAGCCCCTGTGAACAAGAACATGACCTATATCTACCCTTCCCAGTTCTAACAACAGGACCCAAATACCCAGGTGGTGACAAGCAGTTTACTTCAGCGGAGTTAGAGCAGTTCACACTGTGTGACCTACCCATTTCAGTAGAGGGCAGTGAGTTTACCAGGTCTGAGGCTTTACCTCACTGATTCCCATACTGATTAATGGCCTACTGGGGCCATCCTGATTAATGCTAGTTGGAGTTCTGCTTCCCCCCAAACCCATCCCACAACCTCTCAACTGTGGAATTTCCTTGCATAACAAAATTGGGAGTGTTGCAGTCTCCTGTTTACTACAACTAAGTCATCTGCAAGAACCTTATTTATTCTCTCCTTTCCTGATGGTTTATGTAGCCAAAGTCAGTAACATAACTAAAGCTTAATATCCCGTTATAAATAGTGCAGTTATGACTAGGCATTGATACTGCAGGCAGTGGCATTTTTTAATGATTTAATCTGTGTATGTAGAAAGTTGACTGAAGAGAGTTTCTGAATATTCATCTTATCCCATTCCAGTCCATATTCTAAATTGTCTCCATTCTCAGTGGGGGAAAACTTTTTCCAAACCACATCATTCAAACAGTCAAGAGATTTTTATGTTATAGCTAGTCTATAGCAATAGAGGAAAATTTCATAGAAGATTGCATTCTAACAACAATTAAGAATGTACTTGTACAGGGGGTGTATAGTTTTACTGTCATCTTTACTGTGCTTAGCACTCCCATTCTCCTTGATGGTCTATCAGATTTATGCACACAGTGAGGGATGCTTCTGATTTAAAGGGTTGACGCTTAAATGAACGAGTCATGGAATAAAAATATTCTCATCTCTTCAGCAAAATGATAGCTGAGGTACAAAGGGCCTCAGTCAAATCTGGATTCTAAAAACAGACACAGAAGCACATGGAGATATGCCGGTGCTCCAGAGGTCGATGTGTTGGACATGGATCTCCCTGGGGGAAAACTAAGCACAGAGGTGGGTCTCCTGGGGTTTTGTCACCTCATTGGACATCTCACCTGAGATGCCCGCTTGAGGATCAAGAACACTAAGGCCCCTAATGCCAAGGAATTTACACCAAGACAATGAGCTTGTGTTTTTTAAAAGGAGGAAGTGGTACCCACCTCCAACGCCTGGGAGCAATACTCTCCAGGCATGTTGTGAAATAAAAGCTGATGTTGTTGTCTGTTCCCAAATAAACACCTTGGGTTCCTAAATCTAGGAGCATATTTCTGAATCAGGAAACCTCAGCTTCCCTTTTGGAGCATGCATGGTCTCTGATTTACAGTCCTTGTAACACTCAACCTTGGTGGCTCAAGAGTTTGTCATCTCCTGTTCTCTACTCAGTCCCTCTGTCAGAGGCTGCCACTTTGTAGGAAGAATGTTTCCTTCTCATTCTCAGCTTTCTTAAAACATGATCACACAGTGACTGAAATATTTTTGGTGTTTTGAGCTGTGAAATTCCACACATCTCCTGGGCTCATGTTACACCACAGCTCTGAGATTGGTTGACTAGATTTCAATAACTTCTAGAGGCTGGGTTGTTCTAATGGGGGAGAGGGGACAAACAGGGGTGAGCGATTTGCAGTTTTCCTCCACTAGAGCAATTATTTGTCAATCTCTTTTGAGAATGAGGCCCTTTGCTGGGATAATGTGGGTAGAAATTGAACCTCAGCTGGCTCTTTTAGAAGAATGGAGGCCCTCAAGGCTTATCTTCAGAAAGCCATTTAGGGAGAAAACAAAACCTGTTTCTTAGTATCATAGATTTTGTTAGAACTCTTTACTCTTCCTGCTTTTTTTTTATATATATATATATATAAAACAAATATTACCTGAAACACATAATTTACTTCTGCACAAGATTTACCAATTCCTTTACCCTACCTGGAGGGGATAGCTGAGGTTTGCTGACTGATGCTGCAGAGATACTAATGGGAGCTGAGTTTACGGATCTTTTCTGTATGCCTCCTGCAAAGATTGAACCCCCAGGGGTGTTTGAAACTCCCACCACTGGAGTGATGGGTTTTATTTTTAAACTGTCCAATTCTTGGCCTAAGCATGTCTGACAGAGACCTCTTTTTATATATTGCAACGTGGCACGTGACTTTTTTGAAACATGGCCGGCATTTTACTGTTAAGAATGCATATTGCTGCTGTAGTCAAAAGGAAAAAGAAAACCATTCTTCCTGCTCAACTTCAGACTTCTGTTAAAGTTTTCCTCCTTTGAGCAATGATTGCAATTTCTGATTTATCACCTTCTGTTGTCTAGTTGCTACCCGAGCAGCCTACCAGAAGGATCAAAATAGAACTGAGAAAACAGCCTAGAACTGTGAAAAATATATTTTACTTCCAAAACTGTGAATTTAGTAAGTTTAACCCTGAAACACAGTATTTCAGTAAATATTTTTTTGCAACTGTGATTTAAAATTAGGGATTGCTTAAATACTTGGACTCCTGAGAGTCTTAAAATACTGAGGCTGGCAGCAGAACTGCTCCATTTGCTGAGATTATAGTTCCTTAGGTTGTGCATTTTTTTTGCTTTGTATTTGTACAGTCCCCTCCTCACATAACCTCCCTATATGACTCTGATTCCGCACAGTTCCGCAATACAAATAAATAATCACAGAAAAAAACGTTGATTCTCTCTGATCTGGGTTACCAACTTCAATAGACTTTTGCTGGTGTAAAACAGAGCTGGCTGAAAAATTGAACTGTATTTAATAGGTTTAAGATTATACTATGGATCATTTTTCTGGAATAATTTCAAATTTTCCAATGGAAAAAAGATTCTGCTCAATTTAGAAATGTAGATATTAATACTTATTTAAACCTGAGAGCATTTTTGAAATCTGAAAATCCACAATTTCACTAATTGGTCTGTTCCCTTTTGTCTGGCAATCAAAATTATCACTGAGTTAGACACTGTGGAAAATGAACCAGAAGCCAAGTGATCTATGTTTGAAGCTTTGTGGTTTAGTATAGCAGGTGTACACAGTGGGGAAGTGCATGCTGTACTGAATAACGTGCTGTGTCTGTTCTCTCAGGGGGAAGGCAGCGTTTTGGTCAACATGGTTCTCTCCTCTTGCACAAGTGCACTTGCACTGAAATTTTTATGCTCTGTGAGTGTGGGTGGATGGTGAATAGGGGAGGAGAAGTTTGCTCTGACTGTGGCTGGCAGAGCTCACTCACTCACTCCTGTAAATGTGTAACAATCCCGTGAAGTCTGTGGGATGACTGTGATACAAAGCAATAGATGAATATTGATGAATTCGAAAAAGATGCAGCGAAACTGCTGTAGACTCATTTTTCTCCATTTTCTCTATACTGAGGTCAGCTTTCATTTTCCCATGGGGAACAACTTAAGATGTTTTCCCTAGTTTGGGAATGGAAGAAGAGATTTCAATAAAGGTTTATAACCCCTCAAAGGAATCACAGAATCCTAGGGGTTGGAAGAGACCTCAAAAGGTCATCTAGTCCAACCCCCCTGCCAGAGCAGGACAACCTAGAGCAGGTCACACAGGAACGCATCCAGTTGGGTTTTGAATGCCTCCAGAGAAGGAGACTCCACAACCTCTCTGGGCAGCCTGTTCCAGTGCTCTGGCACTCTAACATTTAAAAAGTTCTTCCTTATGTTCATCTGAAAAATGTAGAATGTAGAAGTACAGACAATTATAGGAAAAGAAAAAAGATGTGATCTGAGGAATCTGAAGGAGCAGGAGGGCTGGGAATCCCAGCAAACTAGTGGGCCAGTGTGAAGAAGATAAATGTAAGAAAACATATTGCTTAGGAAGGAATTTGAGATCAAGGTAAGAGAGAGAGATGAGGATCTGTAGGACATATCAATGGAGAATGTCACTGAATATATTTCTCAGTGGGTATGTATCAGAGCTTGCATATTTTGTGGCCAATTCAAACACAGTTAGTTGTGGGATAAGACCCTACAAATTGAGTAACATTTTCAGGGAACCATGGAAAACTTACCAGGAGTGCCAAATAAACAGAACAGGTAAATCTGTGTCAATCTGTGAGCGGCTTGAGAATGACTACAACAAAGTGCCAAAGAAAGAAAAATTCCTAAACAGATAATTTAATCATAGAAGATGATCTCCAGAAAAAAAGACGTCAGTGTTTCCTCTACTGCTGCTTTTGCAACTACAATTATTTGTAATGCAAATCACCTACATTTCACAGCTGAGTTTGTACTTGGCAGAGGCTTCTGCTTGAACATATAATATTACACACAGTAAGTGTTGCTCTACCTTGGTATAGCTGGCCAAGTCTTGAGCTGATGCCAGTCAACTGCTATGATCTTTCAAAACATTGTAACCTTTCACAAAGGCAAACCATACACACACAAGATAGGTCTTATTTTTCATTTAATTAAGTCTAATAGTTTTCAGCCTCCAAGGTTATCAGAAGAGAACAGCTTGCATTTGCCTGATTTCTTGCCATGGTTTTATATTGTTTGTGCTTATCCTTGTGCCACATACACCTTTGGCTCTTTGTTACTGCCCAGTGGCATCATGAAGTTAACTGATAAGGGAAGAGGAGACCTCTGAAACTGCCCAGCTGACTGATTGGGATTCTTCAGATGCTGCTTCTAATAAGACAAACAGTGTTACAATAATCTCTCTTGGTCTCAGCAACAAATGCCACAAGCTCACGATGAACCATACCAGTGTGTCAATTCTTCAGGTGCCAAAGAGCGTTACGGAGCTACTAGGAAAATTAATTCTGAGAAGTGAACATTTTAGTTGCTGTTGAGCACAGTACAGGCTGCAGAACCTGTGCATAAGTGTTTACAGTAATACCCTTGAGTTTTTACTGCTTCAAGTGCAAAAAGGAGGTAGAGAGTATAGTAAGCATAAACAGAACAAGCTGTTTCTTTCAGTTACACACACCTTAATGCTTAAATCCTTCCTGCTACTTAAGGAACAAAGAACCACTTGATGTATGGTGCTGATAAGTGTAGGAACCTTATTGTTTGTATTTGGAGTAACTAGGGAGGTTGACAATTTGCCAGTTTAAGAAAATTTGTGAAGTTTTAGTCCCTCTGGAATGTGTAATCCTGGCAAAAATATTTTGTATGGGGAAATTTTCCCAACTCCATACGGGGGGTAAGGAGAGCACAAAGGGAAGAGTGAACCAAAGGGTGAACCAGTGTTTGGGAGGACAGGGTGCCCCTTTGTCAGTCTTTGCCCACCTCGTCTGGTGACCTTGACAAGTCATCGAATTTCTCCGTATCTCAGTTTCCAGGTTTGGGCAGGAGAATAACAGTATTTTCCTCTTCGCAAAGTTCTTTGAGGTTTCTAGATGAAAAATGCTATGGAAGAGCTAGTTGAGGTTAAATATTAGCCAAGTCTTTAAAAGCACTATTTCACTTAGGTATCTGCATAGCAGACGTTGGATATACATTTTAAAATGATACACATTATAGTACAGATTTCAAAATGCTGTCAAAGCTCCATAGAGATTTGGCAGCAAATCTGAACTCACATTGGTGTTTGGTTACAAACAGAACTTGAGTGCTGTGCTGGATATATATAGGTACAAACACATATAACATACATATACATGTGTGTATAAGAAGAGCATTTGTTAATTTGCAATAATTTTTCCAGTGAAATCTGCAGAGGCTTGCGCTCTCATGGGAGAATCTTGACCAGGGTATGGAGTGCTCTCTTGCCAAATTAGTGATAACAGCCAGCTCAGTCTTAGGAGAAGAGACAGGAGGAAGCTGGGATTTCACCTTCCTTTTCCCACCAAGTGAGCACAGGCCTGGCTTAGGGAGAAACAGCATCCACCACTGTTCACTACCCAGGCCCTGAAGCTATCCCGAGTCAGCTGCAATTTGCCTATAAAACTCTACAGCATATCCATCCCTACCTCTGGTATGTGCAGTAAATATTGAGCTGCAGCCTGAAATACTCCTAGACACTGCGTTCCTGCAATATCTGCCCAGACAGGGGAAGTTTCAGGTGCTCCTGTGTGCACTATATGAGTTTTGTAGAATGGATCATCCATTTCCATGAGAACTGGAGCAAAAATCATTGAATATTCAAGCAGCCCTTAAGAATTGTACTGCTTGCTGCAAAACTGCTGCTGCTGAGGATTTTTGTAAACATGAAAATACAAAAAATTTAAACAGGTGAAGTTTAGAGATGCTGCTAAAATTATGCCATTATCATCCCCAGGTAAATATATGGCCTTTAATGAGGTAGCAAAGCCTATGAAGTAGAAATCAGTCTGGAAATTAAGAATGTTTCTTAATGATCATTAGCTGAAAAGTACTTAGGACTGGGATTGTGAAAGAAGTCAGAGGTAGTTAGATGTTAAGTTTAATGTGATTTGGGAACTTGCGTGGGTTCAATTGCCTGCTCCTCTTGGGTTTCTCAGAAATCCCAGCTGCTCTTTGTACATTTGCACATAGTAATGGTCTGCCTCTCTGATATCATTAGATCCTCTTTATGCAGTATGCACTGTCTCAGTCTGACCCTGACTCAGACCTGCAGCTAATGACTTTGTCTCACATTTATCAGCAAAACTAAGCTCTGCCCATTAAACAATTTACATACTGCAGCTGCTTTTCCATCAAAGTTACCCAGGACATGCTTGAGCTGTTTTGTATATATTGTTGTGCCCAGAGCTTCAGAGAGTGACCCAAAGTCATTGTCCTGGCTGCAGGTATTATCCTCATACTATGCCCTCTGCTTCCCTTGCTTGAACCTGGACGTCCCATTGGCAGTGGAAGCGAAAACATCACAACTAGCACTGATGAACTGGGAAACTGCCCCTACATGGCATGGAAAGAGCTGCGGAAGGGATCAGTGTGGAAAAGGCTATGTGGCCTTTCCTCAGCTCTGCTCTGCAGCTTGTCATAAATGAGATAATGTGAGACTATGCCAAAAGGCAACATGATACAAGATACGGTGTGTTGTGTGGTATTACAGAAAGGGCATGTCATAAACACTACAGAAAGAATTAGCTGATGCCCTCATGTGAAGATTGCTAATCTGTGGACTGTTCATTTATAAAGGTTCTGTTGGACTTTTTTCAGACTCCCTCTACTCCACCCCTTCTGTTTACAGCTTCCTTTTGTCCTTTTCTGCCTTTTCTCAACCAGTACATGCAGTACTATTAACTCACAAAAATCTTTCCATTCCCTGTAGTAGTATTGTTGGGATGGTTTCAGGTACTATGCCAGCTGCCCCTACCAGCCAGAAATTCACCTCATATTCCCTGAAATAACTTTAAAGAACTGCTTTTACTTTTGCTACGTTCATATCTCCCTAAATACACCCTGTGCCTCATAAAGTCTGGGATTATAATTCCTGACCTCGTTGTTACTCAGTTCAGCAAGGCATGATCATCTGAACAGAGATAAAAGAAGCAGGAACAATCTGGTTTAGGTGAGATGAGATGCCTTGCTGGAGGATTAACTATCCTCTGTTGTTTTCTCATTTGTGTCATCATCTCTTGAATGATGGAGATGCTTTCTTTGACATATTTCTATTTTGTTGTTTATGTAGTGACGTTTCCAGTTTAGGTGTGACTGAATCAGGTCTCCAAGGACCTGATAACTGAGACAGTTAAAGAAGCTTGAGTTTAGCACCCTGTATGGAGCTTGCGTCTGGGAGAGTTTTGATTCAAGAACAGTGCTTTCTCCATGCCACTGAGAATAAGAGAGTATAAAGTGTATATATATACACGCTATATATATATATAGTCATAGAGTATATAATGCCAGACACCGGAGAGGAGAGAAGGAAGATAAGAGAACTGAACACTGCAAGATATGAAATAGCATGTGCAGCTGTGGAAAAAAAGGTCAATCTCCTGTTTTCTTTCTTCAGGGAGTTAATGATGAGCTCAACAGTTAAATTCTGTTGAGCTATGCACATTGTAATAGAGATGTAATGCTCCTCCAGGAAAAGATCTTTTGTTTATTATGGACCACCATATTTGGCTGCACCAAATACATCAGAATAATCTAGACAGGCCCATGAGAAGGTAAAGACAAAGTAATTTTCTTCTAAATATTGGATGTTTTTTACATTTCTGAGAAAGAAAAATGCTCTGTGTTTTAAATGACCACTTTTTTTTTTTTTTTTTTTTACAAAATGGTATTTCTTTTGTCCATAAACTACAAACTACAATGCTGTTATTCTCAGGGTTTTGTTTAAAATTTGATTATTTTTTTTTTTCCCAGGATGTGTCAACAGGAACTAGTGTCTTCGTAGATTTTTTGGGCATCTGTGAAAATGATTGGTTGAATTGATCCTTAATACAATTAATAACTTCCCAAGCCCAGCAATTAGTTAGCTATAGGATGAGCATGAAGATACTAGGTAGGCTTAGTTGAATATACTCATTGAGATCCATTAGTAAAAGAATGGTGCTTGCCTTTGTCAATGGTTAGAACCCATTGTAATTTTGTGTTAATTTAAGACTACTTTCCCTTCCACCTGCCTGAATTAGTGAGATTTTTAGCAGAGTTTCTCTGCCTGCCTTTCTGGAACCCAATTTTCATTGCTGTTGAATACAAAATCAGTGGTCCAGATAAGGAGAGCAGAGGTTGCAGCATGGGAGATGCAATAGAGGGAAATGAACTGAAACTCACCCAACATGTTAAAAAAAACCCCAAAACAACCACTACAGAAAATAGAACCTCATTCTCTAAAACATGACAAAGGCAAATGCAGTCCTGCCTGCCAGACAATACTTTGATTGCAAATCTCACGGCTGACCCTGGACCCGCCTGCCTCTCCTCGGGCAATTAATGCTCCAGGTCAGATGTGACTGACACACAGATAAGATGGGACCTTGTCCCCTCTAAAGCACCCTGAACTTGCTGATGCTGCTCATCTCCACAAACCCCAACTCAGGAGCTGCTGTTGGTGCTCTCAACTCCTTCTCTAAATTGCTGTGATGGGAGGCCCTGCAGCCCCCCTCCTACATTAAAAATGCCTCATCCTGTCACAGGGATTCAGGTATCATGTGGCTGGTAGCTTTGGCTGTTAAATGATGACTGAATTTTTTTACTAAATCCTGAAGCTTTCCTTCTCTTTTTAGCATCCGATGCTGAGCCCTGCCAGACTTTTCCTGGCAACTTTGTAATACGTTCATGCCAAATAGATGATAAAAGCTGGCAGTTATGGGTGTATTTTGTGGTGCAACTCATGCCTGAGAGAAAAAGCTACAGTGAAGCAAGCAGCTCATTCCAAGCTCTTACACTGACCTGCCCAGACTGTACTATATGCACCTCTGTCCCCCATACCACCCTTGTCTGTATTTAGTGTATTAGGTTTTAATAGAGCAGGCGGTCTCTTACAGTGTTTGCAGACTGCCTGACACAGTGGGCTCACAGTTAGGAACAGACCCATACAACTGCTATTAGGACAAAACTCTAAGCAAGTCCTCAGCTGTGTTGTGTTTCACAACAATGTGGGCTCTTAGACACTCCATGATTAAATGTTTTCATACATACACACATCAGATCTTGGGATCCTGCAGAGTCCAAATGGAGCCCAGAAATCGTGGAGTCACAGGGAAGAAAAGAGAATTTGACATTTCCCTGGTAGAGAACACTTAGGTCTGTAACTGTTTGAGACAGTCCTGCTATGAAAGGCTGAAATTTCAAAAAGTTTTGCCTTGTAGTAGTGGAAAAGGAATCATACTGGGGGTCTCAAATGAAGGAAACCTAAGTGCAGAATATTTCTGCAGGAAAACCTTTCTGTTTCAAAGCTCTTCTGAGGAGTGAGTAGAGGAACAGCAGGCTGAGGGTCAGACTGCCTGCCAAATAATACTGTGGAGAAAGGTAGTCTAAATTCAGTGTTCCTTCCTTAAGCCACAGGTATTTATCCATTACAATTTTATACCAGTGCAAATAACCACCTTAAAGTCAAACCTCCCATTAACTATGAATCTTTATCCCTTAAGCAACACTATGCGCTTGGGTTATGATTTGCCAGTTGCTGGTCCTTGTAAACACGTAGGACTATACCATTTCTGTTTTATGCTGAGATTCATTCCAGATGATCAAACCCAGACCTCATATCACTCTAACCAGGTTTTACTTCCTCCAGCTGTTTGTAGTTTAAAAGAGTGCCCTGACAGAAAGCAATACAGGCTGCACTAAACCAAAGCCAGAATGTAAAAGTGAAGGTAGCTTATGGCAACACCTTCTCTCCTTGACCCCATATCTCCTCTTGTCTCTCTGTGGCTAGCAGCGGTGACAGTGGGGAGATGAAATTATTTCTATTTTACAGGGTAACTTACTCTGCCCATCACAGGCTACTTCTGCTGATGCCTGCACAGGGAGGAGTCCCACTCCATCACTGAACAAAAGCTCAAAAAGCCATACACCAGACAGGCAGGTCCTGCTCTTCCGCCCACCACCAAATTTCACGCAATGATCCCTGCCTTCCAAATGTCTCTGCTAGCAACCAGGATTCAAAGCTGTGTTTATTTCTGTCATGCTTGCTTGGTTTTTAACTTAAATGCAAAAAACACTGGCTGAAAACAAGTTGCCTTCAGCTTTTGGGCCTTGATTTTCAGTGTTATTTAGATTCCAAATAGGCATTCTGATGGCACAACCAAAAGTATGAAGTAGAGATAACTGTGATTTTGACCACTTTTCATGAAGCTTTCCTGACTGGGTTAATGTTCTGCACAGAAATCTCTCTCTCATTTCCTAGATGGATTTTACTCCTTTGCTAGAGAGACAGCAGAAAACACCTACACGTCTTTTAAGCCCTCAAAATGAAGCTAAAATGACATTTGAAAGATGAATAGATGTCTTGGGTAGGGGTATTCTTTTTCTCATGCCTTTACTGCTACAATTTCCTACTCTGACACAGCTAATTTCTTTTTCATTTCTAGTTTTTTCTAACAGAATACACCGGGCCTCTTCTAATATATCTGCTCTTTTACATTCGCCTCTCAACTATATATGATCAAGTGGAAAGCAAGAACTTTCGCCACCCAGTGGTTCAGTAAGTGGCACTTGCATGAACAAGTTCCCCCAGAGGACAGGGAGCTGGACAGATGGAGACTGAGGAGGTTACAGGGGGTGTAAGGCTGCATGTCTGGTCTCAGAGTCAGTGGGAGTTTCAGACAGTTCTTATCAGTAGCAGTTTGACATTTTAGCAGCACTCGTAAGCCTGACCCAAAATGGGATCCCAGTTGCAATGGTGACTGTACTTGGTCACCGTGTTAGATGTAGTATTTTCCCCAAATAGTTTGCACTCTAGACACACAGCCTGCACAGAAGGTGAAATAATAAACACAGCAGGTAGTAACCCAAAGTCACGCTTGACAGAGAAGAGAGGACAAGACTTAGGGTGTCTCACTCCCAGCATCTTTACAGTGCATTCCCACTCATAAGACAAGTAGCATCAGCATCCAGCAGAGAAGATAACTACCCCCATGCCAGCTCTCAGTCGGGCACAAGAAGGAGGAATTGAAAGGTCTGCATGTCATGAATCAGGTCAAAAACAATAGAGAAACTCAAAAGAAGCACCATAGGAATTCAGAAGTGGTAGTTTGATTTTTGAAACTAACCTCTTCAAACTGTAATTGTTCCCCAGGGCTATACACAACATATTTGAGTTCTGAAAGAGTTTTAAGAAATAAAACTCTGAAGTGACAAACAAAAATAAAAGCTTCAGCCACTGTTATAGAACAGTGAAGAGCACAGCCTGTATTTAGCTGTACAGAAACAAATCAGGGGAGCTGACATACAAGCATAAATGAGATAGCTCTGCTTCTCTCCATCACTGGAACAGTAATGCTAACAAGGAAAATTAAGCAGCTCTGATATAATACAGTAGGAGCTGATCGCAAGGAAACACAACCTGCTGTCTGCTATAGCTCAATAGAATGCCAAGTGCAACGAAGAGAGGACAGCCAACCAAGGTAGCTCTTTACCACCTTCAGCAACCCCTGCCATCCCCAAGCCTTTTGAAGGACTCTGGAAGAAACAAAGCAGACCTGATCAATGGGAGGGATTAAGAACTGTTACAGACAAGAAAGTGGCAAGTAGCCACACATGATAACTGCCAGGGAGGCTCAAGGCACTGCCACCACCAAATGGATAGTGGTTAATGCACCAGGCAGGCTGAGAACTTTCACACTGAAGGAACTTCTCTTCAGTGTGATTGTACAAATTCTGGGGGATTGGATGCCTGGCAGAGGGGTGGAACGTGATCAACGAAAGCCTGTTGGCTGCATAAATTGGAGCTCTGGAAGTGGGATTGCACAGAGGGAACTATGAGCCTCAAGGAATTAATTGTACTGCACTTTTTCCACACTATGGTTGCAGAATCAAGGGAGCTGGTATACAACAGAGAAACACAGTGAGTAACATTTACAGATGGAAGAACAGAGACCTGGAAAGACTTTGAGGGAGTTAGTGGAGCTGGGAATGAGAACACGGAATAATTGAAATCAAATCCAGAGCTGCAAGATGCTTTCCTTCCTTCTCTTGCTCATACACTTAAAATGAGAGAGTTTCTGCTAGCACAGAAGAGCCAGCAATACTTTAACCTTCTTTTAAGTGGGCAAGGAGTGTGCATAGTCCTTCTAGTGACCACTCCTTAACGGGTTCATCTGAGGTCCCTATCCTAAGCCAAATTAATTTTAAAATTCCCAGCAAAGCTGGAAGTTTGCTCCAGACTTTGGATAAGTTGTTAATGGTTTCAAATTTTCTTAGCTCAACTCTCTCTGGTTTAATTACTTTGAAATTGTTTAATCTTTGACTCTGACTACCATACGAGATGCATAACAAAAGTATTTGAGATTTCACATGCTGAAAACCGCTTTTCATTTATGTCTTATAATTGGTTTGCAGTGAGACAGACTCTGGTAATACAGTAAATGTAACCAAGATAAAATGCCACCAGGAATCACTCTTGACATTTGTTTCTGAAACTCAATCTCCATGAGCTGCAACTCATTCTCGGAAGCAAATCAGCAACGCCTGTTATTGTTTCACAATCTTCCTCAAAAGAGAATCAGTATAATAATTTCTACAACAATTACCTCATTTCTTTGTAACGGGCAATGAAAAAGTCATCAGAATGGATTAACTTTGCAACAAAATCTCATTTCACGTCTACAAGGAAATGAAATACAAACTACCTCCATGCAGCTACTTCAGCTGGCAAAGGACAAGGAAACCATTCAAAAGATATTCAGAATGTTTTTAAATGTCAGACACATCGTACAGGAGTATTAAGGTGGTCTTAAAACGTGGGAGACATCTTTGGAAAAGCACGACAGACGCCTGCTTATATACACAGCTGTCCCGTTTTAATGTCTTGTCAGGGCTATGTATCACATTCAGAGCTCGGGGAGCTCTTTCTAATTCAAGGCTATCAAAAATAAGTTGTTTCTCTGCAAAATGAAAGCAACTTTGAATAACATTAAAAATGATTCCACTAATCTTTGGTTTCAGATGCTTCAATTAAGACAACATCTTAAATCCCACGATTTCAGTGTGACTCTGCGATTTTGGAGTACTAGTCCTTATTTCTTTTGTGATGTTAAACTATAAAGTATTAAAAAGCAATCTTTCACTTACCTCATTTTCCTTTATTTTTCCTTCCAGCTTGGCCTGTTTCTGCCATTGTTTACACTACATCAGACATCTTCTGGAGACGTTATTTGTTCACAAGTTTTCCGGAGGGCACACTCCTCTGAAAAATATGATAAAGGTGACAATATTTTTATTATTTTGTGTAAAAGAGAATATCCTCATATCAAAGCAGTCCTTGGAGGAAGATAGGAAAATAAAAAATAATTTATTTTCTAGCTGCAGGAATTATGATACGTCAAAATACAAGTACAGGAAGAATTTCAGGGCCATGTCTCCAAGGTCATGAACTGAAATCAATGTCCCTTTTTGCTCCTGCATGTCAATGTCCACTTTGACTCATCCACCCAAGGGACTGGTTGTCATGTCCAGGATATTTTTCAGACTGAGTGCTATTTTATTATGAGATATACTGCTGCAACATCTAACAATGCTGACAGAAATCACACTCCACTTCCTTGGTGCAACATAAATATTGAGCAAGAGACGGGCTTTGAATTAGGAAACAAAAATGAAATTACAAGTAGAAAAAATATATATTCTCCTTCTATAGGTGGAGGTCTCAGGAAGGAAGATACTGATCTGGACTAAAGTCTGTCTCCCAAATCCTCCTGAATTTCAACTGTGTGTCATTACTCATAGGCTCTCCTTTATTCTGTTTCACATAATCAGTCTTGGCTATTTTCTATCACACCCCCCTCCATCCCATTCAGTGTGATATAAAGACCCTCCCTTTAAAGGTTTTGAAATATATTTAAGACTTTAGTGAAGAAGATGAATTTATGGCTATGATCGGGGGGTTGACTTGATTCCAATCAGAAAGAAGGTAATGAGATGCACATCTAGAGATGCTGTGTTACAATACACAGTGGTTTTTGGTTTTGTTTTGTTTTTAAAAAAGAAGAGGAACATAAGCTATATGCCTTTGGAACCAGAGTGCCATTTCCAAAATGATTCATACATGTGGAAGTTAAAGACCCACAGTTACTGTTGTCCTCTTGTGTCTGTAGTACATGTACCAGAGTGGCATTGCATAAAAATATTGAAAAGAGAAAGCCTGATTTGCAGCTCTACTTATGGACTGGAGCTGTAGCCAGTCCCAGCACACTGCTCTTCCTGAGAAGGTAGGGAGGTTGGGACCATTAACTTCGACACACAGAAGGGCTTTATCCAGTCTCCAGGGTGGTTTCAGTTGTTTGGCTGGTGGGCTTTGTTTTTTCATTGTACAAAGGATGGGAACACTGACCTCCACACAGGGAAAGAACATGATCACTTTATCTCTGCTTGGACTTTCCCAAGCCCACGGCTTTGGTCACCAAGCAAAGGCAGCTGGGGTGCTGCTTTTTAACGAGAGGATGAAGTGGGGATGGTTCCATGGAGAAGATGCACTGTGTATTTCAAACATCTTTACAGGAACTGTGTGCCTTTTTTTTTGCCAGGGTTAAACCAGGCCTATTCAGTTTTATTCTTTATTGTCTCAGCTGATTTAGTGTTCTCTTTGGCTAGCTCTATCTTGCTTGGAAATGCTGAGTTTAACATACAGTAACAGCTCAACTGTTTTAACCAGCCCTAGACTTTTAACAGTGCAACTCAAAGAAACATGCCCTTCAGCCGTAGAATCAAATAAGGAGAAAACAAAAGTCAGTTCCTACAACAGGCACAAAATACATTCAACATAATCCAAAAAAATCTACACTACACATACTTTTATTTTTTTTTGCTGCTTCATGGCATCTTAAAGAGTTCTATATTCCGTGACTCAAGAAGAAAGACACTGCAAAGTCTTTCCTAGGTCATCTGGGTTTTGCACTTACCAGAATTTATATTTATAAAGTTATGGTTTGTACTTGCTTATCATCCTTTCTAAGAAAAATGTATTTTTTTCTGTTCCAGGGCTGTGCCTTTTACTGGGGATTCACTTCCTGGATTGCATACTACATCAACCATCCACGATATACGCCACCATGTATGTACAATTAGAACACAAAACTGACCTTGGTTTTAAAGTTTTGGGGATGTAACCTTAAGTCTTTTAAAGTGAATAGGTGGCCCCCATGTGAGATTATATGGCTAATCTAGCCAGATTGTTGTGCGGGAGGAACTCCAGTTGTGCCACTGTATGTATGTTCCTGTTCAGCAAGGGTCGGTCGCTGACCAGTTTTACGAACTGGAGATACTGGCCAAGTGGACAAAACACAAAGACTGGTATATTTTGCTCATTTTCACAATATTTGTGTTAAGAATGCGGGAAAGAGCTAGAGCTGGCTGCATTTTCTTGGAGGAGATACTATCTTTTTGTGACAAACCAGGAAAAGTCAATCAGATACTGCTGATAAAAATCCTGTGTCCATTGCTTCCAGATTTCACTCATCATTTTGTTCCCTCCCATTATATTTTATTGTTGCACTGCTGTTTCTTCATGATTTTTTTCTTCTTGTTTGCTCTTTGAGCTTTTGCTTCTTTTGAGCATAATTGTCATAAGTTTCACTCCCTGCTACTTCACTTTCCTTGCTACACCTTAGTCTTTCATTTTCTCTGCATCTTAATACTTATCTATAAGCTTTGGGAACAAAAGGTTTGCTTTGCCATTTTTATTTACACTCAATTAAACTACTTATTTTTTTCAGTCAAAAATTTCTCCTACATGGCCCTTACTTTCCTTTCAAAACAACACAAAAGTTCTGTTTCAAAATGATGTGATTCTTTGAAAGACAGTTGAATTTGGTGTGGCTTTAGCAGTAATGCTGAAAACCATGTTGAAATATCCCTAGACACAGTTTTTAGAAGTCTGGGCCATCAGATCAGTAGCTGCAGCTTCTTTATACCATTTGTTAAAGACACAGCTTTCCAACAGATAAAGCATTCAGAAGAAGTATTTTTAATTGCTTGTCACTGCCTTCAAATTACAGTTATAGGTACATTGGTCTAATGTTGGAGATCACTGGCCCTCTGGAATGGTTAACTGGATCAGTAAAACAGTGATGGTTTATTTTGGATGCAGGAGCAGGTCACCTCCACAGCCGTATCCAGAGATGGTTGGGCTGGGGACAGGTGAAGATAGGCAAACAGGTAGTTGCAAAATGCTGTGCAGGAGTGGTAAATTAAACTGGGCTGACAAAGGGCCCATGAAGAACATTCACTTAGCAGCTACCTACTTACATGTGGACATGTGCTGGTTGTTGTGAGGAGGAGTTTCAGCTTGTATTCTTGGCAACACGGAGGAGTCAAGTGCCAGCCAGAGAAAAAGGGTTCTCAAAAGAAACACACAACAAGACTTGGTCGGGGAAGTAAGGTACATACACATGGTTTGTGTCTCTCAGCCATGACTGAGTTTTACTTGAGAACTGTAAACCTTTGGAGATGAACATGATACAGCACTACAGTGGTCTGAGGACAACAGCAAAAAGGAGAGGGCAGGCAAAGGCTAAATGTATTTCACGTAAATATTGCAAAGGCTAAATGTATTTCTTGCATAGTGAGGCTGTGAAGCAGATAGTGGCTATATAGTAAAGCCTCATTACTAAAAAAAGAAAAAAGGTAATGGATAGAATACGTCTTGGATTCTCTGTTCATGGAGATAGAAAGGCATATGGATAAGGCTGTGATTCCCAGCCTGGTTTTGCCACTGACTCACTTCTCCCTCCCCTTGCCTTTCCAAGGAATTTAACACCACCAGCTGCTTTTACAGAGCACTTGGATACATGAAGCTGACAAACACTAGAAAGTTAGGTGAAAACTGCCCTGAGGTCAGTGGCGAAGACACTGGCATTTCTAGAGTGCTGTTACTATATGCCTTGTCTTCATATTGTGTGTGATAAATATCCATTCTTTCCGCAGAACCTGAGAGGAAAGAAGTGTTTCTGCTCCTGAGCAGTAGGTTAATTTCATCCATAGATACCATAACATGTAATTAATAATTTCATTCTCTTTTCTAGCATTTGGCCACAAACAAGTTTCTTTTGCTGCCCTTGCTTTTCTGGTACGTACAAAACCAGAGTTTTAGTGGGATAGGAGAAACTCACAAATTAGCAAAATGTAGAATGTTATTATGAATTTGTGTATATATATATATGTCCAGGCTCACAGCTCTGTATACTTTGATTGGATTTAGTGATAATCTATTAAGGTTTCTAGGCCAGGAAGTCTCCTAGTACTATTATATATATATACAGAGCTTAATGTGAAGTACTGAAGCTGAGAGCCACAAGAACATCATCAGCAATATTACTACTTGTATTTGTGTGAAACCAGTAATATTTAGACAGATAGGAACTTGCAATTTTTAAAACACTGAAGAATTACATCCTAAGCAGACTTTGCCATAGTACTATGTACCCTGGATAACTCGACCTCAACAGCTATTATAAGCAATAAAAACAATCCCTGCCAAAGAGGTTTGAGCTCAGGGAAAGCACGGGGGATGAAGGACAGCTGAGACTACCAAAGCTGATGTTTGATGAACATAGCCATATAGTGAGACAGAGGTTTAGTAGGAAATTCTCACATGGGAATGTATATTCTCTTCCATCCTCTGTGGGCATTGCTGAGTATTGGCTTACCCAAGCAGGCATGGGTTGGTAGCCAAAACTTTGTGTCAGCCTATTTGAAAATCAGATACAGATCAGTTTCTAGAAATGTAACAGGAAAACAGGACAGTAACATGTCCAGGCTCCTTCAGGTAAACACTATTCAGAGAAGTGTCCAAACAACTCCTTAGCAATATTTAAATGCTTTTTGTAAATCAAGACCCTTAAAGATCACATTTTTGGCAGTGTTTGTCTCTAGGAGTTGGCCATGCAGTTCTCAGCTATTCATGCCCTAACAAAGTATAACAAAGACAAGCAAAATACTCATATGATGAAGTCCACATGCTCAATGAGGCTCTGCAGCCAAAAGCAATAACCCTGCGTTGTGGAGACTGGAGGTTGTGACAGTGGGAGGCAGTAGTGCATCCAGAGCCTTACTGTCTGTGCCCTTCTCAGACTCAGGAGTTACTTGAAAACAAGCAGACTGCTTGCCTTGATACTCAGTGCTTCCAGTAAGACTAGTTCTTGTCAAAATGTCTGCATAGAAAAAGCCTCCTCTTCTAATGCAACATCTTTCCTTTCCTCAATGCAACATGTCCTGCTGTAGCTGTTATGGAAAATGCTGCCACCAAGCAAAGAGATGAATCCTGTTGGGGGTATTTGCTATAAAATATGGCCTTCCCCTTAGGATCTACATCAGTACCTAGTCTGTGGTCTGAGTTTTTGCAACTCTTTTGAGAAATTCCTACACATGGAAACTCAAAACTTTTCCTTTCAGACCTTGTTCTGGCAGGTTCCCAGACAATTAAAACAGCAGCATACAGAATAAAATAATTTGAACCTGTTTTCACAGGATTCTAAAACATATGAATAAAATATTTGGAAGACTTCTTATTTTTTTCCTCTTTTAAGGCTTGTCTTTATTACATACCCTGATTTAAGTGTATACATCTGCTGCTGCCTTAAACTACAGTACTGAGTAAATTGAAGAGTATCAGCAGGCCCTTCTGAAAGACTGAGAAATTTTAGAGAAATTACTCTAAGCTTTGCAGGGACCTTTTTCTCATAGGGCACACATGGAATATAAAAAGGGGGAACCATATGTAGACTTCAATATTTTATCATCATAAATATGGTAAGCCTTTTTTCTGCTGTTCCCCACTGCCCCATGTTTTACATCTGACACTGACTGAGGGCTAACTTACATTTAGCAGTACTTAGCTACATTTCTAAACAGGGACATAAGAACTAATTACAGCAGAATGCAGCTGCAGAGTCAAAGGTAAGCCAATAAAAATCCCTGCAGAAATGCCCTTTGCTTGTTTAACTTACAATTGATTATCAAATTAGTAGATGTTAGCCATAGAGTGTGAATCTCTCTTGCTCCACAACAGTATGGGCATTGCAAACGTCAGTATGTATAGTGTTACACAAAAACACTTCTAACTTTGAAACTTCTTTCTTTAAAATAATAGTAATCAGAAACAATCATGTTCCTAGATCATAATTGGAAGTATGTAAATTATAATTACTTCTATTGCTATGGCTAGAATTATAGCTTCTGATATGATATTTTATAATAGAATTTCCTTTTCTGGCTATTTAGTGTTTTACATCTGGTGTTTATGATAGATGACAGCCAGTTAGTTATAATTAAAAAACATAAAAGGATTGCAGGACGTGACCCATGACTACATATCCATACAGGATAACAGCTTTGCTAATAGGACTGATTTAAACTTTCCTAAAAAACCCCACAGAAATCTCTCTGCCAAAAAGGGGAAAATTCTTCAGCAATGCTATCTACAATGTTCTTTCAGATAATGACACATTTCAATATAAAATGAAGTTACATATTCCTTTCAATTAGTTTTAATTGAAGTTTGCTACGGACGACTTTCAGAATTGGCTTTAAATATTACATTCCTATTTCTTTTTTTCTGTATCAATTTTCTGACTTTACACTTCTAATGTCTGTAGGCTTTAATACTCTTCCTTTTTATTTTAATATCTTAATTTTTTCCATACTTGCAAAATTCAGGATGACAAATGATATAAGAAAACACAACTTTTAACATGGCATTTTTTCAATTTGAAAGGAGAAATCAGTCTTCAAACCCAGAAATTAATAAAAAAGCTCAGTTCAATCTGAGATTGAGATGTATACAGCATTTTGGTTTCCTTCATAAAACAGGGGGAAAATTAAAAACATAAAATTAGATTGTTGTATTGACAGTCTTTCTTTTTCAGGAATTGGTAGCATTTTTCCTACCAGTTCCCACTTTAAATATGGGTAGTAACTGGTTTTAATTCTACAGTAGTTGTAATTAATGAAGTACTGAAAGCCACAAGCAAATCTGAAATCACCTCGTACTACATGCTGTATAACCAACTGGGCAGACGTGGTACCTCTTCCAAAGATTTAAACCATTTAAATATCAAAGACCATGTTTGAGAGGTTGGTTAGGGCTGGAAATGGTATATCCAGAGAGTAGCAAAACCAAGGATAATTCTGGCTCCCTCTATTTATCCTTCCCAGCATTACACTGAACATCTTTGAGAGCTTGTGTAGGAAGAGGGTTGGCACACTAACTCAGGACATCTTTGCAAAACCACTGGTCAACTTTTCACCTGCTTCTTTGCAAGGCTGGATTAAATCCAAATCCTGACAATGATGTTCAATTCGGAAAAGAATCTTGCTAAATTCCTTAGACTCCGGGAAGCCTCTCTGATCTCCCCAGACCAAAGCATGTTGTACGTGCTGGGCATGGGAACCACACCGAAGGCCTGACTTCACTGGGCTCTACAGAGCTGAAATCTGGTCTTTCACCCCAGTCTGTGTTTGACAGAGACCACAGAATGTATTTCTCATGGGAGAGTTATTTCATAGTGTGTGTTTTCTGGAAACAGAGGCTAAGCTGTAACAGAGGGATTCTGGTTGTGCACTGCAATGCAGTTACTGCAGCATTTCAGACATACAACTGAAAATATGTTTTCAATATCTTGCAGATGTGTGAAGCTGGAAATCACTTCATCAATGTAGCTTTAGCTCACCAAAATCATTCAGGTCTGTCTTTGTTTCCTGTTTGTCTATTTAAGACTGAAGCATGCTTAACCTATCCATCTTCTGCTGGTAATTTCTGTAACTACACCACAGAATAAAGAAAGATGAAGTAGGTACCATGCCATCGGTATAGCATCTTCAAAATAGATGTGGCAACAAGGAAACATTAGCAAGACTGGTGTTCTTCCAAAGCTTATAGCAAATTGATCTTGATGATACACAACTGCAATTTAAATATGGATTTAAGCATGGAAGTCCTCTAAAGTATCCTGTTGACTGACAACAGAAGATTCCATTCTAAATAAGTTGCAAAAACTTTAAAACTGGATTGCAGAGTTTTTAGATACATGCATCTCATGCAAAGGTACACACCCAGACCTATACAAATACACAAAGACAGACTCATGAATACCTACCTACACAGGCATCAGTGTATATGTATGCTCTTAAAAGGCTGCTCCAAGCATGGATTTTGAGGGTCCTTTATACCATGAGAGTAAAAGTTGTACTATATATAGTAGAAAGTAAAAATGTATTTTCAGATAATAATGGTATAATTTCACACTATAACACCCTATTCAAGAAAATACTTCACCATCGTACGATCAACTTCACAGACTGAAGTCTGTTACTATTCTGGAAAGCTTTTGATGTGCTGTGCTTAGGCAGGTTTTTAGGCCCCTACAAGGGGCCTAATTCAGTATAAAAGCAGCAAGAGACAAATAATTAATCAGTGTTCTCAGTGCCTACAAGTATGAAAGGTAACATTGTTGCCAGAACTTAAAAATCAAGTGCTGCATTTTGTTATCAGTGTGTAATCAGTGGCTGTAGAGAGTCATGCTGTTAGCTCTGGAGTTGTTTTGCTGTGGTACCCTAGGATGAAGGATGAGGACGAGAGAGGGGACAGGTTCACATCCTGGAGTCAGGCTGACTACAACACAGCTGCATTCCTTATATCCCAGAAGATTGCCCTTAGCCCTTGCCTGCTGGCTAGTCCGCATGAAACTACTTGTCTCTCTTTTCCCCTGAACAAAGGTTGCTTCCTTTGGACATGCCAGACCTTTCTCGTAAAAACTGTTACGTGGCTTGCTAAGCAGCATTCTCACTAGGATAATACAGCTTTTGCTGTCTCAAAAGATTTCACTGAAACTTTTTAAAAAGGCTGTAATCTGGGAGCATTGGCCAAAGGGATAACTGTTACATATACAAGTTGTGATAAGTTCAGTTCCCCTCCCTGTATTGAAACTGGTTTTGTCTGTTTGGTTTGGTTTTTTCCCTTCTCTCCCTCCCTCCCCCCTTCTTTTTGTTACTTTTTTTTTCTTTTTCCATTCATAAAGGAAGTAAAGCCTGTTTTCCAAGTCCAACCTACAACCCCTTCACATGGCTCTTCTTTCTGGTATCCTGTCCCAACTATACATATGAGGTACATTACTTTCTTCTGCCTATAAGCGAAGGGTAGGTGGTTATTATGTTCCAGCCTTTGACTGCAGAAAACCTGCAATGCCTCCGTGCAGTTTCCTCTGCATATCAGTTATGTTCTGTATGTCAGTCTCCCTGCTTCCACAAATGTTTCTCCCCCAGACCCTTTTCTTCCCTCACATCAGTATCATGACCTTTGTGTATATTCCCCTCCACTACAGACTACCCAGTGATCCAAGGATTTGCCATGCATCTTTTTGCCCCCACCCAGCACACAGAGGGGTCCCTTTGTAGCTATTTTTTCCTCTCCAATTTCCAGTATGAACATCATGCTCTTCTTCCTGGGGGAGCTTTTGGGGAAGGGGTCACTTTTGAAAAGTTGCCCTTTTGCTTTACAATTAACAGTGACTTTTTCTTTGCAACAGGTTGGGTCTTGGGTTAGTTTCACAGTGATGACACAAACTCTGCCAGGTAAGTTTAAAACAGAATGAAGATAGCCTCTAAATTGTTGTTTGCAGAAGTGAATTCTGGAAATCTAAAATTTGCCAAAAAAAAATTAACGGCATATTAAATATTGGCATCAAATACCCTCTGTGATATGAGTGTATAAACCTTCAAAGTGCTACCCTCAGAAAACTCCAGAGAACATTAACACTACTTCAATACCTTTTTTTGATCAAAACCAACTCTCTGCTTTTTTGTGAAGTTGTTGTTTTTATTGTTTCCACAGTGGAAACAGACTTTGAAATTTAGGAAAATAAAAAGTCAGTATTCTAGATTTATCGTCAACCATTTTTGATACAGGAATTTTTTTCTATGGTAAACCTAGAATAATACTTCTAACAGGGAGAGTAAAACAGATGTACTTAGTATTTCAAAAGAGGAAGGACGCACACATTCCTGTTAGCATTTCCATGTTTGCTTATATCAGGCAGCCAGCTCATAACAGCAGCCTGCTTATTAGCATTTGCAACTCTTGCTCAGTACTTTTCTACATCCTCAGAGACCTAAATATCCATACAAATTTGGTCCCTGGGACTAAGATCTCCAACACAGTCACTTTTTAATAATTTTTTCCGTTCCAAAATAGAGACCTATAAAAGCAACTTGCAAAAAGTAGTCCCACATGGTTTACAAATGAAAAAGAAAGGAATTTCAAAAGTGGATTAAGCTGCATCATGCAAAATGTTGTTTGGAAAGATCTAACATTTTTGTGCTTTAAGCTCTGGTATGCAAATGACCTGGAAGCTTGGAGACATCGTAGGGCTGCTTTTGTGAGGGCAGGGAGCAGCAACATACGCAGCACACTCATCCTTGCTGTAATTATTGCAAACATAACTTGGCCAGTTGCCAAACGAATGTTTCTGATCCACCAGCTCATTTTAATGAAGAAAGCATAATGAATTTGCAAAAAGCACCTGTGAAAGCATTCCCCATTTGGTACCACTCGGTCCGAAGGAAGAGGTACCTGAGAGATCACTTACTGGCTCCTGCCAACCACAGCAGGGGCCTGAACATCTATAGTTGTTAGGCTTTGGGAGACCTTGCTGCCAGGCAGCTAAATCTGTTTGTGCACCTGCTGCCTACTTGCTCCAGGGCCAAGATCTCCCTCCATGCAACAGTAAGTTATGGCACAGCTCTTCCTGTTATGGTTGGGAGCCAGAGGTAAAAAAACTCAAAGAAATGTTATAGGTCAAAGTCAAACCAGAATAACAGTCGGGAGAGGCCATGGGTAATTTTCTGTTGATACAGCACCATGCCCAAGGAGGCCTTGTGATTTATGGTGAAATCATAGGAGATACAGCATGTCACATCAATAGATGTGAATATCATCTGTGTGAATTTGGTGTGGAGGCTGAGCCCCAGGCTATGGTGTATCAGCAGCTGTAAGGCTGAGAGCGAGGGCAAAGTTAAATTGTCTCTGCCCACAGAGGAAACTACAGACTTTTCCATAGACCTTCTGTATTCACAGAAAGAGACATTGAAAGAAGAAACATGATCCTTTTTTTTTCCTTTTTCTTTCCTTGATAGTTGGCATTTTTGCTTTTCTGATGGTCATCCAGATGTCTCTCTGGGCCCAAAAGAAGCACAAGTTGTACCTGAAGAGATTTTATCCAGAGGTGCGGAGAAAAGCAGCTATGATTCCTATCATCTTCTAAGCTCTTCACCAGAGTTGGAGCCTTAGCGTACAGTTCAAGAGCTAACTCAGAGTAATGAACCATCTAATTCAGTAACCAAAGTGGAGCAGAGGAAGAACTACTGGATATCTTTTTCAGAAAATTAACAGTTCAAGACGAAGAGCTTTTAATTAAGTGAAAAAATGTAGCTCTTGAATTTTTAATTCTTGCTAAAAGATATGATTTAATTAGATTTTCTGTAATGGAGCTAATTGGGAAGGGACAAAAAAATTGGTTATATTGAATGTTAGGCTAGATATTTAGCTGGTGTAAATGGGCACAGATGCTGTTAGAATTAACAAATACAGCTCATCTGCTCGCATTCAGCTCTGGTGATATTAAGGTTCAGTGTTAGGTGTTGATGAAAGTCATGGATTTTTGCATCAGGTGTTTCACAGCCTGCTTTTTATTAAACTGCACAGAAGCAGCACGCTCTGCCTCAGCTCCTCTAAAAGCATCACATCAAATAATGACCACTATGCTGTTAACACAGTTTAGTCTACCTTCACAAGGTTTCTCTTCCTTTCTGTGTTTTTTAATTGAATCTCATAGCAAATTGTTCAATACAAATTGGCTTATATTGATCACTGTAGAGAGATCTGGCTTTCTTGTATTTTCAGGTAGGCAGATCAGCCACACGATCCCGGGAGGGGACTCTTTGTGAGGTGCTTCCCATCTTGCTACTAATTTGCAACATGACCTTGGGTACATCACATAAGTCCACCCTCCTTTCTCACATTGAACAGTTCCAGAAACAGCAGAAAACTTTCTGAACTAACAAGCATGTTAAGACCTCCTTGTCTGGATGCAGTGTTTACCTAACTTGTATCAAGCAGTGTGAAATCCTTGGGCACGAGGTGAATCAGAGTACAGCTTGTTATCGAAAAGGAAAGGGATCCTGCCAAATGCATTTCAGTCCATATCTGAACAGCCTCAGATGGACCCTGCTGAAAGGCTTCAGCTTCCATTCAATTTGGTCAGTCTCTGTCTGCTGCTTTGCTTTCCAGGATGTTATTTTTTAAGGGATTATCTGGGCTTGTTTGTCAAGTCCTGAAAACTCTATTTAGCTCCATTTGCAAATCAGTGGCATCCATGTCATGCAGAAGCACAATTTCTAGCACTTTTAGTTACAGCGAGAAAAAGAACCAGAACTGCTTCAGCAAGTATTAAGATATAGAGAGTTAGGGCATTAAGTCCAGTTTTCATTTTATTTCTGTTGCAGATTTATCAATGTCTTTTGGCTCCCTTAGGCTGGTGGAAAAGCTTGACTAAAGAACTTTAATCATCAGAAAAACACCACAGTACACAAGCAAGGCAGGCAGTTTGTCTCCTAAAGGCGCTGTTATCTTTGTGCTAGCTCAAGTGTTCTAACAAAGTTAATTTGCCCAGGAAATTGGGTTCATATCCCTCTTCTAATGTCTAACTCACAACATTTATCCTATTAGTCACTGTAACTCAATTTCATCTTGGTAGTGTAAATAAATCACTTTCCATATTTTTTAACTTGTAACTTGTGAACACCTAGAATTTTTTATTTCTCTCGATGGAAAATGGAAGTCAGTGAACATCCAGTTTTCTGACCCAGATTGCTAATAAAGATCTATTTTTGAAAAATTATTTTCTGTACTCTTTAGTCACATATACCTAACAACGATAGATTTGAAACACATGTTTTTCCAGCCACTGTTGGATGCATGAGTTAAGACTGTTGCCTATTTTTTAAATCCAGCTACTGGAATTGTTTTAATTTCATGTTTATTAAATGTCTCATTTAGCAATCTTCAAGTGTAAAATATTTTGTGTGGGAAGGTAACTTGTCAAAATTACTTACATATCTGTTTCTTGCAGCTTTAAGTCTGTTCAAAACGTGTTCCCAGAGTGATTCCATTTGTCAGGAGTACAGTTCCTATTCAACAGTTAACTTAGGCTAAGGAAGCACTTCAGGAATTGTTTACCTCCCTGCTTATTATCTAGTCATTCAGTAGATGGGGTGAGAGGGAGAAGGGTTTTGGCTTCTGCAGTAAATTACTAAAGTTCTAAAATGGAGGTAAGAGCAACCACCAGGTAAGAACAAATGAAGATATGTTACAGAAGGCTGGCTCAGATAAACATGGCAGATGTTTTGTGATTCACCAACACAGTGTTGACCAGGTGAAATTACTTTGATCAGTGTTAAATGGCTTCACAAATAGCAATAAATCCAACTTCTGGCACCCTCAGAGACCTTTCTGCATTACTCTACCCTCCCTGAATTTCAGGGCAAGTTCCATACAACTAGAACAAGTAAGTTAACATCCTGGCATGGGAAGTATGTTTTGCTTTAAAACAAAAAGTATATAAAAATAGTCAGTATTTCTTGATAAAAGGTTTGGGGGCTTTGCTTCTGAAAAAAAAAAAACCCCACAACAAAACAAACAAAAAAACCCCAAGCAAACAAAGAAAACCAGGCAAAAAGAAGTATCACTATGTAAAAGTCGTGATCAACAGTGATTTTAGCCACTTTTAGCACCTTTTGAACCAAAACAATTGTCTATACACAAACATTTTCATGGGAAAGTTTGTCATGTGCTGATTACCTGGGGAAAAAAATGTCTTATTGACCTCTAAATATACTGTTATTTCTTGTATTAGGGGTTGATGACAAAGGAAATGTTTAACTGAAGATTCCTTTGGCAATATTTTCCCTTAAGCACAGACCTAACTTTTTCAGAGCCATTGGCAGAAAGAAGGCATGGGCAAGGCCATACCACTACCAGAACGTAATTGTGCTTCAAGATTGGAGGGAAGGAGTCAACCTCCAACATGAGAGTCATTAGATGCAGCTTGGGTAGTTGGCCACTCTTAATACGGAACCACTTCAGAGACACTGCTAAGGATGTCACCAATCCAGTACATTGGATGCATCCATAGAAAAGAGAAAATAATCAGGACAAGGTTAATTACATTTTGCAGTCCTGCTTCTCCATGAGGATCATGAAATCCACTGCTTGCAACAAAAAACAACTTGTCCTTTGGAGCAAAATGCCTTTCTGATGCCATTTTCCTCAGTTTTTGCTTCTGGAAAGGTGACAGACTGCAGAGTAGTGAATCCACTCCCTGTGGTGTCCTGCCCTTGCCCTTGCTCTCAGAGGCAGCCTGAGCTGTCCCGTGGCTTCTGTCAGCCCCAAAGCTTTCCTAACATCTCGTAGAGGCAAATTAGGGCATTTGTCACAAGAGTCAGGAGACAGCAGCACCATGCAGCAGACACACCTAGTGGTTGAAGTTGGAGACACATTATGGTTAGATATGAGGAGCCAGTGCAGTCACTTTGCACAGTTAGGCTCCCATGTATAGGGACAATTTCTCCTCAGAAGCTAAGCTGTCTAAGCCAAGAGACCACAAATAAAGCAAGATACAGAGACACTGGGTCTACTAGACAACAGTTCTGTCAGGGACTGTGTAAAAATTAGATGAAGTCCTAATGGGTCCTTCTTAGCCTGCTCAACAAGGACTCTGAGAACAGCATTGCTCAGCCTGTGGGCTCAAAGGCTATCTCAAAATAATGGCTTCCTGGTCCACCTGGAGACCTGGCTTAATATCCAGGTCATCCATGTTCATCCTGCACCTTGCAACTGGGTTTCTGCTGTGATTTTTCAGATGGGCAAGTCTCATCTTTCCCAAAGCATTCCCAAGACTTTCAAAATAATTTTTGTGGTCTGCTTTTGCCTTGAAATGCTCACCTAGGAAAGAGCAGACACTGGCTCAGGCTTCCTGGTGGTGCAGGGAGGTGTTGTGTTGGATAACCAAACTTGCAGATGCTCCCGTACACAACTTGGCAGCTTCTATTTGGATCACCATTTTGAAAAAGCCCTTAAAGAACCAGCCGTATGCTTGTCTTATAAGACAGATACCACAGCTTCGCAGCTGAAAGGACTGAAAATTATCTCAGTGATTTCATCTTTCCATAGGGAAAGTAAAGCTTCAAAGGACACTAAAAACAGGAGAAGTGAATAAAGGCAAGTGGTCATTCTTTGTTAAAGACTCTATTACCAAAATATCTTGTACTTTCCATTGTTTTGTATAAAGAAAGTGATATAAATTGGCTTTTATTACACTAGGAACTGAGATAAAGCAGCCTGATACGAAAATAGTTCTCTAAAAGAGAACCTGCAGTGATAGCTAAATATAATAAAATACAAATCACTGAATGGGAAGACTTCTAAGGCACACTATAAGAGGAAGAAAGCTATAGGAAAGCAAGAGACTATTTATCTACTGATAGTTTTAACAAGTGCTGCTGAACTAAAAATTAATTCAAATCATAAAGAGTTTTCCAGCATGCTAATATTTTCCACAAGATGCTTTATTGGCTTCCCTTTTCCGTATTTTCTGAGGCATAAGTTTTGTCTTCAAGCGATATTCCCTGTCATTAACATTCATGCAATCTTTTAGAGAAACATACTGTATGCCTGTTCCAGTGTTCCACAGATAAATGAAAAGTTGTGCCGTCATTGCACACAGATTAGTATCTACGTGAATATTTTTTTATGAGGAGCCTGGTTTATCATAGGTGAGTGTATAAAGGGTGCTGCATCGCTACAATTAAAGGCAGTTTTCGCATCACAGAAGAATGTTTATTTTAATGGTCTCTGCACATCTTCAGCCATATGTGATTCAGACATACTGCTCTTTCTGCAAGTATTAGAACCAAGAGCCAAGCTGTCCCAGGCCTCTGTCATGGTCCTGGTGTTTGCTTATTTATTTGTCTAGACACCACAGACTGGCTCTCATGAGGCTCTGCCCTGTGAGGACTTCTGAAAAAACATTTCCTTGTCCATCTTGTCTGACTGGACAAGCAGTTGTCCAGGTGAGGAGCATCAGCCACTGGGTGTCTGAAATAATCTGTGTTGCATTTTCTTGCAGGGTAATAGCCAATCTAAAACCTCTTTACAAAGGGAAAGACAAGGTAATGTATCCTGAAATATGTGTGCTTAAATTGAAAAAAATCTACCACATATTAGCATCGCCATAATACCCAGGCTTCCAGTGTATACTTGATTTTATCTAACTTCTAAAGCCTTTGAAGACTAAGGAACTAAGAGGAAATAATTTATAGTTAAAAGAAATATGATAAGAGTATTCAATAATACTAATGAATTCATTATTTAAAAAAGCAAACTTCACATCTTTTCTCAAAGAAAGATGATTGCTAACAAGCTTCCTCCTAATACACAGTATTATTCCTGTGAAAAAGTAATATGGTTCTACCAGTGATCCCTTTTATTTGTCTGAGTACCAGGCCATTCTCAATAAGGAAGGTTTTTGTTTTAAAATTACAGGTTTCACCATTTGGGGGGCTCTTTTAAAACACTACAGGACAGTGTCCAAAGAAAACAGACCACATCAAACATTTTTTTCCTCTTATTCATACTGAAAAGTGGATGAGTTTTCAGTTGACTGGTGAAACACTCTGACATTGTTACAAATCAAGCAAATATTTTAACGTGTCCCTCTCCTTGAGAAAAGAATAGAAAAAAAAAAGGTACTTTTTGTCTTTCCAGTTAATAATATGAGGACAATCCCAGGTACGAGGGCATCTGTGCAGAAGGAAATGTAACACTGAGAGCTAGAAGGACCAGAATGTGGTCGCAATGTGCTTTTAGGGATTAGCAGCTATGCCTTTTTGGAAATAAATTTCACTGCTTCTGACAACTGAGCTTGACAGAAATGGATTAAAGATGACACATCTCCAATATTGTATCTAATGAAAAACAAAGTACCTATTCTTAAACCAACAGGGAATATTTGTCACATATAAAAATACTGTATTCTTCCACCTCCTGGTTTGCATCTTCTTTTTGCTGTTGATTTCAAAACACAAAGGATGAAGATCTATCTGTACACTGTTAACCAGTTTCAGCACTGTTGCCCCACACATACGTGTTTATTTTATGGCCATTTTTAGGTACTCTTCCAACAGCCATGTGAAGCATGATGCCACCTTCACAGACTTGCCAAATATCCCACCTTAATCCAGTTGCAGAGCACAGAGCTAAATCTCGAAGCAGTGAATTGCAATACTCTGCACTACCCGAGCCCTAACTTCAAAACAACTCTCCTTGCTTCCTTTGCTCCTAACCTCTCAGGGCTGAAGCTATTCACAGACTTCTCTCTGCCATATTTTTGCAGGTGTAATTCTTCCAGGTTTGCAAAGGTATCTTACTATTAAACAATAAATTTGTAACAAGAGAAGCTGCAACACTCTCATGTACACGTCTGATCCGTTTTCTTATTTGGAGGGCCCTGGAAGGTAAAAGGAAGATGGATATTGTGCTTATATAGATACAAAGACAAAGTGAACAGGATGGCAGTAATCTGAGAGGTGGAATAGAATCATAGAATCATACAATGGTTTGGGTTGGAAGGGACCTTAAAGCTCATCTAGTTCTAATCCCCTGCCATGGGCAGGGACACCTCCCACCAGACCAGGCTACTCAAAGCCCCATCTGACCTGGCCTTGAACACTTCCAGGGAGGAGCTCAGTGCCTGGGGCACCTATCCCAGGAGAGGGCAGTGCAATAAAGATTTACTGCAATCTAATAAAGGCAATACTGATCCTGATTAAGGATCTGAAATTAAATAAGCAGGTAATCTTTTCTGATCACACACAGATACTTGCTGGAAGTTGTACCTCAAACATTTTTGCACTTGGTTTGGAAATACCAATTTTAGAATAATTCTCACTTGCGCACTATAAGCACATGACAGACTTGCACAGAGTAATGCAAGTTACACAGGGAAATACTGCATGTCCTATTGTTATGTGTAGTTACTTGTCTTCATTTTTTCTTAGGGAAATTAAGTGCTTTTACTGCCAGAGAACTGGTGGCAGTTTTTCCTGCCCTTACAAAATGCAATACCAAATCCTCAGGGCAGATAGAATTCTTGGAGTGCTTCAAAGTGCATGAGCTTCACAGAGGGAGTTCAGGAGTCATTCACAGATAGGAGATAACAGTCTCCACAGACTGCCCTGCTGATGGGCCTGAGCCCACAATGGACCAAAACCCATCTCAGCCACTGCTTCTCCCTCTCAGAGTCCCTTTGCCCATGGGCAATGGACAGCGGCAGTTTCTGCACACAAGTCCTCTTTGAACTGCTCAGAAGCTGAAATGCCACGACCCAGCCACAGATGTGCTTGAAGATGTGCTGCAGCTGCAAGGCCAGAATGCTGAAAACAGATGCAAGATAGACTTAGCTGTCTAAATATGCAGCCTGGCAAACAGTTTTTAATCCTTGAGTAAGTCACCGATTTTTGCTTCTCACCCCTTAGGCAACTCTTGTGGTCCTTCCCAGCCCATGCTTTGTTGAGGCACACATCTAACAGTCTCAGTGGCAGAGGACTGCCCAGACCAACAGAAGTGAGCACAACAGCCTTTGCCATCAAAAACTTAGAAAAATTACTACTTTTATTTACTGGCAAACATTTTATATAAGAGCACTAAATCTAGACATGCACAAAGGCAATATGGGGCAATCTTGTCTGCTGCAGTTCTGGGGAGTTGGGACTGCAGATGCTTATATCATACAAAAGGAATATCTAAGCAAGCAACAGGAAATACCTCATGTAATCACATTGTCATGTTATGGTTATATGACATGCTGTAATTACAAAACCTGTCGACAAGATCCCCACTTCTCAGCAGCCCTTTGAGTGCTCACTTTTCAGATAGCATTGAGCAAACAGAAATAAAATCAAATCCTTCAGCACCCACAAACATGTGGTTGACATACACAATCAACAGGCAGTTCCAAAGAGAAAAACTGCAGGAGTTTTCTTATTGGAGATAAGGAATGGGAGGAGAAACTTTGTTTCCCCTCCACCTTCAGCAGAGAAAATAAAATTGATTCATTGGTTACAGGGCAAGGAGATGAGCACCTCCAGCAGAAATTAAGGGCACAAACAAGGTCATGATACATAAAAATTTCAAGCAGCAGCAGACAGGACTGGCTAAACGGACTGCCATTTTAACTGCAATTGTCAATAAAATGGTCACATTAAGAGTCGGACTGAAAGATGGTCAAAAGGTCAAACCAGGCAGGCTGGTAGAGAAAACATAAAAAACGTCCTTTGCCACAACAAATGCCTGCAGATGGGTCTTCTCCTGCTGCTGTTCTGAGGGGGAGAAGGATGGAAAACTCAGGTCAAGTAGGGGTCCTGATGTCTTGATCTCAGGCAAGCCCTGTAGGATGTGCTAGTTGAAGTCAATGAAGGTTAGCAGCACCAAAAATCATGCCTTGTATTTCTATTGCCTAACTAAAAAGCTTCTAATGAATTTCCCGTCAATGTTTTCTCACCATCTCAATTTCCTACATCCCTAGAGGATATGCTATATGCCTTTACATTGCAGCAAAATATTCTACAGCCACAAGAAATGAAAGTAATCTGTTCTTAGAAAGTAAAATGTCTCAGCTAAGATTTTTTTGGTTTAGGATTTTTTTGCCTTTTTTCTAATTAATGCAACTAATCTATAAGCTTGCTTGCATTTCACACACAGCTGAAATACTAAGAATTTCCACATAAGCTAGGGGAGAAAAAGTTCAATCAGTCCAATATTACTGGGTTATTTCCTTCCAATATTTAATTTAAAAAAATGTGGAATATTTATGTTTACACCAGGAATTGAAATTCCCACTGGGGACCCCCTTCTTCAAATCTCCTTTTTAGGAATGAGTTGCTCATGGTGATTCTTTCCCTCAAACCAAGCATCACTTCATTGCTAATTACTGTGCATTACAAGTGTAAGAAACATTACTCCCTTGTTTTCAGAGAAAGAACCATCTGGGCTGAACGCTGCAGACTGGAAAACATAGTGATTGATTTCCCCAGCAGAAACCATAGAATCATAGAATGGGCTGAGTTGGAAGGGACCCTCTAGGATCATCGAGTTCAACTCCTGTACCTTCACAGGGTTCCCCAGCAGTCACACCACGTGCCTGAGAGCATTGTCCAAACGCTTCTTGAACTCAGTCAGGCTTGGTGCTGTGACCACTGCCCTGGGGAGCTGTGCCAGTGCTTGACCACCCTCTGGGTGAAAAACCTTTTCCTGACATCCAACCTAAACCTCCCTGATTCAGCTCCTGCTGTTACCCTGAGTCCTATTACTGGTCACAAACATCCTCTGACCGATCCGTGCCCAGGAGCCTGACATAGCTTGAACTGTGAGTGAACCAAACCTTCAGACCACTGAAAAGTCACAAGCAGCAGCAGGAAGATTCAGCATGCTGCCAGGGAGGAGACAAATGTAACTGCAAAGTTCTGAACTTTTCTTTAGCAAATGTAGTATTGGGTAAGAGTACGAGGGGGGAAAAAGACTGTACCATGACTGAAACCTATTTTACACTCCAATTTTTGCTCTGAAAATGGACTGCCTTTATGCTTGAAATGGGAGTGTAGACATGGGGCCGGTGTCCAGGTTGTTCCATCCATGGGATGGATCTGGGAGAGAAATAGGTGAGAAACACCTTACCTCCAGCTGGTGTGTTAGAGTTTGCCACTAGCATGGGCTCACTGTCCAGGGGCCAGGAGGAAACAGTGGGTCTGATGAAGCAGAGAGTCTCTGAGACTCTCTGGGTCCCAGGAATAACCAGGTGGTGTGATAAGTCCCACATTTCCCCATGTCTTGATGAGGCTCCAGCCCCAAGAGGCTTCTTGTAGTGTCACCAGTCTGCATGGCTCCAAAGCAACCTCATGGCAAGAAGGACCAAAGTCACCAGAGACACCTAAGTGTCCCTTTACCAGGGTTTTAGCAAGTCTCATCATTTTGAGCAAGATAATATCCTTGAAGCTCTGCTCTGTTCCTCATGTTCCCCTGCCCTCGATGGTGCCATAGCACATTCCTCCAAAACAAAAGCTGCTGAAAACAAAACAAAAGTTGCAGATGGACTTTGTAATCTCCCTGAGTGACATAAATAAAATAGATGGATGCAAGCAGACTAATGATCTACTCTAGGATGCTTGGTTATGACACATTGAAAAGAACAGCTGGTTGTCAGCAACATATTTACCAGGAATTTAAAAGACAACAACAGCCATATAATCCAGAGGATTTAATGACAGAGTGGAATGAATGCTCAAAAATGCTGCCTTTGATAAACTCACAAACATTTGTGGGATGCATCAGTGATTTATATTCTTCTGGGAGAAATAAACAAATTAAGGGTTTCATGGCCTTCTGGAGACCAGATTCTGTACATGTGAATTTCTGTGTACTTTCAGATGAACCCTTTCTCTCTTGGTATTAGAAGAAAACAAAGCATGGAATTTTCAACTTGCAAGAAGCTCCAGATTTTTGGTATTCAGGTCGCTTGTTATTCTGCCCTCCCTAAATCAAATGAGAAAAATTTGTTGCACACACAAAATGTATTGTGGAACAAAACTTTGCACTTGGTCTGTAGTGAAACTATGGAATGGCCATACCTTTTACCTTTGTGTATGTCAGAAGTATTTAAGTCAAAAGTTTAGTTCTCATAGTGTCAAAATATTTCCTTGCAACATGGAAGAATCGCTGCAGTTCACAGAGCAGAGTATGACAATCACATTTTTAAAAATGACTTCTCCAAACTAATAAAAACAGGCAGTAGTACTGATGGGTAAAATGAAGCTATTAAAAAAAAATATCTCTGAATCTCATATTTCGATACTCTCTAAAGACACAGTGACAGGCAGCATGACACAGCCTCTCCTGGCTGCAGCAGCACTGCACTGTCAGTCCTCAGCTCATTAAATAAAAAGCCAGTCTCTACTCCCATCTGAACCTGAGGGGAGTCAACAAATGCCACAAGGTATGAGAGCGATAAGTCTTGAGTTATGGAGGATGATGTGGAAAGCAAAATTCCTTCTAGATATTCATTACTAAACTCGTTAGAGATAAACTGGAAGAATGATAATTTCTTGGAGGGGAAACAAACTATTTACAGTTAAGTCCGTGCTGCCAAAAGCAAAAGATAAGAATGACCTTTGCTTTTTATGTATTGGTCTTTCCATATCCGTTTTTAGACACTGAATCCAGCCTATTAGCACCATTGGTCTAACACTAAAAGTCAATTTGATTTAACCATACTTGCTGGTACTGCAAACTGACTGACTATCACTCAATTAGAAAAGAGACATTAGCTCAGGTGGTGCCTAGAATCTAGCTGCTCCCTCGCCTTTGTATTGTATCTGCTTTAATTCAGTGTTCTGTAATCACCTGTGTTTAAATCAATCCAGGGTTGTCAAAAGCATATGGGATCAAATGAAACTGCAAAACTTAAAACACAAATAACCATTGAAGGTAGATTTTAACTAGTAATGCTGTATCATTATGGCAAAGTTGATGTTATTTACAGCCACATTCAAGCAAGTGTTATTAACAGAAAATGAGGCATTGTCAATGAGTGTTTTCAGAGTCATTGAAGGTCTCAGAATTAACACACTTGCAACATTTTGACAAAAACAAGCTCATTCAAAGGCTCTTTCTAGCACATTAGCATCTCGTTAGACTTTGAGGATGTTTCAGATCTTCTTTCCTTAACCAGTAAAAGAAGAAATCAAACTTGAGTAAGAATGGTGCCAAACTGTGGAAGTGTATTATTTGCTGCTGCGTGTACATTTTGAGATAAAAGTACTTAGAATAGAAAGATCGGTCTTTTTGCCAGAAAGTATAAAACTTAATTTCCATGGTCCCAAAAGGAAATATGAGCCAAATTTAAATATCCCCAGCCACTGCTGAAAAATTTTTGATTATATTAATTACCCATTACCTTTTATAGGGCTATTTCTTCAGTGAGAATGCACCCGCTGAGATTAGAGGACTGTCTCCAGCACCGTAAAGTTAAAACAAGCTGCTAGTGAATATCACAGATAGATACATGTTTATTGTGAGAGCATTTTTTGAATATTCAACTGCAGGAGGAAGCTTTTGAAGCCCAATTTATGTTGTTTTCAAGTTCTTAAAAAAATGTATTCCTCCGTCTCTTCTCCTCTAAACACCTATAATGTCTTGTACATCCAGATACCTCAGCACACAATCACACATGGGAAACCCCTCCTGCTGCACACTATGGCAAGAAGTTCAGACAGATTTCTCCCTGCATGGACAGACATCTGGATTTTGCTCCCATATACTGATGCATCACAGACACCCTTCCTGGACCCTTCTGTTTTCTCCTCTACTGCCTCCTCTCTGCCTCTCAGCCCAAGTCATTGTGTTTCCCATCCTCTTTAATACACTGCTTCTGAACAGATCTGCCTCAAAAAGATTACATTTTTGCAGTACACTGCAGGGAGACTTTCTTACAGAAAAACAGGTTTAAAAATGAGTGTCTACTTCTGGCTGCTCACATTTTGCTGTTCCTAGTAAAAGCTCATGCTACACCCAGACTACTTTCCTGCTAAACCTTACAAATGGAATTGTGATGCTGTCAGAGAAAGGCTCATGAGCACGTGAAAGGTTTGGGGTACAGCTGCGGGCAGCCTGGAGTCTATGGCCATGCTGCATCACCTGAAAGGCCCATCTGACTTGGCATCTTGTCTTCAAAAGCATCCAGAGAGCATGACAGAGGAACACAGTGACAAAGCGATTCCATGTGCAAACAGGACTGTGACTCAGCAGCTGTATCTGGGTGGACAGAAGCAGACAGGCTCAGTGTACAATTCAAAGAGCCAAACCCAAAGTATTTCTGGGGCAGAAAACATATAGCAGCAATAGCACATATGGCCAGGCAAATACACTCTGCTGAAAAGATCTGCATCTTACAGGCTACAGTTGACATACATCTGTACAATTCAACTGTGCGAAGGGGAACTATAGGTTTCTTTCCCAAATGGTTTTCACTCATGCTAAGTTATATTCACAGGTCTGAAGTGGCTTCTGCCAAGTAGACAGGACTGGCATTCTCATTTACTGAAGTCCACATGCGATGAGATCCAGAGAGTGACCTTCTAGTTGGCTTAAAGACAGGGTGAGATATAAGAAAAACACATGAAGACTCTGGTAATGAGAACAAATGTTTTACATTATGAAAGACTGTGACATAAATACAATTGTGCTGAAATGCACATTGAGCAGGCTCAACCCTGCCACTTCCTTCTGGCCAAGGAAAGTCTGGATCTGTGGCTTATTGCTCAATTATAAAGTTAATCAAAGAACTAATTGAGCTTGGCGAGCTTGGTCTTTTGAGCCTTTTCTCATGGATTAATTTTTATTAGAGCTAACAGAGGACATGAGGAAGTCTGTAAAGGCAAGGAGATGATAAGCCTAATATGTGAGAGGAATGATAGTTGTATGGCATATTTGTGAAGACAAAATTGGGTTCTAGGAAGGAATATGATAGAGCGATGTACCTTTTAAAGCCCTATAACCTGCATGGCATTAGGAATCTTTCTTTCAGTGTTTTGCCTTCTCTACTGTTCATTTCTCTAACTGTGCTTCTAGCTTTTCTAGCCTGATTGCAACAAATCAATGTCCCTCGGTAATGAGATGCTGTATCTGTCTGTAACTGAAACTAAGGACTAATCCTGTTTTCTTAGAACAAAATGAACTCAAGGAGAAAACACAGGTATCCACGTGATATGAAAAATCTGCATATGTAATAACATTCACATGAAGAAAAAATATGACAGAAAGGGCCCAGCAATAATAAAAGCTGTGCAGAAAAAGGATGATTTATTAAAGATACTGTCAAAAGTCAACTTGCAGTATTGGCTGTGGACTACCAAATTAAGGCACAAGATTTAAATCATGTGGAAAAACACCAATGAGTTAAAGTTCTTAAGACTTTCATGCTATTTTTGCTCTAATATGGACTAATATTGAGAAAAAAAATGTCCTATACTTCAAAGTAATTAGAATATTTTATCTTTTAAAATTGTTTTGGAGAGCATACATTCTGCAAATATCTTACCTCATACTGGATAATGATGAGCAAGCTAAACAGAATTTCATGCTCTCTAAAACATAAATATAAGGAAGCATTCTTTCCCCTTTGTGATGATCATCCTATGCTGCAATTACCTTCCTTTTGGCTGTCTAAATAATATTCTCTTGATGAAAAAGAGTGCTCATGGGAACTCCCATCACATAGTTACAGAGGAAGAAACTATCTTATTTAATGCACAGCAACCAGGATTCAAAAGGAAAATATTGAAATTGAAGGCTCTCCCTGGCTATGCCAATTTTGCTCATCTCTGGTATGAGATGAGAGCTACTGACTGGGAAATACACAGCTACTGTAAAGTTCAGAGTCAGGTGTTCAGGTTACATACATTCACTTCCAGAAGCTGATGCAAGATAGGTCACTTTGGTGACCACAATTCTATCCTCCCAGGAGAGAAAAGTATCTTTTCCCATGCGAGACAACCTGGGAGACCTTGACCAAAGTTCTGGGGACAGTTCTGCAAAAACACAAACCCACCAGGGCAGGACAATCAAAGAAATGAGTTCATCTCTCGAGACTGAACTATGAGTGTTTGTCTCACTCAGCTTAGCAAAGCGATGGCCGATTGAGCTCTATAAATACTTTGGGGTAAGCATCAGGAAGCCATAAGAGCAATTAAAGCTAAAGAACAATGTTGGCATGAGAGAGAATTAGCATTAATTGGCAAGAAAAATTTTTGGCTGGAAAGCTGAGGGTAATTTCTAGCTATTCGTGGAGGGATTTCCTCGAACAGTCTTCCAGCAGGGGAAGAAAAAATAAACAAGAAAACAAACAAAAACAACGAAAAGCAAACACCAAGGAGATTGAAGGTAAAGGCTGGTATGTGGCTGACTGGGATGAGACAGCATGGCCATCTGTGATAGCAGCAGACAGAATTTGAGTGATCCTTTCTTGCCCTACTTTTGCATGTTCATTTTCTTGGTAGGATTACCATTTACAGAAATTACTCTGCTTTGCAGTCTGGGACGTTATCGATGTTTTCAAAGAAATGTAAAGACATCCTAGGAGTGCAGATGCTTGTCTTGGTGATACAAAGCCTCCGGATTTTGGACCAAATCACATGATCCTGCACTGTATGAGAATACGCCTATCACAACCTATACAATTCACTTAAAGTTAGATCTCTACACGGTACAAATCAGTACTAAGATGCTAATGTCATGAACAGAAATAAACAGCAGCAGGGACAGCCCTTTATTCATTAATTAATTAATACAATTCTTCAGCCATACTGTACATCAAGCCTGGCCATAAAAATGGCAATTTTAAAGTGTGTAAAACACAAAAAATAAAGATTCACAGAGTTTGAAGATCCATTTACAGCAAATGTATAAGCCTTTCTGAGTACAACAGATTCCAAACAGGTATATTACTGTGACCCATAAAACTACTTTGATAACTTATTTACTGTAACTTTGGGTGACATTGTCACTGATTAATGGTTTGATAAAATGCATGAGTGCATCAAGTCATCATATTGTTCTTAAAGGGATTTTTTTTGCCAGATGTGTAATGTTGGTATGTAGGAAATAGCCATTGCAATTGCTTGATGTCCATTATTTTGTCTACATATTGTTAGGGTATAAAATGGGTGGGTGAACACTAGAATAATCTGGGCAATTTAAGGCAAAACTAATTAGAGTATTTCTTGCCTAAAGTTTTTACCTTGAAAACTTGAAAGAAAAGATTTAAAAGTAACATAAATGTGACTATTTTTTTTTAAAAAAAGAGAAAATTTAAAATGAAGATGAGAATAAGAATTTAAATGCTGTAATCTCTGAAGAGAACCAGCAATCAACGTCTAATATCCTGATATTGTGCCAGATAATGAAACGTTAAGCTGGAGATAATAAGATTTCTTTCTACTGGATAGTCTTCAGCACAGTTAAACCTATGAATGAACATTTGAAGTGTTTTATATAAGCAAAAGTTTATATGTTAAGTATTCTGAGGGGCAAAAAAAAAATTCCCAGCCCATTTACAACAAACTAGATAGAACTCACATCACTCATTCTCTTTTAAAATTGAGCCATAATTAAATGCCTTTTAAGATTAAATGCCTTTACCACTGTGCACTGACGGAGGCTGGGGATGCAGTGGACACATTTTACCTAGCTTCTCTAAGGAAACAAAGGCCAGATAATCATGCTGTATGTATGCGCACACCTATGCCTTCACCCTCCCCAGTAAACGTAAACATTTTCATCAAATTTGACAAAAAGGCAGAGATCTTAAAGACAGTAAATTCATAAAAACTTTCACAGAACTGGGAAAACTAATGAAGAGATATATTAGCAGCCTCCCACTGAAGGAGCAGATGGGGATGAGTCACCTGCATCAGCCCCTGAGAAACCAACATTGGCACAAAAATTTGTAGGAAACTAAGATACATGCATCCTAACACCAATGGAGCTGCCAGCTCTTTATCATGCCACTGAGATGTAGTGACATTGGCAAAATAATTACTGCCCTGATTGTCTATGGTACTAGATTTGTGAGGTCATTCACCTGAGAGGTTTTATATTCAGAGCTGCAAGGAGGGGATGAATCCACAGTGTCTGCTATGGAGCAGAAATTAAAAATGAGCTTTACCCTGTAAAGAGAAGTACAGAAGAGAAATATTTCAGATGGGAATTTAGAAAACCCTATGAGACTGAGATGAGCACAAGTCAGTGAAACAGAGCTCCCTGCCTCTTTGAACTTCATGGGAAAATCCAAAACAATCATCTCAGCAAAAACTAAAATACAACACAGGAGTTACAAACACGACCCTTGCGGATCAATTCAAATGTCCGCAGGGTGAGTTTCTACCTCTGAGCTTGACAGGAAGAGGCTCTTGCAGAAGAACATAAAGGAGGAGATAAGGAGAGTACCCATTCCTCTGGGACTCCTTCCCACCTTCTTGCAGCGTAGAGACTTGCATCCAACAGGCTACAAGTGGGACACCGCACGTAATAGGTACCAATGGGCCTCTCTCCTGTCAATGTCTTGTTTCTTCACTATTACAAAACCAGTATAGACATTTTGCCAATTTTCAAAATGCCTTTGAAACAGAAAATCACCAATGCTTTAAGACCATGCTCTACAGCAGCAGCCTGCTCCACAATGAATGAAAAAGGAACAATCTTTCACGCTGTTTTTCAAAGGACATTAAATTGCTAACACAATTTGCAATGAGATGAACAGCATTTTCTCATGGATTAGTTTCTGAATGGATGTTCTCTTTTACATGTTTATGAATGTCTATGCTCCCTTGAACTATCACAGATATTCACAGCACATTCTTGCTTCATCCCAAATTACAAAACCCCATCAATTAATTTCTTTCCTTCATTTGCATTTTCCCATGTTCTCTTTTGCAGACAAATTGTGGAGAGGAAGACTTGGTCATATAACCAATATCAAAGTCAGGAACAATGGGAGATAGGTGGATTTTAATTTTCTAAAAAAAGATGAAGAACATATAAGCTGGATGGGGAGGCACCACTGAAGAGCAGTTTAGGAGTTAACCTACTGAACTACTGTAACATACGAGATCAGATATGGAGTGTGGCAGCACTGAATGCAACTTTGAGGTTAGAGCATTGGATGCCAATGTAAGTAACACCGTATCACACATAAATAATATGCTCTTC
Source organism: Aegotheles bennettii (assembly GCA_013398125.1). NCBI lineage: Eukaryota > Metazoa > Chordata > Aves > Caprimulgiformes > Aegothelidae > Aegotheles > Aegotheles bennettii. The sequence continues at coordinate 112,294 of VZRW01013964.1, forward strand.
ATGAATTGCTGTGTGGATTAACATAAAAGGCTGATTTTTTTCTTTTTTTTTTCTTTTTTTTTTCTTTTACCAAACTTTTTGTTAAACAGTATCTCACAAAAGTAGTATTCCTTAATGCATTAGCAAAATTGCTGTAGAAGATGTGCACAGAGAATGTGAATTTGCTTGTAGCTGAACTACCTCTCCAGAACAGGCAAAGCCAGGTTCTCCTGGGAGAACGTTTGGTCTTTGCAAAACAGCGAATATGTTAGGGTTTTTCTTCTCTTTCTAAAATAAACCAAGTAATGCACAAAGAAGGTGGCAGATGGTTGCTTCCTAATCTGCACATGAAATATCTTCCAATTACAGAATTTGTTGCTTAATGTCTCAAAGTCCATATTAATTATACACCCTAACAGAGGGGCAGTACTGAAAATGACTGGATCTGCCTGTGAGGCTGTACAGTTTTCAGTGTGGAGTTTAATTGTTGTTCCTCATAAAACAGGTGAAAAGCTCCGACAAAGAAATTTTGCCAGATGGCAGTTGATAACACAACATGTTGTGCTGCTTTCTCTGCTGCAAACTGCCAGGGGAAAACCAGTCTGCAAAATCTACTGTGAGTTTGAGGATCTGGGATTTTTTTCAGCATGGAGTAGAATTCAAGCCTGGTTTTGAGGCGACAGCAAGGTCTAGTGATCAGCTTGCGAGACTTCAAAATAAGCTATAGGCAGTATTTGAATGCCATACAGGCCCTGTCCTGATCTTCTGCCAGGGTTAAATACTTGATGGCTTACTATCAGTCACCGAACTGCAAGAAAATGTATTTTCAATACTCACACTAAAGAATCAGATTAATTACACACCCGCACCCTTGTGAAGCTGGAAACCTGCCGTAGAGAAACCAGCTATTTTATGATGCTGAAAGGAAGAAAAATACCATGGCAACTTTTCTGTGCTATTTAATCACATTTACTGAAATTTTATTAGGTGCTTTTGAAGTAAAATGGCAGGAAATAATCTACAAAAAATAATGTGCTTTTAAATACAAGGTCCTTGAATTTGAGTATAAGAAGGAAACCAAATCTCTAATTTAGTGGAACTAGTATGATTAAAAATAATTACATTTGTAAAGTGAACATTTGGAGAAAAAAAAATAATTAATGTGCTTAGTAATAACATCCATCTAATTTGTATAATGAGCATTTTCATTTAAAACCATGTTTCCTTTCAAAATATGAGAAGATTAGAAAGAAATAACTCAGAGTTGTTAACATCATCTACCCTTATTTACATCAGCAGCCTGATTCTGAGCATGACATGGTTTTATGCTGTTTGCCATTCAGGCTTTACAGAAAACCAAGAATGACAACTTCTAATTAAATTTTTTAATTTATAAACTCACATACATGCCATGAAACATTAATTGTGGCAAATCAAAAGAAATACTAGACATTTAAATACTGATTGCTCGCCGTGTCAGCAAAAGCACAGAAGTTAGCAATCTATATGGATATAAATTAATATTCATTAGAGCTCTATTAACTTTCCCTGATGACAGCCTTGGAAAAAATTATTTTGCCTTTCTGTGTGTGGTTACAACTTTAGATTGTCAGTTTATTTTTCGCTCCATCCCATATTGCTGCCTCTTTCCTTCTGGTGATGCTAGGGTAGGCATCACCCAGCACAGGCACTGCAGAGGCTCTCAGAGCCTCCTTGCTTTCCTGCTGAATCCTGAGATGTGCTGCATGTGGCACATCAGTCTTGGAAATACAGCACCGTGCTTCACCCGAGAGCTTACTCATGCTTTGCAGACACCCTGTACCTACATCTTACCCTTTGTGCTGCAACTAAAATCAGAAGTGTCTGAAGGAGTTATCCAGTAAAGTCGTTACTTAACTCACTGAAGTTTGCTCGCATGAAGTCTTAATGCTTTATTAGTTCCCTTCAGCTGCTTAAGCAAATAATTAAAAACATCCACTACAAACTCCAAATGTATCCAAGTCTGGGGGGCAGGGAAGGAGGATGTTCCAGAGAATAGGCACAGGTCAGGTCTAGCTCTAACTTTCACATTCCTTTATATTCCCTATAATCGGACTATTCCCATAAGTGTGTGTCTCTGATCTAGTTCATTGCATTTCAGGCCAAAATAAAGAGAAATTCCACAGAAAAACTGAACCTCATTTATATTACTTCTCTAATGCAGTTGTTAGTTAGAATGACTTCATTCCCATGCACTCCCTCAAGGTTTTTCGAGCAAAATATGTTTTCCATTTGCTGGCTAAATGAATGGAGAGGAGAAGAAACCAGTTCACATTCCATCCAACTTATTGTAAGGCACCAAAAATGAGAATTCTGTTCTCAGTTCCCATTCTTCAAGGAAACTTCAACAGGATTTATTTTTTTTTTTAAATGTAATTCCCACAAACTTTCTCTAAGTGTGTCATGTTCTGTTTTCGGAATGTTTAATAATACTTTCAAGCTTGCAGACTTATTAAAAAAGACAAGGACATTGAATTTCTATCGTGTCTCTAGCCTTGTCTATGCTAGAAAAGTGGAAGTGTTTTTTATATTGGCTGACTGAGCTGGTTATAACTGTCTGTGCTCCCAGCACTGAAGAGAGTTACAAAAATATAATCTGATAGTTTATGTGTTAGATGCCCGAGGTCAAGGGTGCAAATCCCTTAGTCAGAGTAGTGCGTCAATGGAAAATTAATGGGGCTGTTAAATGTTAAGAGGGGCTTTAGCCACTTCACTGTGCTCAGTACCAGGGCACAGGGCTGAGATGTTATGGAAGGCAAAACGGATGATCTAACGTGTCCTCCTGGCCTTAAAATTTATGAAAATGAATAAAGCCTGAACTTAAACTCCCATTTTGGTATAAAAGTGCCTTCTCCAGTTTGAATCAAGTTGTGTGGAAATATTGCTAAACTTATCAGAAATAAGAAGGCCCCAATTTCATCTCTGCAATGTTTTAACCATGTCTTACTGAGAGAAACTTAAGAAGTTTCTCACACAGGCAAACCAGATAAATCATTCCTTTAAACCCTCTACCCCAGCTGTATGAGTCCCAGTTTAACCAGATGAGCTGGGGTGCTCCTGATCACAGCCCTGTGATCTGTCACAGCCTGCTGCCCCCTCTGGGGTTTCTCCACCACCCTCCCAATTCCCGGGGGATGATGACAAGTGGTGATCCTTGCTACAAGGACATTCTCTTTGGCAGAGGTGGGAGGAGCAGCATCTCCAGCCACCACAAGTCTGTGCAACCCTGTAGGATGGAGGAGGCAGATCCACTTCTGATGGCAGAGCTGATGGCACAAGTGCCCTCCTCTTGCTGCCAATCATCACTTCTCCATCCAGAAGGCATTGATCTTAACTCAGACCTTTTCTATGATCCTTTTTATAAAATAACCCTGCGAGGAGCTCTCCTGCCTCATATGAGAGGCAACAACTGCCATGGCTGAGGTGGAGGATCTTCTTTGACCTGCTCTCCTGCTGTAGAGACCATATCCTTCACATGCACCACAAGATAAACAGGGGTGTTTATTGCTGCAGTACCCACTAAAGTTTCTTCTCCTTCTCTTCCCAATCTCCTTTCACAAGGAGAGAGGAAACAACCCAATGATCACAGATCTTAGCTTCTGCTGATGTTTTACAAGTATCTTTCCGTTTAAGAAAAAAAGGTCAGCCAGGAGAGGAAACTAGACTGTCATTTCTAAGGTAAGACAAGGAAGAATCTGTCATGGCCATTATTCAACTAATCAGGGATAACGTCAATGACCTCATTCTGTCAGAAAGTATGTACAACAATGACCTCTTCCTTTATCAGGAGCAATGGGATACGACAGCACAGCCATTATTTCTGTGTAGATAAGAAAGTATCCCCCCGCTACTCCCCTGAACACTGATGCATGCCCGTAGCTTTTTCTAATGTGTCCCATTTCTCATGCTGGGCATATTTTGTGTCTGATATTAATATTTTATTTGAATATCCTGGTAATAACTTACAGACATATCTCACTAACGATAATTAATTGTTGATGGTGGGATATGACATTAATTTGGGGAGGGTTGGAAGCCCCGTTTTTCCTTAGGAAAGCACAGATGCTGAGTGTAGCTTTGGCTGGGAAACCAAGCCAAACTGCAGCACAACACAGGGTAATTGAATCACCTCGTTGTACAAACTCCTCAGGTAGTTGGTAGTGGCTTAAAGCTTTACAGTTTTAGTTAAAAGTCCGTGACCTGCGTTTCCAAAGTGATTAATAAATTTTAAGCCATTTTAATAAATTTGCAAGGACCAACCAAATTTTTAATTTGTAATTTTACAGACTTAATGCTCTGCATAAAGCCAGGCTGAAGATCAATACCAAATAATCCCTGCATTGACCCCATAATTCCTGACTGAGCACTAGCGGTTGCTTTAGAGAGATATCATGGGAAGAGATGGATCATTCATCCCAACTTGAGGTTAGTTATTCCTTACTTGTTAAACATTTCCACTTTATTTGTAGACTCATTTTGGTCAGCTTCATTTTCCAGCCAATTATTTTCATAATGCCTTTTTTCTAGAGATTTCTAGTATCAAAAAAACCTGCTCCACTTCCCCCTAAAGTCTTTTTGTGGTTCCTGTTTGTGATAAGCTGAGTGGCAAAGACATCATGTGAAACCAATGAAGGCCAGAATTTGAGAAAATGAACTCCAAATTCCTTTTTTTTCTTTGTTTGTTTTTTGTTTGTTTGTTTTTTTTTTTAAATGAATCTTTAGTGGACAGGAAAAGAACTGGAAGGCTAAAAAGCCGGAGACATGTGCAAAGAATCCCTTTGCAATTTTTAAATTAAATTCCTTAATGCCATTCTCATTAAAAAGTTTTTCCTGCCAAATGCTGTTTACTTATGCTTTCAAACTGTCTGCATTAATGATGAGTAACTCTTCTGCAAGGTATTTTACACGTTGCCTTGTCATTGCTGCAGACACCAATTTTATGAAGTGTGAAAGAAAGAAAGAAAGAAAGAAAGAAAGAAAGAAAGAAAGAAAGAAAGAAAGAAAGAAAGAAAGAAAGAAAGAAAGAAGAAAATCTTGGGGAGTGAATTCACAAATTGGGCCTCTGTAGTCACTGCAAATGACCATGTGATATGGCAGAACAAATGCTCTCAGCATGTGGATGAGTAAAGCATCCTCATGGGGCTAATATAGTGACTTGGCACAGGGCAGTTTTTGCAGAAGTCATCAACTCGCATTCTGTTGACTACTTCTCTTGCAATGCCCAACTCCTTTCCTGAGATACCATTTTCTGAGATACTCAACACCATCTAGTCAGTGGGAGCTCTAGTTTGCATTCCTGGATGCATAATCTTGTGTTGCCCATGCTGAAGGGTTTGTTCAAATCAAGAAATGGCACCACACAATCTCACTTGTCCCATACAACTTAATTGTCCCCATTGTTATTTTTCACTCTACCAATTCTATTTATTTATTATTTCTTGTTTTTTTCCCCAGCAAAGGCTGGACAGTTTCTTCCAAACCACAGGAATAGGTAATGTAGATTAATCAGTCCAAACAGATTCCTGGGGGACTCATCAGATATACAACTATTTTGTTGCTGACTGGCTGTTTACTAATGCTTTTGGGTAACTACCAGTAAACACACTTGCAATTGGTTCAGTAATAGAGAGATGTGAGATGAATAAGATGAATGTCAACATTTTGCAGAAATCTACAGACATGCTGACATCAGGTATAACCATGTTCAAACTCACTGTCAAGGACAGATTCACATGTCTTCCCAATGCTAATAGTTCATTCCAGACCAAAATCCAAAGCTCTTTGAAGTGGGAGAGCCAAGGTCACACTGAGCTGGGTGTGACCAAGCAAGAAACAGCTCGGCTCACTGTACTACAACCCTGTTCAAACCTACAGTGTGAACAGCAGTGTAAACCACAGGACATCACATGATCATGCCCACTTCCACATCTGCACCCCCTGTAGCACCTCCCTGATGTGCTCCTGCCTTCCCCTACATCTCTCCTCCTTTCAGCACTTGCCACCCCAACTCCCAACATCTCAGCAAAAGCAGTATGCAGGCTTTTCCTTGTGTTTCTACTTCTACTAGGCCTTGTAAGATCACAAATGCTCACAAAGCACATCTACTGGTCAGTTCAAGACTTGACCGTCCCAAAACAGCCTACCCAGAGAAGATAAACAGTCAGTTGTGAAATGAAAGACGCAGGTTCAATCTTACCCACTTGCATTCTGGCTGTACTTGATATTAAATATTTACTAGATAAGCTACAGAAAATTAAGTACTGCTTGGGAAACCACCTACAAACTGGAAAAAACAAAGCTGCTACAGATATCAAAATCAGTCTCTTTCACGGCGATTATAAAGCCCTATGCCAATGTGCAGTACCAACAGGTTGCCAGTTACTCACATTTAAACACTGAGCAGGAACTGAGGGTATATATTTTACAAGGCTAGATGTTAAAAAAGAAAAAAAAGGAATGGTAAATAGACAGGCTGTGTGTGTTGCTGGCACAATTTGTTTGGAGTAGTATAGGTAATAGGTGTATTTATGGCAGTCACAGTGTCCTTGCTGACTGAAAAATCTGTTAATCAATCACACTGGACAGTGCTTCTTCGGATGTTGCACCATGGGTGCAACTCCAGTCTGGTTGCTGGAAATTTGGCCTGACCAAGCAGAGAGAGAAAGCACCAGGTTTGGAGAGATGCACATACAGACCCACTTGCCTGTGTACATGCTGACCCTATGCAATGCAGATTCCCCAGTTTGGGCAAAAGAAGACTGATCTGGAATTAGTAGCAGCAGAGCCATAACCGGCACAGACAGATTTTCAGACTTCAGAGCTGTATGGAACTAGCTGAACCACACACTTTCCATATGAAGGGGACTATCCCTGCAGCCTGTTTGGAGCTTCAGCAAGCTTTGCAATATGCTCTGTTGAGTAAGCACATACTTGGGGGTAGCCACAGCCCCTCTCCATGGAAAAGCAAGGGATAGATGGAGAGCTGGGTGGACACACAGAAAGAAATCTGGCTGAAGGGTAAGCGTGCATTTATACAATGTGCATTTGTACACATGTTATTAATTTTACTGCTACCCTTTAAAACTGAAGACATTTGGAATACAGCTCTATGCTACCACAAGCCATGTGGAGTAAATTCTGAAGAAATGAATTAAAAATGCAGTTAATTTTTCCATGGGTTAGAGCTAGATTTTACTTGCTATACAGATTCCCAAGGAGACTCGTTTGAGAGAACTAATGAAACATTAATGTCTGCAAAAGATTTTTAAGAGTGGTACTTTAGGAATTATTTGGCTTAGATGAAAGCTTTGACTGCCTGATAACCCCAGAGCCTGCAGTTATAGTACAATATTTATAAATGGAAGAGACATTTACAGCCTCATAAAAGCTTCTGTTTATTGTTATCAAATTGCAGTGTTGCACTGAAACATTAATATGTCGCTTAACCTGTTTCTTGTAGCTTTGTTATGTGAGCAGATTAAGTAGCTGAGCAGGCATAATGGGCAGAAAACTAACAAATGCCAAGTGACAGGGATAATACAACACAATGAAAGAGGACAGTCCAAACACTGCTACCAAACCTGTAGCCTGCCTTTGGCTCTTGAGATATCAAGCTCAAGCACACAAACAGTTTACAACTCCAGTACAATGTTTCCTGTGAACAAGAAATTGGTTTACGCTGACTGAATCCTCTGAGGCTCTAGGACAGAAAATGGATCAGAAAGCTCACTAAAACAGATCTGACCAGAGTAACTGGGCCAACACATTCCTTTGGACATCCTCTTGTTTAGTGGACTGTCCATCCATTTCTCCCTTGGTCCCAGCATTCTGGCACCCTGCTCTGCTTCCGCTCCACCCTCCAGTATGTACAGTTATAGGGACTGAATAAACCTACAAGAAACAGTATCTCATCTGACTCATGTCTGGATCCTGAAATGGGTAGAGTTTGGTGCGAGAGCTGGGCAATGAGCTGTTCTGTATGTCTTTGAAAACTTCCAATGCTCAGGCAAGTTTTGGCTAGGAACCCAGTGACTTGGAAATCATAGAATCATCAAGGTTGGAAGAGGCCTTAAAGATCATCCAGTCCAACCAAATGCAGCAACCAACACAGCAGAAGAATGGAAGGTGGATTGATGTGGCTGTGAAAACTTTTGTTTGCCCTGTTCCACCGGATTAAGTAGCATATTTGCCATAGAACAGCAGCCTCTGACGCTCTGTACAGCTGTCGGTGAAGCAGAAATAGTGTGATACTTTATTTTCCTTTCTGATGGATGCATACCCATGGCAATGTCTGGACAAATGTATTTCAATTCCAAACATTATGAGTTCATAAAGAAATGCAGAACTGACATTGATGCTTTTATTGTCAAATCAGCTCAACATATAACCTCTCTCCTTCAAGGAAAGTGTTTAGCACAGAGATCTTGCAATGTGAAAGTTAATGAGTGTAGTCCTTGTCTGGCTAAAATTGGCAGAGAAACATTACAGTGGCTGCTTCTTTCTTTAAGATCCCCAAAGTGACTTGTGGAAGTCATAATTCTTTGCCCTGCTTGTGGCCCAAGCTCCTACTATGAACTACACCTTCCCTAAAGCTCTTTGGCTATGTTGGTGACAGGCTGTGCTGTACAGTTTGGTTACATGTATTTTAGTATAATGTCTCTTTGGAAAGAGACCCTGTCCAGATGAGACGGAAAAAGCTGGAAATACAGGTTATAAGAAGAATGCACACCTTAACTTCTTATTGAATTACCTTGGAAACTATAGATCCCTACAGTTTCAATATTGAAAGTGACCTGAAATAGACTCTTCAGCTTTTCCACTGGAAAGAAAATGCATTAACAGGCAATCAGGAATATTTTCTGCTGTGAAATCTTTCAGATATCAATTTCCTGGCCAGCTCTATGAATTCCTATAAGATTTCCTAAGAAACCAGTCTTCCTAAATCCAATAACTATTTTGGAAATCCTCTTTTTTGTTGTTGTTGTTGTTTGGGGTTTTTTTATGCACTGAGAATGGAAGTCTTGTATTCCATATTTCAATCACCTTTTTTGCTACAGCCTGTTAGGCAAAACATCACTGAGACACTATAAAGGTCATCAAAGTCTTTTCAGCATATACATCTCAGGGTCTTTAATCGAGCTAGTGCATGTGCTGTGGGAGGGCTTTATGTTCCGTGTTAAGCACTCTGGATTACAAGAAGCAATGAGTCCTACAGACCAGAGGTGAAGCACACTGCAGAAGTGCTCCTCATGAGTATATATATAAAAAACTAAGCAAGGTAATCACAGAAAATCGTATGCCTCAAGATCTCCCACAAGCTAGTGTCAAGAAAATAGTGAACTATATTTAAAAAAATATGAACTCTGTTGAAATATTCACTTTTCTTCATGGAAGGACAGAGGTTCTAGGAACACCATGAATACATATGAATATGTAAAGCCAACTGCTGAGCTGCCTGTTTTAGTGTGGGTTAAACCTAGCTAACCCAGAAGGGCTTAATCAGTGGTCTTCATTCACAGTATAGAGGGCAGCAATCCTCAAGTCATTTTGATGCATGAATATAACTGGACCCAATCAGGAATCTACAGGAGCACCTCCAACTGCTACACACCACTAGGTCCCACTGTGAATGTGGAAGATCAGAACAAGTTCTCAGATTTGTAGGACAACAGGAAATAAGGCCAGAAGAAACTCACAATAATTGTCTATCCATCTTGCTTCCTATCCATCTTGCAATTCTCCTTAACTATGAAATGTTCTTCTCATCCTTGTTTTCATATTTAAGGGTTAGTATCTTTTCTTCCCTTCCTTAGGAATCTACAGACTTAATGTGAGCCATTTAAAAAAAAATTAAATAAATTAAGATCCTTTTGGCAACGGTAGTGCAGACCCATAAATCTTAGCTGCTTTTTCAATTCATGTATTGCATAGTTTTAGACTGGCTCCCTGCTGAAACCAGCATGATAGCTGCAAATTTAAAATTGGTTCTTAATTTGAAGACCTTTGAGTTTTGATATTCTAGACTCGCATTTTCAAACTTCGTGACATTTATACCAAGGCACCAGAGTTATTTGAATTTATTTTTCATTATCAGTAAAAGAGCCTTCAATATATTATGTCATGATTAATTTGAACACAAGTCCCTGAAACAAAAGAAAAACAAGGAGCAAGCTTCCAACTCTTAAGTTTTAGTATTAAACCGCTTTTTGTAATGGAAATATCCTACCTTTTCTACAGTTTACTTAAGAATTTTAGGAAGATGAAGCTCTTAATGTCTTTGTCCATTTAAAAACTTCTCTGATCGTCTCAACTCCCCAAAGTCTAGGTTTTGATTAGTTTGTTTCTTAGTGGTCAAAAAGTTATAACGCAAAGGTTTTACTGATGTCACACTGTCACCCCATTTCAATGCTGATAAGACACTTTGTTCAAAACAGTTTGCAATCAAGACCAAACACATAAAACTTTACTTCTAGCTGTAACTGCATTTTCCGTGTAGCATAGCTCATGACTTAAATGTGCACACAGAGTGCCCAAAGATGCCTGCTTCCAGTTCTGACTGTTAATTTGATGCTAGCTCACTTGTGTGTACCAAACTGCCGTCATGGGCATAGATATATTTGCCAGCTGTATTGACTCTAATTGCACTCTGCAGTTTCCCTCCCTTGACATCTCTGGGGACACCGTCCTCTGCTGGAAAACTGTTGTCTCCCTAGCAGAGATACCCCATCCTTGCAAAGCATAGAAACCATCCCTGCTCCAGCATTCACAGAATCACAGAATCCTAGGGGTTGGAAGGGACCTCGAAGGATCATCCAGTCCAACCCCCCTGCCAGAGCAGGGTCACCTAGAGCAGGTCACACAGGAACGCATCCAGGCGGGGTTTGAATGTCTCCAGCCAAGGAGACTCCACAGCCTCTCTGGGCAGCCTGGTCCAGTGCTCTGGGCACTCTCACAGGAAAGAAGTTCCTCCTGATATTCACATGGAACCTCCTGTGCTTCAGTTTGCATCCATTGCCCCTTGTCCTATCATTGGTCATTACTGTAAAAAGCTTTGCTCCATCATCCTGACCTTCACCCTTTACGTATTTGTAACCATGGATGAGGTCACCCCTCAGTCTCCTTTTCTCCAAGCTAAAGAGCCCCAGCTCCCTCAGCCTTTCCTCGTAAGGGAGATGTTCCACTCCCTCCATCATCTTTGTGGCTCTGCGCTGGACTCTCTCAAGCAGTTCCCTGTCCTTCTTGAACTGTGGGGCCCAGAACTGGACACAATATTCCAGATGTGGCCTCACCAAGGCAGCCCTCAGGTCCTTGCTTCCTCCTGGGAATGGGCCCTACAGGCAGTGGTGAGATCACTGGCTTAGCCTGGGTGAGAGCAGCAGGGACACAAAGGTGTCACACCTGGCAGGTAGCTTCATCACCGTGCTCATTTCAACAGCAATTCCTACCGCCAGCCTTGTGCCACAAGAGCTGGCCCCAGAAAGCGGTACACGCAGCACAGGAGAAAGCTTTGCTAGCAGCAGGGTGAGCTGAGGCCATGCCTTGGAGACAAAGAACAGAGATGAAAATATGATGGGACTGTAATAGGCTCCACCCCAGAAATTCCTCCAGCAGGAGCTGGCAAACAATTACTGCAATTTACAGCTGCCAGCCCCAAACATAATTAATGTGCAATAGCAGCCAGACGACCATCTTAAGGGAGAATGTGGTCTACTTAGCTCACTTACCCATAATAAAAAAGACTTTATTTTTAGGGATCACTGCTAATGGTAGACAGTTTCTTGGGGGCCATCGGGACTTCAGCAGATGTGGGAACAGATGGCAGGACAATAATGTTTTTTTGGATGATTGACTAATACCTTTCGCCAAATGCCTGTGGTAATAAAGATATTTTGCCTATCTTGGATAGAACGACAAGAAATTTTCATCCCAAGAGGTAGCAGGAGTTAAATTTTACTTTTCTTTGTGTGTTTGTAAACACCAAGAAGTACCCATGAACTGCACTCAAGGACGCTTTTGCCTTCTTTCCCTCCATCTAAGAAATTGTAGTTCTCTATATATTTTGAAAAGGTAATAGAAATATTTAATCAGTTTTGTCATGCCTCCACTCTGTTGAAAGCAAGATGACATATACCAAAGCAAGGGAGTAAAATCTGTCTGGCAGAAGGGAAAATTTATGGCTGCAATTTTGCAGAGGGGTCCCTATGATGCAGTAAACTGCAAGAATGAAGCATGAAGAGTTTATTAAAGCCATAAGAATCCTGAGATGAGATTACAGCCTTTACACTCTGCCTTGCTTCAGATTTGATAATGCATGCCTCCTACCCTCCCCCTGCCAGCTCTCCTAGAAAGGCAGAGAGAGGAAAAAATCCACAGTAGATTGATTTTGATTTTACATGTAGCATTCTCATTAATTTTCAAGGCATCAGCTCACGCAGATCAAAGTGGCAGAAGACGCTGACATCAGCTTTCATATCTGAGAGCTTATCACTCCCTGATGATAAAATTGTAGGATTATCAAGGAGTGCATCTGCAAGTCTATAGCTACTGTAAAAAGCATTGTGACATATAAATGTACAATGTGACACCATTACTGTATCATCTTTACTGGAACACTTAGCAAAACATTTCCAGTGTCACCAAATGACAGTCATGCCTTTGATTTTATTTCTCAGTTTTGTAGCCTTGGAAATTATAATTTGGGGGTAGCACTTTTTTTTTTTTCTTCTTCCTGGCTGCCCCCAGCTCTGACACGATCATCTGCAATGAAAAATGTACCAGGAAAGATCTGGACCATCATGGCCAAGGTATCCTTCACATTTTTCAGACCTGGTGATGGAGTGTCATTGTGACAGCAAATAATCCCTTAAAACCACCATTAGAAATTCTTATTTTATTATTCCACCTCTTTTTCACATTTGGTTTGCTCCTACACAGAACCTCAGGAGTAAGAGAGATGGTGTCTACACAAGCTATGCCCTCTTGTTTGCTTGTTTTGATATCAGGGGAAACAAGGCAAGGAAAATACTACATCTTTCTTTAATCTTCCTCTTTAATGCAGTGGACTGATACAGTCCTAAGAGCTCTTAGGGCATTAAATAAATGGGAAAACAATTTCCCAATAACCATGGCATAAAACATCCCTGGTACACGGTTTTTGACAGCAGAGGGAGGGGTTGCAAATTCTCTGCTACGCAGAGAAAACAGTTACATCTGCAGTCACTCTTCTTCCCTCTTCTACGTCCTACCATTTAACAATGCAGGTTTAGGGATGAATTCACAACAGGATTACAGGGGAGGCACTATCTAAAGGAGCCTGGACATTTATCTAGATATTTCACTAAAAATGTGGTTGGATGTATTGCTCTGAGTAAGTTTTAGAGAAGACAAACCTGTAACATTTCTCCCTGTTCTTGGAGTCATACAGGAGAGCAGATCCATCCTTTCTTGATAATCATGGTACCACCAAAATGTACCTCACCCAAAGCCAAAATGTGTTTACGTATTACAAAGATTGCAAAAGTAAGAGTAGAAAATATACTTGTAGCACACCTCATGTAGGTTTACTTCTCACCAGCCACTGGTGCAGGAGGGAGGGAGAAGGCTGTTTTAAATCAGTCCAGAAATCTTCACTCAGAAATACTGCATGAAGACTAAACTTCAAAATACAATGCTAGTGTAAAGCTGTTCTGAAGGTGTTATTATTCTCACCCTCCAAAATTTGTGCGTGATCAGCTCCAATGAATTTTGGTTTTTATGGCTCTAGCCTTGGTCATGTGAGTCCTTACTGCCTACCAGCTCCGACTTAGTGCACATCTGTTTATTACAGTTGTTTCTGCAGAGCTGCATCTTGTAAAGCACTGCATCTTCACTCTGTCTCAGTGTTCTTCTTCTTATTTTTAATCTGAGAGGGTGCAAAGGAGTTACTAGTACTGGTCAGGATGTAGGTCACCTCCCTCATAGTGAGAAACTAAAGGCATTTGATTAGGTTTGTCCAAGAAAAAAGTGTCATTCACAAAGGCAGCAGATATGCAGTAGAAGCAAACTGAAATTAAGACTCATGTGCTCAGGGACAGGACAAACATCACCTGCAAATGAAGGCCATGTGCCACTACAAACAACACAGTGCAGGATAAATTACAAACCAGAAACAATAAAATCACAATCACCATCATAATAGTTCATCCTGATATTAAAATGACCTATTACTTTGTGGGTATTATCTTATCAACTTACATCTTATCAGCTTATCACTGTGCACAAGCTACTTGTGTTGCTGATACTAGTGTGTCTGAGAAGGCTTTGAGCTGACTGTAGGCTGCAGAACACACTCGAAGAGGGCACACATCCAAAAAGTGCCCACATCCAGATGCCCTGGATGTTAGTCCAGGCTGAATTCCATAGCTGTTGGCTATGTGGCCTAAACTTGCTTTGAACTAATTCATTCACTATATCTACCCCAGATATGCTAAGGAATCATTTAGATGAATGAAAAATACAAGCCCTTTCTGAGGAAAAAAACTAACCTTAACAATAAGAAACAAACAAAGCTCAGCTGGCTGATTAATGGGAATAGATCTTTGGTTTGTGATTAGAAATAATAACATGCCACTCAGAGAAAAATCAACAAAACCAACAACAAACAAACAAAAAAATCAAACAGCAATGAGTGCTATGCTAGAATAACCTGAATAGGAAAGTCATTTTGGAAATGTCATTAACCATCTCTTTTATATATGGTGTGAGGTCATGATCACCAAAGCACTGAATAATGCATACCTCTTTTCTTTACATGTAAAGAATGAACCTGTGATACATGACCAAGATGATAACTACTTAAACACATTCCAGACAGAACTCAGACTGAAGCCATAATGAAGAAATATCACCCAGCAGAAGTAATAATACATCCTGTCAGTACTTTCAACAGTTCTAAAGCAATTTATTGACTAGAATTGGGAAGAAAATACTTCCATTTGGTGGGATCTTCTGAAATTTTGAAATGCATTTGTACTGTAAAATAACACAAGAGTTTAGATTTCTTGTGAAACTTAAATACGGGGAAATACCAAATGGCTATGTTTTGATAATGTTGAATCTTTTTGTTTAAAAAAAGAAGAGGATGTTTTAAATCAGCATTGAAGCAGTATAAAAGAAAATAAAGAGCATTTTAGCATAAAATGAATGTTATAGTACAAAAATCTCAATGGACTTAAATGAAATAGCATGAAAGTTAAATGTTTCAACTCATTGAGACAAGCAATTCAGCATTAATTAAATGGCATGAGCAAGCTATATGCTTCCATCCCTTCCCACTGAAAATGGCATCAAAATGTAAATTTGCCCATGAAATTTCTGCTCTACTGAAACTGCACTATTCCAATGGAAAAAACTAATTTTGCCACACTTTTCTTTGCTCTTATTTGTACATATAGAATACTGAGCAAAAAAAGTCTCCAATACCCTGTTCGTGGTTAAGCAGATAGGCTGTGGTAGTAAGAGCCCCCTTTTTTTGCAGCTCTTATCTGAGCAGTGGAAGATAGTAGATGATGAGGTCTTTAGAAAATGGTGTCCCTTTTAGTTCAAAGCATAAATATTTGCCAAGAAATCTTCAGAGAATTCCTGGGAAATTTCTGTTTAGTTGAATTTTGAGAGGTACAGCATGTTTGATGGGACTGGATGCAACTTAGATGTGCTGATGTGAATTTAGTAGGAACAACCCTAGAGGATCTGCTAAGCTGAATGAAAAGAAAAGCTGTCACTGAAGACACCACTTGGAATTTTAAAACCTAGATCATTCCAAGTCTCTTCTACCCATCAAAAGGTTATTATTTAACCTGTAAAATGGTGCATGATTAAAAGGTCAAGTTTTAAAGAAGTGCACATTTAAATGTTATCAGTAGTGAACCTGTTGAGTTAATGTCCATATTAAGTTATTCTGGCCTATTAATATTTAGAGTCAAGCAACTGAGTGAAGATATTTGACACCTACACTGTGCAGTACCTGAGTACACATCCTACAAGCATAAAATAACAAATAGCTTGACTTTCAAATTACAGAAGGAAAAAAACAAGGCACAGAAAAAAAACCCCAAACACAAGGGGACCTGCTGCTACGTGCTTACCCAAGATGACTCTGAAACTGATGATGCTGGGAACTTGACCCTGCAATCCTGGCAGCTGCCCCTTCCAAAATGCAAGCTCTTAGCCAACATGTAGCCCTGACCTGAATGGCAGAAAGGAGCTTCCACATCTCCAGGAATATTTTATGGAGTAGAAGTAGCAGAAGAGGAGATGCTACACCTCATGACGTTGCCATGGGCCAACTCCAGGAGAGCAAAGGGCAGTCAAGACAGCAGACAAACATGATTATCAATATTGATAATTTCAGAATTTTTTTACACTGAATTTTCACCCATAAAAGTGGTGTCTTTTAAAAGACACTAATAATATCTGAATTTTCAGTTGTTACAGAGTTTACTGCTATGTTAAGAGTAGAAAACATTCATTCTGACAGTCAGGAAGGTGACCCCAAAGCAAAGACTTCAGAATCCATGTTGCAACTTTTGCGCCTTATGGGTAATTCATTCCTGTTTTTTCTGTCCTCTTCTCCTGTTGTGTTTGTTTTTATAAGATTTTTCATGTTTAAAATTGGATTAATGACTAAGAACCTTAATATTTTTACCCTCTGTGAGATTTTTCAATAGAAGATACTTGGTGACCTTAATTGCTCTTGACAGAATTTGTTACACATATCCGTTGAGGTAATTCACTTGCATTGTTTTAGGTGCTCTGTCTTAGTACCATTCCTTATAATTACTTCTGAAATCATAAATCTCTTGTAAACCTGACTTTTGTATTCGTTTTGTTGTCTGTTTGAAAGTCATTCACACTGAAATGATCTCATCAGCCTTTGCAAATTGAGAAAGAAAATGCTGTTAAATGTATGTTTCATCCTCTCCTTGATCAAAAATACCTATTTCTAAAAATACTCCATATTTTTATCTTTTTACTTTGCAGAAGGGTCTTGTGAGCACCTATGTTCTGGTGCAATACTAGAACCGCTGCCAATATATATGGATTGCCAAACCATATTTCTTATAATGTGGCCCTAAAAGAGTTTCCTCAAGACCCAGTGCAAATACACTACATCCCAGTTGAAAACGGTGAACAAGATTATATCCTGGCCTCA
Organism: Aegotheles bennettii; assembly: GCA_013398125.1. Classification (NCBI taxonomy): domain Eukaryota; kingdom Metazoa; phylum Chordata; class Aves; order Caprimulgiformes; family Aegothelidae; genus Aegotheles; species Aegotheles bennettii. The sequence continues at coordinate 129,500 of VZRW01013964.1, forward strand.
GTCATACACAAAGAATTACACAATCCCCTCAAAAAGCATGTGGAGGTGTAATGCAGAGTCACTCTGTCCCAGCTGATCCCTCCTCCAGCCCTGCTTAATTCAACCGCCACATGACTCTGCAGCCTTTGCCTGCAGCAGCTCCTTTCTCTCTTTGAGCTGAAGCCACAGGATCGGGAAATCAAAATGACAGCTTGCTTGCCATCTGCTGCAGAGACCCACCTTCCCTCCCCGCAGCTGTCATGTCTTGTGTTGAATCCTGAAATGGTGCTCCACAAAAGACAGTAAGGAATATATCACTTCTCTGACCAGCCCACACATAAAACAACACAAATGATGTCATATATCCACATGCACCAAAAATTCATATCAAATTTGAAATGAAAACTGTTCAAGTTCCCCGTTTTTCTTCATCTAGAACTGCCTATAAGTCTCTTTTGAAGATTGTTGGAATAGGAGACATAACCAAACATACCTGATATCAAACCTGATGCAGCTACCTGACTCCCTAAGAGTTATATACTCATGGACACATAAATGAGCCTGCCCATACTCCAGACTCAAACCTAGCCAGCACAGCCAGTATTGCATTTGCAGTTAAGTGTTACATTATGAAATAAAAATAAAGAAAAAAAAATCCATTGACTGCCTTTGATAATTTGGTCTTTATTTTTTCTATTTGAATGCATTCCTTTGTGGCACCTGACTTCCCCACAGATCGCAGAAGATACTGTCAGAAAATGCTACTTTCAGAGTCTGTGTAAGCAGGACTGACAATGATGGGCTCACTTTCCACAAGAGAAGGGTTATCACGTGGCCACTGATGAGGACTGCCTTTGGGCATACATACTGGAAAAAGGAAAGGGTTACCCTCACGCACACCTGACACCAGACATTGCAGCAGACAGACAGTGACAGTGTGCAGAGCTGCTCCATGTCCCCTTTTCATTTCAGTTTGCATTTACAACCTCAGTGGTATCACAGCTCAGATGCAAGATAAAGCAGTATGTGGAATTTCTTGCAGAGAACAAGCCAAGACATCATGATGCACGTCCAGAGCCAGCTATCAGAGCACATATGAGCTCCCTGTACAAAATTTCAGAAATTCCTTGTTCAGGCAGGCCTGCTGTATATCTTGTACAAACTTACAAGCATACACTTTAGGACTGCAGTGTTTCACACAGCTGATCTAGTGAAACATGTCCCAGCCCACAGCAGGGGCATCGGGCTTTGAAAGTCTCTGCCAACCCAAACCATTCTATAATTGTATGATTTCTACCAAAGGCAGGAATACACACATGTAAGCAAACAAGTTTTGATTGTCAGGTTGTCAATGAAAACCCTAAAAATTAATCAAGAAACTAATCAGTGAAAATGGAAATTATTTTGAGAACTGAATTTCTTAACCGCCTCTGATAAAAATGTTAAAAGTATACCATTCCAAAGGTAATGAGCACCACTCTCAGCAGGAAGAATTCAAGCCTTGAAGTCAATAAATTTGCTTATAGGAGTAACTGTCAGTACGATCACAGTTTTTAAAATAATCTCGGAAAGGAAGCGTGTCTAAGAGAAGACATCTACTATAATTATCTTTTGTCTGTAATGAGTATGCCATCATCTTGGGTAGAAAAAATCACCTTCTTTTTAAGAAAATGTAAAAAAAGATCTGTGGTAGATGTGGAATATGCAATTTGGGTAAACGTGCTGTTAAGCAATAACATTTCAGCTACCATAGAGAACATGGTGCAGCTGAAGGCACTGAAATTACATATTATGAAAGCAAATAGACTCAGAATACCCCAGCCTGCTTCAGCCATTGTAGGCTGCCACAAAACCCACGATACTCAAAATCAAAGCCAACTCAGAAAGGTGCTATGTGGCACATGATCATTAAACATCTCCTGTAAGACTTCTCTTTCCACTCCTACACACAGATGTCATGCCCAAAACACATAAACAGTAGCTATGAAGCTTTTCTCCTGCTGATATTCTTGTGTGGATTTGTTACTGGATCCTCTCTCCCGCATGCTAAGCAGCAAGTAACACAGTTCTCTGTCCTCCATGACCGTTGGAGGGATAAGTGACTCAAATATTATGGAGACCCACAGTTATTTCAGTAAATTTTGCCACATAGAAAAGTAGAAAAAGGTGTTTGGGATGTTGAAAGTGCCTGTTTTTATCTCCTTTCAGGGGAGGCAGCATCTCTGCCAAAACAGGCTCCGTGCAGGATTTATGAGCTCTGATCTATGAGTAATAACGAAGGTCAGAAAAGAACTCTCTTATTTGGTTTTGAAATCTTGAATCTACGAATAAATACTAGGCCTACATCATTATGCACATTCTCTGTTCACCTCCTTCATTTTCTTCATACATTTTAACCCAGTAACTGGTCCTCTTTCACTGGCACACCAGAAGGATAAGAGGGAAGGCAGAGTCAGTCTTGTTGCTTCTGCAATATACAGTCAGACCTATCAACAGTTTTTACATCTGTTGGAAACCACTTGCAAATCTCCAAGCATTAGGTAATATCACATCAACACAACCACAAAGGTAATCACAGCTATGTAAGATTTATAGTTTGGCAGGAAAATAAAGTTAAGGTCTGGGAGAATAGGACCACTTCTACTCAGACACAAAAAGAGGAAAAAGTTTTCCTCTACACTTGCACAGCTGTCCTTAACAGAGCCAAAACATGAACTGCTGTGTTATTTTCAGGATACTATATCTGTGTGGTTAACAAATTTGCACCATTTCCTACCCAGGTATAGAGGCTCCTGTGCAGAAGTATAAGAAAACGTATAAGATAAAGTATAAGATAAAAAGATGCCTTAGTCACTGATCCATCTTTTCTTTCTTATCAGGTAAAGTTTTCACTGCAACTGCTGAGCAGGAATGAAGTACAGCATGCCTTCAAGTAGTCATTGCAAAAAAGTTTTTCCTATTAAGCCTTAGCTAAAAGTATTTTAAAAATAGGTTTTACATTGGAACAATAAAACTGAAGAAATTTATAGATACCAATTATGTGTCCTAGGCAGGAAAGGAAATAAAGCAAAAGGAACAAAAAGATGATGACTTTATTCCTGGAAGTAATTCTGATCCATCTGATACAAATCAAAAGAAAAGAACTTGACATATACTTCAAAGAGTAATTGATGAACAGATTAATCTATTAATTCTATCACGCTGTTTTCTATCTTCCCACGTCAAGTTTTCTTTCTCTTATTTTGCATAATTATTTTCTATTCAATTGAAGAATTATCTCATTTGTTACTAAGATGCGAGATGCCACATGACAGACAGACTGTTGGACACACTGAAATATTTCTGCAGTCAGTGCATTGTTTGAATTAATTATTTGAACTATTTGAATTGACCTCCATAGAATGTCAGTATGTGTAAACTGCAGAAACCCGATATACGTTACCATAACAATTCAAATTTGCACCAGGGTACCTCACTGACAACATAGGCAGCCTGATTTGCAAAGATGTTTGGAACACACAACTTGATCTTTGGATTCCTGGAAACCAGGGCTTTTAAGAAGGCTTGTACCTGGGGAATTGTGCTTGACAGTGCTAATGATACATCTTCAGATACGTAGCATGCTTCTCCCATATCCCTGTCTGCTGCTAGGAGATGAACACTTTCAAGAATCAGGCCACAATAATCCCCAAAACAGTGAAGTTTTAAAATATTTTGAAGACACAATAAGGAAAGAATAAAGTAATATTTAAGGGTAGAAGCCAGAATACTTTGTACTATTCCAAACCATGGTATTGTTTTACCATAAACACCACTTAAAGCAACTAGCTCTGTAAATTCAATTTCTCATCTAATCAAGGACTCCTTTCTCTTTAGGCTGTTGGATAACTTTGTAGCTACCAAGAACTGATTTTGGGTACAAAACTAGGCTTTAAATAGACAGCACATGAGATCTAACCTTCATTAGAGACATCACAGTTGTTACTACTTCTGTATCAGTAGCACTGTGGCCACAAATGGAAATCTATACCATGAATCTCATTAATATCACACTATTGACCATCTTTCCATGCCTATGGTAATTCATAGTACAATCTCCCTGCTTTATTACTCTGCAAGTTCAGGTGACATACTGCAAATAGTGCCTGTGTATCTGTACTTTGTATCACTCAGAATGACTCCCCCCCAAAAGTTTTCCAACGTGTGATGCTTTTAGCTGGCCACTGATCAGTTGCACACTCAGGACTGAAGTTTGTTCCTTGTGAACTGGCTGGAGATTTAGCTGCTTTCAGTAGAAACTGCAGCTGGTTAAAACTAAAGGCCCCATGGGACCCAAACCAAAGCATTTACCCAGGCTGTATATAGACATAAAATCACATATGTAACTTAAATCAGTGAAAAAAAGAATTAAAGGACAGCCTTCAGCTTTAGTTAGATGAAAGGTGTTAACAAAAACTGTTGAGTATGAAACAGCTTCACTCAGAAGTGATGCATACAAAAATCTTATACTGGAATTTAAATATCAAATATATTTGAATATCAAAACCCCTCAGCTGCTGAGGATGTGCAGGAGTAACAACACACACCTCAGAAAGATGTGTTTTGAGTCGTGGTGTTGGTGTTTGGTTTTTTAAACAAAATACAAGTCAGATAAACATCTCAAAAACTAATATACAAATATAGGTTTAAAATAGAGGTATTTGACACATTAAGCACTTATGAGTGAGGGCATTATCTTTGGAGGCAATTCCCTCTCTAAAGCTGTTTACATTTTAAAATAAATCAAGTTTGTTTAATCTATAGTTAGCAACTGCACTTCATGTATTTTTTTTTCCTAAACAAAGATAAAATGCCACGTACAACAGACTAATGGGTTAGAAACAGCTTTTACATTAATCACTCAAGTACCAAAATGGTGCAAATCCATTTATCTTGTCTGTGATACTTTCAGAAGAAGGACAAATAAGTAAACAGCCACAAAATGTGGAGGTGCTTAGCTTGAGTAGAATAAACTCCAGTGTTAGTGAATAGGAAAATATGAAAGAGGCCATTAAACACATGCTCACACAAATTTATTTACATTTAAATAACAAGAGGACCGTTTGCTGTAACTAAATGTAAGATAATTAAAAGTGCAAATTGCCAATTAGAATCTATATATTAACAATAAGTACTCGTAAAAATACTGCAATGCTGAATGTGCCAATACTTTCAGTCCATTTTATTTTTCAAGCACTGCCATTTCTAAGAGCTCTACACAGAATTTTTAGTACACAGCGTAGTTCACTGATTCCTTATGATGACAAAGCACACTCAATTTCCTCTTGAATTAAATGTCCAGTGACAGGCAGCACATACTAAGTAGCCTCCCTTCCAAACACTGCTTGGTCTCACTCTCTACTGACCTAAACATGTATGCATGAGTCCAAATGTTATGATTGTTTGCATAGGTTGAGCATAATCTGTATAAGCAACTACAATAATGCATCAATAGCCTGCTAAGGTTCTACAGCACACCTGAAGAAGCAGTCACCCTTGATGGTTGCAGGCTGGTGCCCAAAAATATAGGTCTCCTTTCTTCTCTGTCCAGGTTCTTCAGCAATGTCTAACCTCTCAAGCTGGTTAATCTTTTTCCATGAATCTCTTCATAGTCCTTAACATCAGGGGACACTTCCAGTGTAATAAATAAATTTGTTCCCTTGAAATGAGACCACCTGAAGACCCATTCAGTCTTGGTAAGCACCACTCAGCTCCTGGCACAGGCAGGGTCAGGTCTGAATTTTAGGTGTTAACACCAATATACTGATGAGGAAATCGGTGCCCCTGTCAAAAGGAACCAAACCTATGCAGCATCAGCAGCAGGAGTGAGACTGAATAAGTGGCACATAGGTACCTTCCTGGTTATGACTGAAATTGTGGGATCTGCAAGTGTTTCTTGGGTAGGTAGGAAACATGGTGGGCTCTGCTCAGACCCTGCTCAGGAAGGTCTGAAGAAAACTGCATACCTCTTATGTAGCCTACACTTAACTTCTCTGCTGCACTGGAAGTTGCCTCTGTGTTTTTGTACATCGTCCACACCCCTGAAGCCTAACCAAAAGCACGAAGGACAATGGAAGGTGCTGCCAAAGGCAAGGATGTGGTGCAGTGCTGCCTGTGCAGCTACCCATCACACTGAGGCTCATGGGGCTGAGAAGCAGCACAATGACAGGACAGGACAAACACAAGTTATGCCCAAACACCAGCCAAGACTGCAGCCCAACTCAGGCTTGGGACCAGGCTGCCCAAGACCCGCTCAGCAATAAACTGCAAGACTCCCTCTACCCAGTTCATAAGCAAGTATTCTAAGTGGAGTCACCTTGTTAAATAAATGGGGTCTCCTGTCCTTGCAGGAAGGAGAGAGATAAAAGAACATCAAGTGCTGGCTCCTGTTCACATGAATGCAGCCACATGTATCTTCCATTAGCACAAACAAGCTTTACACACACACACACACCGAGAAGTTACTTTGCCTCCATGTATTTATTGAAAGGAGAACAAAAGTACAGAATGAATGGCAACTCTGCATACAGTGGTTAATAGAGTATTATGTGTAACTGACAAGAGAGATAATATGCCTGCAGCTAAAGAAACACATTTTTATTATCAGTAGGTAAAAGCAAGTGGATGTAGTGTTTCTTACAGATTCCTATTTACACTTTTCATAAAACCTTGGTTCCCTGTAGTCCTGTCCATGGAAGCACTTAATTCATTTCTGCTAGTAACCCAATTCACTGTTATTGACAGCAGATTTTACTCCCTGCAAAACAGCAAGACTGAGAATATTGCAGGGTCTTTCTCCTGCAGACAAAGGAAATATTACCCTTTAAGATCTCCTGGATGACAGTTCCCATCATGACAGAGATTCATATGAAGATGATGATGCAGGTCAAAGAGAAACACAGCAGTGAGACTGTTAGGAACAACAAGAAATGTGTGAAAAGAGACAAGGTGCTTTGCCAAGAAATTACAATTTAGCATCTTTCAGAAATATAATGACACTGTAGCAGCACCTCAATGTCTCAGCAGAGGTAAGTGCTGCAGGCTAGAAGGGTCCTTAACCCCAAAGATCTAAAAAGACAATATTACACAATCTTGGCAGGGGGTAGATAGATAAGAGGTGAAGCCAGTTGCTTGTGGTTATTTTACATTAAAGCATAAGCTGAAAGGTGTCCTGAGTGCAGGCTTAAATACTGGCATTATCTGCAAAATGGTAAATACCTACTCCTGATACCAACAGACTCCTTAAGCAGTCCAGTCATGACCCTATACAAGAGGCAATCTTCATGAAAAAAGACCAGCTGTATTTATCTAATTCAGTATCATAAATTTCTCTGAAGTCAATGGAAATCACTGTCTTAGTTTTAAACTCACCTCTTTTGGTGTCTCTGAATGTCTATATACCTTTCAGTATGGGTTGGAAGACCATACTACCTCCTCTGTTAATCATTTTATAAGACATTGTCCTATATTTTTGTCAGGATCAAAGCCTTCTCTAAGGCTTACAAGCTCTAAACTTTCAAAATTCTTCAGGCCTCTTTCTGTGACCTCATATTTCTTCTCCTTACCTCTGAACTCCATTTATTTGTTCACAAACCAACTCATGACAACATTTGTCAATGAATTTAATGCTCGAGTCAACAAGGAAGAAGCTTGTTAGCTAACATTTATTATAAAAACACTTCACTCAGTGGCAATGGACTAAACAGACGTTTGACTAAGAGAGAAATTGCAGCAAATAATTTTAGATATTTTTTTATCCACTAGGAGTAGTCAATCAGAATTGAATTCAACAAAATATTTTTCATGGCGACAGCTGTAGCAAAAAGGCTCCTATAAAAGATATGTCTGCACATAAAAAATAGTTAATAGAAAGTGCTGCCTGTAGACAGAAGGGAGTGCGTTGTATTGTATAAAGCTCGTTACTCCAGGCAAATGGCTGCTGATCAGTAGTACATCTGAAACATTTCAAATGGTGGAGGAAGGAAAACTAAAGCAGTTTACAGGGTTATATAGAGTGCCTACAGAGATTTGGCCTCTAATTCATACTGAAATCAAAGATGTTAGGCTACTAAAATACTTTTGAAAATCGTATTAGGTATGTACCTGCCTCTCAAGGGACCCATACGGGCTGTGGTGTCTGGTCCTCAAGTAGGTCTGTAGTGTTCTTAAATCCATTAAGGACTCCTGAACATCTCAGAGTATTTCTAAATTGGCATTTTCATAACACATTTCCTAGAGGAAGCTCTGAGTCAAAACAACTTCTGCTGGAAGCGCCAAAAGAAAAACATTACTATGATGCATGGAGCATTAGTCGCACTGCAAAAAGAAACAAAATAATGGAATTGCACTGTAATGATTTTCAAAACTATTAACTTTGTTAATGAGTCATTAAAAATTTACTTCCTGCATTGATTCAGTGAGAGTACAAAGTCATTCATTAAAATCTCATCCAAAAGGTTTTAATCCAGCTGCCTCCTGAAATGTATGGACAATGTAAGTTTGGTTTTAAATTACAAAAGTTTGGAATGCGGAGAAAAATATTTTTGGAAGGAATAATGTAAAATTTTCCTCAAAGTATTTACTACAGTTTTACTGCAGATGTGTAACAGCAGTTAAAAACCAATAACAACAACAAAAAAGAGGTAGACTTACGTGAAGGGGACTATGATATACGTTAAATACTCAGCTATTTATCACTATTAAACACTTCTACTCCTCTGGTAATCATACATTTAATGTAAAATAATTAAACATGAGTCCACAGAATAGAAGGAATGTATTAAAGGACAGTATTATTTCATTTTCCAGAAACACTAGTCCAATTTTAAAGGGTTTTGTTTTCAAGGAGTAGGCAAAGGACAGTAAGTTGGCAGTCCTGTCAAGTCCTATGATTTCATTACAAATCCAGTGACATTTCATGCTTAAGTTGTGCCTCCTGAAGCCCTCTGTAACACAAAGGAAATTCTCAGCTTTTCTTTTATTCATAAGTGACTTGCCTTTCAGCTGGCACAGGAAAGCTTGAAAATGTAAACCCTAAAGAAATACCCGAGAGAAGTACAAGCGCACACACCCTGGAGTCTCAGAATTTTAAGGCAATCTCATGATTTATGGAATCTTTGCTCACAATTTCTCTACTTTGGCAAGTAGCAAACTGTTGTGAAATAATCTATGAATATGAATACACAATTTCAGTATCAACACCAGGTGCTATTGTATTTTAAATTAGAACATTTTCCTTTGAAATGCAGTGAACTAACACAGAATGGTACTGCAAGAAAAGCCACCAGGGAATGAAAACCATGCATTTCTCAAGAGCACACCAGAAGGAAGGCAGCCAAGCTTCAGTCTTACTGTTCTCCATCATGCTGCCAGTTCTGTTTTGCTATGGTTTAGGAACCTAGATCAAAAGTCCTTCCCAAGACGGAAACATGAGCATCTGTTGGAGTTATCTAGTTAGACAAGTCAAAAGAGATAATTTGGAAGGAGAAAGAAACTATGGGACTTTTCAAGTCAGGGAATGGTAAAGACAAAAAACCCCTGTAATTTGTACTTAGTTTGGTTTACTGTTTCAGCACAAAGCGAGAGGACGACATGCAAGAGTGCAAGGATACCCTTTCCAGTGTCATTCTGGACTTGTAGCCACAAAAAACTCGCCACCTCCCACCACTCTGGTGGGCTTTTAGACTGGTTCTCTCAGGATATTCTATAAGCAAAAATGCAGTTTTCAATGAAACGTCAGGAAGCAGGATTGTAAAAGAAATATCTTCAGCTTTGGAAAAGACAGCAAGCATGAATTACTAAGAGGCAGGACAGTTGTATATATTAGTTTCAATAAAAAGGTTGTAGATCTGTAGAGAAGCTGATAAACCTACAAGAACCGCCCACAATATTCAATGTGAATTTTCCTCTGGACCCCAGAAATTCTTCTAACCCTAATGAGAATGATTCTATGTATTTTACAGTCAAAAAAAATCCTACTAGAAGAATACCAGCACTCAGAAAAATGCAGAGGAAAATATCACATACAAAACGCTGCAGAAATCTCATGCAATGGTAGGTAGCATTAAGTGAAAAGAGTACTCCGGTTACCTGAAGGTCAAGCTATACAGTCGAGCTGCTTTAATCATCCTGACAAATGGATAAATTATAATTAATTACCCATCTCATCAGCTCAGGCCAAATATGAAGAAAATAATAAACCATGCTGAAGACCTTCCCAGTCAGATCACGGATACAGATGAGGTTGATTAAAAAAGTTCTCTCCTTGTCTGTTACTTATAAGAACCTAAGAACTTTTACAGCAGGAGGGTAAAACATAAGCACTCTTGCTGCCATTGTCCTTTAAGGCCAAGAAGGGGGAAGGCTTCAGAATGGTTCAGTGTGTGTTCAGGTGATCGTGGGATTATGAAAGGCAAGTCCTGCTTGACTAACCTGATCTCCTTCTATGACAAGGTGACCCGCTTACTGGACAAGGGAAAGACTGTGGATTAGGCGCAGGATACTATTCAAAGGGACCTGGAGAAGCTTGAGAAGTGGACTGTGTGAACCTCATGAGGTTCTACAAGGCCAAGTGCAAGGTCTTGCACATGGGTCAGGGCAATGCCTGGTATATCAATACAAGCTGGAGGATGAAGAGATTGAGATAAGCTATACTGAGAAGGACTTGTGGGTACTGGTGGATGAAAAATTGGACATGAGCAGGTAATGTCAGCTTGCAGCCAACAGAAAGCCAACTGTATCCTGGGCTTCACCAAAAGAAGTGTGCCCAGCAGGTCAAGGGAGGTGATTCTGCCCATCTACTCCGCTCTGGTGAGACCCCTCCTGGAGTACTGCATCCAGCTCTGGAGCCCTCAGCACAGGAAAGACATGGACCTGTTGGAATGATTCCAAAGAAGGGACACAAAAATGATCAGAGGTCTGAAACTCCTGTCCTATGAGGAAAGGCTGAGAGAGTTGGGGCTGTTCAGCCTGGAGAAGAGAAGGCTCCGAGGTGACCTCATTGCTGCCTTTCAGTTCCTAAAGGGGACCTATAAGAAAGATGGGGACAGGCTTTTTAGCAGGGCCTGTTGTGGTAGGAAGAGGGGGGATGGTTTTAAACCGAAGGAACGTCGATTTAGGTTAGATATAAGGAAGAATTTTTTCCCCATGAGGGTGGTGAAACACTGGAACCGGTTGCCCAGAGAGGTAGTGGACTCCTTATCCCTGGGAACGTTCAAGGCCAGGTTGGATGGGCCCTGAGCAACCTGGTCTAGTGGAGGCTGTCCCTGTACATGGCAGGGGCGTTGGACTAGATTACCTTTAAGGTTCCTTCCAACCCAAGCTATCCTGTGATTCTGTGATGCTTAGGGACATGGTTTGGTGGAAGACTTGGCAGTGTTAGGTTAACAACTGGACTTGATGATCTTAAGGGTCTTTTCCAAACGAAATGATTCCATGATTTTTTGTCAAGGCCAGAGTGCATGACTGCTGTGCCCCTGATCTTCAAGATGTGTTTACCTTTGCTAATTAACAGCAAGACAGAAGAAAAACAACAACTTCATGAGTTTCGCTACAGTTTCTGCCTGCTATGAGAAGTAGAAGCTGCGTTAGCTCCCTTTACCAGTACTTCTGACTTCTCCCTTTTCTGCTGCAAGATTTTGTAAAGGCCACAAAAGGCAAGGTCAACCTTTCTGAAGTTGTCATTAAAATTAAATTCAAGGCCATTAACTGAGTATCCATGTTGCTATAAGGCAGGGTGAGGCTATTTGATACAGCCCAAAACTGGGTTGAGATGCAGATTAAACTCTAAGGTCCACTAACTTGAACAAAGCTCAGATTTCACATCTAAATACATTCTTGCCTCTGACACCAGTGCCCTGGGAAAGTCATTTCACTGCTCAATTTCTGCCTTGCCTATACAGCACCAGTACCTGTGCTGATAACAGTGTCAGTATGGGAAGGGACTGTCTCTTAACGACACTTGTAGAACAGCTAGCACAACTATTCCCTGACCTGTACTCTTTTCCTATCAGCAGTGATTAAATATATTTAGTCTTTTTGTATGGGCTTTTGAAGACAGCCACTCCCATGCCCCCATTTTATTTTCTACGCTCCTTTCTAGGAATAGCTTATTTGTGAGCAGGAGGACAAGGTTTCAAAGTGTCTCCATTATAACCTCCATCCACTCCTCAACAAAGTCAAGAGGACTTTCGCCCCGGTGCTACACACACTTCCTAGCGTGCCAGCTGCTGAGCTGTTTTGCAGAGCTCTCTCATGATAAACAAATACATAAACACATCCAAGAAGACATTTTTCAAAAGCAGCAAACAATCACTGGAAATATGGCAGCAACTATGTTAATAAATCATGCTTAAATGTCATCATCTTTAGTTACCATGTTTTTCAACACATTTTATTTTCATGTCGTGCTTTCAACCTCTTTGTGTTTTTCTCATTGCCAGTGCATGAGCTGCTCTTGTCAATGATGGGTGGGCTGATCCTGGAAGATGCTCAGGGCAGCTGCTGAGGTGCTGGGTGCCTCTAGTTTCCATTAACGTTGCATGGGAACCAAGCAGGCTGAGCATGATGTAGGATGAGGCCTGAAGAGCATTTTGAAAATAGATGTTTCTCCTCTGGCATCCAGCAGGGACAACATGCAATCGGCTGGTACACTGACAATTATTTTTTCCATTACTCTGAGAGCAGTTTCATCCTTCTTTATTTTCCTCTAATTGCCTTGACAGTATTTCCTAATCTGATCAGAGTGAAGCAGATTTTAAAAAATATATGTTTTCCCTTCTACGCATACTGTTAATTGTTGACAGGCCTTAAGCAGTTTTGCTATGCAAAAAAGGCTGCTTGCTCTGGACCATTTAAAAATGTGAGAAAAACATTTCCCAATTAGTGTGTTGTGAATCCTGTGCACGTGAAGGATAATCACAAGATTAAAGCATCCTACCAGAAACCAAGGTACTAGTGTCTGCCTGAGGGCTTTGCTTGCAACTCCACAGGTAATCAGAAAGTATCTCTTAACTTTTCCCCTATCTCCAAGGGTTGACCAAGAAAAAATAAAAAAATATTTTCTTTCCCTCAGTATTTTTGTCTTATCTACTTACCTCAGCACATCTTCTGGGATGGGAATGTCTTGCACTGTGTGCACAAGAAATACAGCATCGCACAATATACCAGATCCTAGCTCAGCTGGTAGCCTCTTAGCTGCTACAGTAGTATAAATAGTAAGAATTATTTGCTATATCTAAATGACATTAGAAAACTGATCCTGCTGTAACTCTGCTGAAAACCCCTACTGCTTTTGTATTAAAATTAGTTAGCTCATCATCAGGTATATTCCTCTTGAATTTTTATCCCAAACTACAATACATAGTAATTTCCTATTTCTTTCTGCCATGAAGGCTTCTATATTAGCCTCAGAATAAAAAGAACAAATAAGCATCAGTCCACAACCCAAAAAAGACACTCTAGGTGGGCTCCCACTTCAAACATGAGAAATGGATGTCCACTGAGGTCAAAATGACAACAACAGGAAGGGGAAGCAGAGAGTGGTTGCTTTGGTATGAGCTGATGCAATGGTTTAGCCCCAGCTGAAAACTAAGCACCACAGAGCTGCTCACTCACTCCTCTCCTCCCAATTGGACAGGGAAGAGAATCATGAAAAAAAAAGTAACATTCACGGGTTGAGATAAAGACAGTTTAATAGGCCAGAAAAGGAAGAGAAAATAATAATAATCATAAAAGGTTATACAAAACAAGTGATTCACAAGGCAATTGCTCACCACCCACTGACCAATGTCCAGCTTGACCCCGAGCAGTGATCACCTCTTCCAGGCCAACTCCCTTCAGTGTATATGCTGATCATGACATCCTATGGTATTGCAATATCCCTCTGACCAGTTTGGGTCAGCTCTCCTGGCTGTGCTCCCTCTCAGCTTCTCGTGCACCTCCAGCCTACTTGCTGGCAGCACATGAGAAGCTGAGAAGTTCTTGAGTTGGTGCTTAGCAACAACTAAAACATCAGTGTGTTACTAACGTTAGTCTCATACTAAATCGAAAACCAGTATTATACCAGCTACTAGGAAGAAAATGAACTCTATCCTAGCTGAAATCAGGACAGCCGAGCAACATAACATTGCCTTTTCACATTAAAATTCTTCCTTCCCATCCCTCCACACAACATTACAGTTTGGTTTTAGCACGGTTTTAATCTTCAAAAAAAGTATTCTTTCACAATTCCATAAACTTTATCTCAAGAAACAATTTCTAAACAATCAAAATATTTTCTCTTTGAAAATGCCATCTTCACTTCAACATTTTTAAGCAAAAGAAAGAGGTCAAAGCAGGAACAAATTATTTGCAGATACAAGCTGCATTCAGTAGAAAGTTACAGTTAACAAAACCCAGCATTTTTTCATCAGATAAACTATTCAGCTATTCACTGTGCACATATCTGCTGTGAACATTTTATTTGCTGCTTCTTTATTGGGTTTTGGAAGGAGTTACTGAGTTTTCTTATTGATTTTTAGTGAGTGAAACAGTAGTTTTCATTGCGATCTTGACTGACCTAATTGGTAAGCTCATGGTAATAAACAATAGCAATGGCAAAAAGGTAAATGAAATGCAATCAATGCAAGTCAGAGCTAAAAAATATGCCTTCAGATACTAGCAAAATGGTATCATTTTAGCTACAAGCCAAGTGTTGCTGCAGAAACAATTGAGAGCTGTCAGAGTAAGGAGTGCTACTGGAAATGTAATGACTTGCACACTGAGTAATTAACGTGTTACATGAATTACCAGTACACCTAAGGACACATGTATATTTTAACTTGCTGGGCAAGATCAAGTAAAATAAAGTATTCTATAATTTACTCAGCATGGAGTTTTTGTTTCCTACATCTTTGTTATAACTTAAAATTGAAGATGAGATTGCAGACATACAGTCTGCATGCACAGTTAAGTCAATAGGGTTCAACTTAAAAATCATACCAAAGACCACAGCCTGATGTCTCATTGCAAACTATTATAAACTACTGACCCATTGTTCAAAGAACTCGTGAACCGTGTTTCACAATATAAGTCACTGTATTTCATTGGTCTAATGCCTCCTGATGCAATCTTAGTCAATTCACCCACCAAGCAGAAAAAAACCCAAAAAACCTCGGTTTAAGGGCAAAATAGTCACTTCACCCAGGTAGTACAGATGCCACCCAGATAATACAGCTGTTTAATCAACTAAGAGAAAGTGCTTGCTTCCCTCCCTGCTCAATACACAGGTACTTTTAGATATCATTGTCAATCATTATGAAATCTGCTACAGGTGACAGTTCAAAACCTTAATCCATAAGGTCCAGGAGGAGAGGCTAATGCAGTTAGTATGGAGCATGTTGGGCAGATACTGAGTTCATTCCTTTCACACTATCTGATAACAAGGTTTAAATTGTGCAGAAGATGTAGGTAAAGGCTTGAAAAAAACCCCAACATCTTTAGAAAAATCTTTTTCACTGAAAACATTATTTTTCATGGAAAGTTGAATATTGACAACTGTCAGGTGCCACTGATACTTAATTGGAAATACTACTGTGACCCCTCATGGGCATTTCTGTGCCAGAGCCGCTCTTTCCCCAAGTCAGGGGCTCCTGAGTGCACTACGTTTCCCATGAGATGCTGAAAACTTCCCCCTCATGGAGCTGCTGTGGCCTCAGAGCCTGTGTGAGGTATGGTCCCTAGGGTAAGCTCTGTCTCTGAGGAAGGGAGAGGCTCACTGCCCCCCTTCACGAGAGCTTCAGCAAACTGTCAGAAAAAAAAAGCATGCCTTGCCTGTCACCACACCTCTTGTCCCTTTGCAACAAGACTTTCCTTGAACCCAAGCTGACATTTTTGACTCTTTCTAGATTTTCAACTTTGCTGCTGCTTCTGCTTTCCTGAGCTCAATGAAAAGATTCAAACGGATGCCTCTCCTGAAACTTTGAACACATTTCAGACGCACCTTAAGTAAGACTGCAAAAGCAGGTGACAGATGAACACAATGTGCTTGGCAGAAAGACTCTTTGCCCATTCCATTAATTGTACTGAGCAAGGCAATGAGAAGCACCTTATCCGAAGTCTTATAACCTACTTGTTTGTAAAACCACTCTTAATTTATCAAGTCACATAACAAAATAAGAAGGAAATACATGCAAGAATGCCTGGCAGTCTAGTTCCTGGGCACAGCACACAATGGCATCTCACACTTTCCACAAAGACAACCAGTAGATTACAGGGTATGCTGAAAACACCCAAACAACCACACGGATCCTTACAGGCCAGGAAATTGAGACAAGGTACTTCGGGAGCAAAAATTCCTCATAACACCTGTCAGGCATCTGGCTAGTTCAGGCCCCCATGTTTACCACCTGGTTTGAGAGAAGAGGTGCTGGAAATGCAAAAAAGTGAAAAAGCTACCATTGCTTGCTAACAGCAAGATGCAGAGAAAAAAAAGGATACCAGTGAGGAGAGCTGAAATAGGACTTGATGTTCAAAGTGCCCTAGTGGGTTTGCAACCATATTCCTTTGAGCCTTTTTTCTTCCATTTACAGAACAAGAGTTGAGGATCTTCAGTCAAAGGTGATAAACGCCCTTGTTCTGGCTCTTGCTCATGGCCTGTGCTGGTATACACCTGCACAATTCAGGTAGAGCACAGCTTCCTGACAAGGAATGAAAGATGGCTCCAATTGCCCATGTTTCAGAGGTAGCAGGAATCACAGCTCTCATCTCATGGACAGAAGAGACACTTCAGCCTTGAAAATGTTGACAGCCAGTCACCCTGATCCCAAACAGCGTCTCTGCCCAGCAATACATATGTAACCCAGGCTCCTGATCTGAACAAGTTCCCAAGCATCACACTTATTCTCTTCCCTAGGAAGGAAGGCACATAAGAAACTGCAGCTTCACCCAATAGCCATCTGTAGGGCTCAGCATGTCCCAAGTCCTCACAGAGTATTTGCTCAAGGAGTCCCTGGGATAGCAGTCCCTAGGATTAAGGAGTGGGTAGATGGCTTTCATTTTTACAAACAATGAAGTCTTCACCCACAAAAGAAGCAGGATTAGGCTTGACTAAAGACAGAGCTGGCTTTTAAAGCAGCTGTTCAGCTACTTGTATCCTAGGTGAATTTTTCAGGTTTTAGAAAATATTCTTAATGCTATTTGTCAGCTGGAAAGGAGAAGGAGAATCAGGCAACTGTAACTATGGCAATAAGATCACTATTGGTGCAGAAGATCAAGCCTTTCTCAATGCTTCAGCAGCCTTCATGCATGATTCTAATTAGACAAATTCTTTGTGATACCTTCAGACTTCTACAGCCTTGAATGCAGAGATTCAGCCTCTAATGAACAAGATTCACTTAAAATTATGTGACACAACCATTGTTGTAAAGTACGCTAAACTAATTTGGTCATTATTTTCCCAGGCTGCATACCATTTTCCATTTCAGCACCAACTTTAAGGACTTGCATTACTGAAGGCTGAGACACATACCTATGTTGTAGCAGGTCAGAGCCTGCTCTGCCACCTCACCCTGTGCATATCACTCTATGATGTTAGGGGAATAGATAGTTCCCAAAGTGTGCCAAGTCATTCAGAAATCTGGTCTCACTATTTCTTAGTGTGAAATGAAAAGCATGTGCAAACAACCCTGAGGGCTTATAGCTAACATTGGGTAGATGTTTTCCAGCAGAACTGTTTCCATCAGAAACAGCTAATGACCAGAATTGAAAGGCCTCGTAGGACCATGTCCCTTTTGATGAAGGATGATCACTTGATTTTTCCCTGCCTGGCTGGTTTACCTTACCTTACCCTCCTGTGAGCTATTGGATTCTCCAGTTCTCAGCTACCAGTACATGAAGGACTTTCAAGGACCACAGATCCTAGATGTGGTGTTGCTCAGCTAATTTGTCTGATGGCCATGAGAATGTTAGTGTTCCCAGCCTGTTGGTTTTTCATAAGCTAGCCATGACCACAAACCCAGCACCAATGTCCTCCAACCACTCTTCCGTTTTCTAGCTCAACAAGGTACTACTTTGCTCTGTGCTATAAGTAGTAAGTTTCAACCATGACCTATGCAAAACCTTTTTCTCTAAATAGTCCAAGACTACTGAGAAGGCTAAATAATCAAGGCTTACAAAATGCTTTGATGCTAATCATCAGATGAAAGATATCTTAAGAGCAGAAATATCATAGAATAAATCAGAAATAACCTTTAAAAATTGTCGTGTTTTTAATTTTTTTCTTGTTTTGTTTTGTTTTTTTTTTTAATTATTTCTTCTGAGTTCCTGCAGACAGAACATGTGCAAGGGCAAGACACTCTGCATGGGACAAAATGAGGCACCACTCCACTTAAGAGACGACTGAACTGTAATGGCAGCTTAAAAGAGTTATGAACAGAAGAGATGGTGAACCCAAAAGCTGATGTAAAGCAACATCTTATTTGTAAAGCCAGTGCCTTCTGTGTTTAACTCTTCTGAAAGAAGAGGACTGAATTCAACAGGAAACATTTTCGAGCAACAGTGGACTAGGAGGATGAAGTTGGAATGATTAAGTTATAGAAAAGAAATCTAACTCTCATCAGGCTTGACTATATTAATGTACCATCACAGTCAGTGGAATTGCTGTGCTGGAGTCAAGAGTAAAAAGTGAAAGGAACTTGCAAACATCATATAATTCTGTTATTAAAAAAAAGCTGTATTTACTGCAAATTTCATTGAAACGGCTTCATTATGTGCCTTGCACTGTCAGTTTCAGCAATTGTTCTTATTTAGTCATCTACATTCCCCTTTTAAAGCAAATTATTACTCTTACTGATCGACTATTCTTATAGTGCAAAAGTTTCTTGATGCAGGCAGACATATTAGGTGTTTTTTCTAAAGGTTGTCTGCTTGTTACTGTTTTACAAGCAGCTGTTCATAATTTCAAAGCTTAACAATTACATTAATTCTAAACTAAAGGTTTGAGCCATAAATTTTCCCAGTATTTCCTGCAGCTAAAGAAACTCAGTAATCAACAGAAAGAAAACACCAATAATATTTCATGATTTCTCTATTTTCTTGTCACACATACTGCAGCAAAGTACAGAGATACACAAGTGCCTGCTTTTCAAGTTCCATTTTGAACACAGAAATCACCATAGGGCATACAATAAAACTTGATTTTTAACTTATGCTCCACAATCAATAGTTAATCCCCAGCCCAACATTTGATACAAGGTGCTCTGCTTAACCTTTTGTCTGCTGTCTCTCTCTATTTTTGCATGCTATTTGATTTCAATTAAGCTGTGACTGAATAGATCACCTCTGGGCAGGATATCTTTCCTTAAATTAAGCAGCGCTTTGTCTCATGATCTTAATCAGGAGCTCTTTGAGAAGGAGTCTCTGCTGTTGTGACTGGGTACCGAGTTGCCCCTTCCCAAGCATATCCTAGTAGAACAATATATGTGATAAGCCAGGAGAAGAGGAGTAGGGCTACCACATGCAGACAAAGCCATCAATCATTGACACTAACATGAATACTGACACCAAGAATAACAACCTGTTCAAGGGGAGGATGGTAAAAATTCTGCTTTTCAACCAGCAAAATACAAATACAAGTCATTCAAAAGCTCAGATTAATTTGGCTATCTGTTCTATCTTCTCTGGCCAAAGCTTTCTTTAGGGTCACCACAAAATTTTCAGAAGCCAAATTCAAATCATAACTTTGGTGTGTCCAGTATTTCAATTAAATAAATGCTAGGCAAAGCACCATGTATTTTCACTGTTGTGTAAAAGGTTCTACATTCTGCCAGATCCCAAATTCATATTTCTATGATTCTGAAAAATTTCTGTGGATTGTAAAGTATCTGTTTGAGGCTCCCTACAAAGCAGAGAGATACTGTTGATTTATCACGACCTCTTCTTTTAATAAGGTCCTTGGACATTTGCTTCTAACAGGACTTACTGAAGATGCACAACTTGGATGGAAAAGTTAGCCAGACCTAATGAAAATTCCCGATATTGTCAGTACACTCCCTGTCATCCTTCTTGCTCAGATCTGGTGCAGTTCAAGCAGCTTCACAGAGCAGACAACCAGTGTGACAGACATATTCAAAATAACACTACAACTGTTCTCCTCTTCCTCTGTAACCACGTAAAACTACAACATATTTCTGTTAAGGTATTCAGAGACACTCTCAATCTGAAATCCACTGAGTCCATGCTAAAGATTCCTCTAAAAATGATGTAATTAAGTACTTGACTTTAAGTAAGCCTTACAAGAGATGACAAGGGACAGGAAAGGGGTGCTCACACAGCCTTAGTTAAGCAGTTATCTTCAGATGCTTAAGCCATGAGCCTGGTCTCTGCAGGCTCCCTTAACATCAAAGGAGAGAAGCTTGGATGGAATGACAGTAATACAACTGTGACAAGACTGAACAACACTTCATCTTATGTCTTTAGATTCAAATGCCATGGCAGGTGACCAAGAAAAACAGCAAAGGAACAAAATAAGTCTAAAATCAACGTTGCCTTACGTACAATCATTAGAACTCCACAGACCAAATTGCAACATGTCAAAATCTCACCAAGTGTGTTGAAAGCTGTTAGCACAGTGAAAGTTTCCAATTAAGAAACACACTTCAATTTAGAAATATATATTCGTTTTATGATTGATTTTGCCCTTAGTGGTTAAAATAAGATAAAAACATTGGGTTTAGCTAATTACTGCACAAGAAAGTGAATATTTTTTCCACTGCCACATAACTCCCATGATCTGTAGCAAATAATTCTATGTGGGTTGCTGTAAAGGAATGCTACAAAACACTGCAATCTCCACAAAAAGATTGGTGATGTTATAGACATGCAGTGATGCTATGAACCTGCACTTCTGGCTTTCTATGCCCCTTTCTGTGCTTGCGCAAGCAAAACAACAAAAAACCCCCAAGAATAAAGAGACTTCCCCATCACTGAAAAGTGTCTGATTAGCTCTAAGGGAATGTGAGAGGTGTATGTTATGTGTTTATCTACCTGTCAAGTCGTCCTGCTTTTCATGCTCCTGACAGATCAGCAGGGTGGAACCACTTTTCTTCTAAAACAAATATTTTAGATTTACTGTATCTTTAATGATTTGACATTTCAGGACCTCTGTGGGGACATATGATGTTGAGCTCGTAAGTCAGTGACCTTTTTGAGGTAGCATGGGATGCCCCCTTAGCAAATCCTGCCTCCATACATAGAGAGCTTGGCTCCTTAATGACACATTTAAGAAGTGCACGTAGACACACGTAGGGATTTTACCCTTATGCAGTGAAGCAGAACTGGGGCTGCTCATGTCAAAAGTGGTGGGGGAGAGCCAGGGGATGCCCAGGGGCTGTGATGCTTCTTTGTGGATCCTTTCAGCCATTACCAAGGAGTGTGAGCACCTCAGATAGATATCTGGCCTTGTTATACTGTAATCCCCCACTGCACCTGAGTGCAAACATAGACACATGCATGCATGATTGCTCTCACAGGTCTTTTTTTTGTGTTTGGTTTTTTTCACCTTTTTTTTGGTTTTGTTCACCTGCATTTCAGGGGTGGAATAGAAAACACTGAACAGCTCTGCTCCCCAACATGATTTTGTTTGTTTGTTTTTCCTTGGGAAAACACTGTCTTGCAGATGCCATCACTCAAACATGTATTCAGCGTCCAATTTAAGAGTGCAAGAGGTAGAAATGGAGGAACAGCTTTGCCACGTGGGCTTTGCTTAACCCTTTTGCACATCCCCCTTCTCTGGAGCACACCATTTACAACTGCCAGGCAAGAGGAAAGGCCTTGTAAACTTTTTGGTACCACTTCCTTCTTTTCCAAAGTAAATTGTTTAGCTGTAGACTACATGCCTGCTTTAGTTAGCTTCAGTCTTAAGTAATTTATTACATATTGTATGTGGTCTTATTTTGGCAGCAGAGATTAAATCTCCCTTCTGACAGAACCACACTCTGGAACTCTGGGCATGTCTGGTGATTTTTGCACCAGTTCCCAGCAAGAGGGTTGGTCATTTCGTGGCCTCTGTCTATTATGATTTTACTCAGCTTAGGGAGAAAGACTGCCTTTAATTATTAATGAATTTAGTGCCTCATGCACTCATTTGAGGTCTTAAGCATTATTTTAAACAGCTGAGGCAGCAAAACACCCTGTGAAAAGAATTGGTTTGAAGATTCCAAGTGCTATGTTTTTTTATATTCTCTTGTACTAAGCCTTCTGACAGGAACAAGATGGTATTTCTGCCTGGAATAATCTTCTGCCTTGAGTTCGAAGTGACAAAGCATTAATGTATGCAAATACACAGCCGACAGCTTGTCCATTAGGAAACAGAAAAGGAGAGGAGAGTACGTAGGCTAAATGTCACTAAGACATATAGAACTCTTTGTGGCTATATAGAACTCTTCACCATACTAGAAATAGGAACCTGTAAAGTATAAAAGGGAGAGAATACGCAAATGCTACATTCCCAAATGCCTAAAGATGGGTAAGCACAACATAAGCCAGGAACACATGGAGACTGTAAACTTCTGTGAGGAAACCTCTATAGCAAGCTTGAATGCACTAAGAACTAGAATTTCCTGTGAGATTTCTTTGTTTTGTACTGACTCTTGACTCAGAAGTTTGTTCTACCTGGATGTATTTGCTACACTTGACAATGCCTGGAAATAGTCTTCCCCATTCTTCTTCTGTATAGCTTCAAGCTTTCTTACTGCTTGTAGCACTAACAACATTGGGGATGTTGCTGTAAAGCAGAGATAGCATGGCTCAAAGGACTAAGAAGGTA
Source organism: Aegotheles bennettii (assembly GCA_013398125.1). Taxonomy (NCBI): domain Eukaryota; kingdom Metazoa; phylum Chordata; class Aves; order Caprimulgiformes; family Aegothelidae; genus Aegotheles; species Aegotheles bennettii. The sequence goes on from VZRW01013964.1 coordinate 152,319, forward strand.
CAAGAAATAAGTGAATTCCAATCTTGGGTTACCACTTCTGTACCATGACTTTAGGCTTCATTTCTTCTCTCAGCAGGTACCTGCTAAAGAAACTGGATTTAGCTTTCCCCTCATCAGACTAGCTCACTATTTCCACTTTCATCAGCACCATCTGTGGAATGATTTTCCAAGTTTATGGCCACATGCAATACACAAAAGATCTACAAGCTAAACAAAGAGCCACCAATTCTGCTGATTTTTAAATGAGTGTAAAGAATTATGTATGTCAGCCACATTAGTAAAATTCATCAAAGACGTGTTTTTGAGGCTATCCAAACTGTCATAGAGTTTAAGTCAGGTTCAGAAGGCAGGAGCAGGCAGAGGGAAACGAAGCTGTTTGATTTTAACATTTTTTAAACAAAAACTTTCAATTTGGGATGCATTTAAAAGGTATGAACTAGATCAAAGTTTCAGTAGTGCCTGTTGTATCATTTCACAATGGGAAAAAAGAGAGAATCTAATTTTCAGCTGACCTTACACATGGCCATACTAATTCTCATCGCCTTACTTCCACGCCCTCAGGCTCATGCAAATCCAGCAGAGGCAGCAGAGCTCACTGCCACAACCCACTGCTGCAAGCCATTGTTTTTTTACCAAAAAGCTGTTCCATCCATTTTCATCACTTATTTTGCTGAAAACGTGAATCCAGATCGGCACTGTCTAAACAGAATAGTTTCATTTTTTATGATTAATATTGCCCTAATAATTTTCTTTTTAAAAATATGTGATCAAAATCAAAGCAAAAACTCTGCCAGATCTAACACTAATTTGTGATGAAAAAATAATTTCAGAATTGTTTTTATTATCCCACTTAGTATAAAAATAATTTCTGACTACAAAACAGCTTGCATAACAGAAAATCTAGGCCCAATGCCTTCCTAATATAGGCAGAGAAAAAGCAATGTGGCAATAATATACCTACTCTTAGTACTTGACTTCTAGCAAAACGCATTATTAGTGAAGAAATAGCTGCATGGGATAGTCAATAAGTATTTCTGGTTTTAAAGCTGGCTTAAGGCTTTGTTCCAGGGGTCACACGTTGAGAGCTGTAAATCAGGAAGGTAGTGCAACTCAGATACAGTATTTGACGTTCCTCATAATGCTTTACCTACTGTTCTCAAGAGATAGAGGGCTGAGGTGGAAGGAAATTCTATTTATTTATTTATTTATTTATTTTCATTAATTTATTTTTAAAATTGTTTTTTTTGGTTCTTGTGATTGAGGTAAAAAACACCCAAAGTCTAAAGACATGACGCCCAGAAAATTTAATTACCTCCCCCCTCAAAAAAAAAAGGAATCAAAAGATAACGGTCTTCTTTTCTATGCATCCTACCTGTTTTAATGGAGCTGATATATGTCTGTATGTTTGGTGCTATACAGACAAGATGTATTTCAGCAGTTTTGTCTTAATCTGCAGAGCCACCAGATGGAGCTGAGGTTATGTTTTTAACAAAGAGAAAACAATTAATTTCTGGAAGGATTTCAGTGAACATTATGCATGTGTATAATAAACAGACAAATGTGTGTAGACACACTGCACTCTGTATAATTTAGGCATGTTTAAGGTTTAAACAAATAGTTTGAAAGAGCCATAGGAACTAGTGAATCAGGTTCACAAGTCTCTCTTCTACATACTTTCCTGGTGCCTAATAAAGGGTTAACTTTTCTTGACTGTGGCTTCTTTGTGAACCACTAATACTTAAAAACTTGTAGGAGTGCAGTCCCTTTGGCACCTCTGCTTCTCTTCCAAATATAATTGAAATTGGCCAGCAGCTTTCAAAACTGTTAGACTAAACAGATGAATATACATGTCCAGACAGCAGAATTATTTAAGCCCTACTACCCGCTTTAGTAACCAAGATGTAAAATAACTAAGAGACTTAGGCACCACAAATTAGGCTTGTGCTTCGCAATACTTTGCATGCAGGGAAAATACAGGCTTTTTTTCATATATATAAAACCACACTCATACAGGGAGTAAGTACTGTAAAGATACAGGTGAAGAATCAGTGCAAGCCTAAGGAAATGGTACCACTTCCTCCTTGCGTTCACACACTGTGCCAGAAGATCCAGACTAAACTACTGGGACAACAGTAAGTGGTTTAACTCAGAAGGTGTCTATATGCCAACTCCATTTAAAATGAGTTGGTAACATTTTCTCCCACCGTTTTAATGAAGTTGGCTTGGATCCCTAGAGTTTAAGGTAGTTAGAACTCAAATGTGTCAAACTTATTATATATACAGTTGTTAATGCCTGCTACAAGATATATGGCCTGAATTAGTACCATAGTAGACCCTGAAAAACTTGATGACAGTTACTGCTCCTTTCTGCTTCACAGTTTATGTAGGAAAAGGCAGTTCTTTTCTGATGAGATTTCACCCCAGCCAGAAAAGATTCAGGGTAGGAGGAAAACAGTGAAGTCTGTGTTACGGAGCAACTCTACCACAGCCACAATTAGAGCACCTGAAGAGAACTGTCCAAAAAATGATGAAAATCTGGTTTCATCAACAGCTTTGAGATTTCCAGTTCTGAATTCATTAAGAAGTAAAATTAAACATGACATTCTCAAAGAAAAATAAGTGCTTTGGACTGATGTAACATTGTGCCAAGAAACAATTTAGATTGCACTTATATGTTGCACTATAACTTAAAGATGATGCAATTTAAAAAAAAACAAACAAACAAAAAGGAAACTTCCCAGAGTCAAAATGGGATGTTTTGACATTGTTCAAGATTTTCCTCCTCCACTCCTTCCAAAATAGCAGCGCAGAAATCAATTCACTTTCAGGAAGTATTTGGATTATGATGACACCAAAATGAATACAGTTTCACCAGTTTCCCAAGCTCACCTCATCCTTATGGTCCATGTCAGCCCTTGAACCTTCAAAATTCATTTAATACACTAATAATTACATTTTACCATGACTGAAAGAATTGCCCAGATGTCCTAAAGCCTACTTGCATTGCTCCAGATGTTATAAAGTCTGGGAGATCTAAAGTATTCAGCCACACAAGGTTCATCACCCATGTCCCTCCTCCCAGCCACCACCAGATTCTTTCTAATCTTCCTCATGTCCTATGCTTCCTTTGCAGTAACTGATTTTTTTCTTCTTGATCTCTTTGCTTGCAAAATCTTTCCTAATCATTCACCCAGATCTCCATGTTTAGCTAGACCTGCTCACTCCCACAAGTTGGTGCTGGGGTGACAACACAACTGCTGCTGATTACAAAGGAGGTCCAGAACTGTGGCCTGTGATCAGAAAAACATAAAACAGCCAGCAGGGAACTGGGAAATCCCCTGGGAAATCTTTCTTTCATAAAGTGGGAAGGTCATGTCCTTATTAGCCTCAAAAGCTCATGTGCCATTCTCCTTCTGGGCTGGAAGCTCACACCTATGCAGCTGTGGCCTTTTCCTGCACAGCAGAACCTGCTATTGAAGCAAGTTCTTCCTCTGTACTAATGTATTCATGCCCCACATAAAAGGTATATAAGGACTTGCCTCCAGGAGAAAATTATTATTTTAAGCTATTTTTTCCATAACCACCACTGTGGTGTGTGGAAGCTTTGTCTTCTCCTGACTTGAAAGAGAATTGTTGGTGAAGGACTGTTTTGCAGCTTGCATGATTTGAAGCTACTTCTGACTGGCAGATGTCTGAGCTGCTGGGATTGAAGAGTCTTTCCACCCCATTCTACTTTCTCAGCCCAATGTCTTGACTACCACAGAATACACAATGCCTCCCTACATCATCCCCTGTTAAATACCTCAATGTGGGCAAGAGGTGTCTACCATGCAACCTTCTGATACTTGCTATGAAAATGAAAAGCCTCCACTACAGAACTGGGTTCAATCATCTCTTCCTGCCCCAAAGGTTACACCAAGGCATCTGCTTGCTCTGAAGTTCTGACAGCTTGTGAGAAGAGGGGCTCTGCTGCCAGTGGATTTCAGTTGAGTTAGGCAGCTATTCATTCCCAGCCTCAGGAGCCATGATATTAGCAGCTAAGACAAAGGTGACATTCCCAGGCATCCCATGACTTGCCTGTGAAATACCAGAATCAAGCTAATATTTCTAAGGGCTTCAGCAAATCCACAATCTACACTCTTACGGCTCAGGTCTAAATTAAGGATGGTAGACTCTATGCACTAATGTCATGGGTCTTTGTGAACAACACAGCTGGCTGGAAGGAGAGCTAAGAGGCATCCTAGTTTCAACTTGGCTTTCTAAGAAATCACTTTGTTCTTTTTCTCAACACCTTGAGCGTGAGATGGATGAGAATTGCTGTAGACCCATCACCTCCTTTGCTTTCTTCATATGAGAATATATCATTGACTGTACAAAGCAGGCAGTTTTCCCAGCTTTATAGCTGCTTTAATAAGAACAGTTTCCTGTATACCACACCTAACTACCACTCAATAAACCATGATATCACTGGTGCATACTCCAGTTGTATGAGTAGTCAAGCAATTGGGGATAAGAGTCAAGATACAGGGCAACATGTCAGTGCATGTATTTAAAAGTCACGAGTCAGCAAAGTTGGTGTCAGGATACATAAGAAACAGAATTGGGGCCACAAGGTTCAATACCAACTGAACTTTGAAGTCCCTTCAGCAGTCTTTAGATTTGCCAACCCACCATGGGACTAAAGTGCTTTGAAACAGTTTCCTATTGAAGCAGTTCCCATCCTGAAGGATGCACAAATCCTGGCAGAACAGAGAGCCTGAGATCACTGGGATCCAATTCTACATTAAAGCTGTTTCCTTGGTAACTAGAAGTCAAAGCAGCCTTCAAACAGTGCAAACACATAAACCTTTCACTCCTTACAACTTTTTAATTAAAGAGGGACAAATGTACATTTAAATTATGAAGTGGTAGAAGCTTTCTAAAGTGCCCAACCCAATGTAGAAAGCTTTAACTGCAATATATCTCACTTAGATAACAACATTGCCTGCAAAGTTTCAAGGACAACCACAAGCCATAGTGCAAAAAGAAAAGGAATAACACAGTATGCTTTCGGACTGCACTCAACCCAAATATCAAAAGGTCTCTGTTCATGAGTCCATGCCACAAGCACACAGTTTGGACAAACTGGGGAGGATATGAGGCCAGTTTTTGACCTCTGCTGCTGCTGTGAAATCTGAGCTCCACTTCCATTAGACAGATACTGGTGTCATACTGGGCATGGCAGCAGCTCTAGATCATCCTGGTTGTGCAGGCACAGCACCAAAGTCCCCATAGGCAGGTGAGGCCATGTGCTAAGCTTTGCAGTAGAGCCTGTGCAGCAGCAGTGAGCGAGGCAGAACTTAGTCCACCTCCTGTAGCAGGGCCCAAGCCACCTGGGTCGTGCTCCAGGGTGAAAGCATAAAGTAGCAGTGCCATCTGCTACCACTGGAATAAAGGTTCATTCCTCGATTTCACAATGCCTGGGGAACTGTGGGTTAGAAAAGAAGTACATTGCTGACAAAAACCTGCTGTGGCAACACAAGAAGTTGCCTTGGATATAACATTTGGGCTGGGAAACCTGAGGCCCAAGGAGCAGAAATGTCAGAATTATGGCTGATGAGACAGCTTGAATGAGTGAACCTCCCTGATGTCCGAAGAGTTACACCTTTTTACACCAGGGAAAGGCTGAACAAGTGTCCTTCTATACCACTATTACTTTACTTTGCCAAAGAGACACTATGAAATTGAGTTCTTTGCCTTAAATGACAGTGTGGGGTATAGAATTTTGTGCACCCTGTCCTACCACTGCAGAAGATGGGACTTAGTGCTATGCAGGTGGATTTTCTCCAGGTACATGCTCTTACATAGCAAGCCTGGTGCATAAATTGGCTGGAAATGTGAATACTCATCCATGTAATAAATACAAGTGAATTGATAACAGGGAGACAAAATATTCAGCTTCAGACAGAGAACCACTTTTCAGCCTAATATTTAAAGTTTATCATTAACAAGTGAGAGGGATTAGTGGATTATAAAGAGTAGCAGCAGACATGCTTTAAGAATAAGGCTCACTGCCATGATTAAAAAGCATTTGCCTTGTTCCACAAAGACCTGTAGTCCTCTGTGTGTATGCATATATATGCATGTATATACCCATTTTTATGGAAGATCACCCATCTTTCTCTTCCAAAGGATTTCATGGCTTTATGTACGTTCTTGTTACACCGAGAATATGCATTAATGTTACCAATGAAATTGTCTATGAATAATACATTACTGCCTCATATAAAATAGTCAATGATTTCTTGAGGGATAATGAAAACTACTAATGGTTGCTGGGTGTTCGGGCCAGGCAATAAGTTGCTAACTAATTTAATCCAGTCTATGTTAAATAAAGTATACAATTCATTCATCTCTAGTGTCATATATCATACAGCACCAGAGTAAATGGGAAGCTGATCCGAGCACCTCAAAAGGTATGGACAGCCCTCACCTCAGCTCTGCTGTGGCACAGTTACAAAGGGGACACTCACTGAGGACACATTGGTATTCTGCACTGAAAGACGGGAGTCACCAGTCAGCTTTCAGTCTGATACTCATAAAACTTGAGTTTCATGAGCAGTGCAGAGTCTAAAATGGCCACTGTCATGCCCATTAGTCAAGAGAACTAAGCAAGCAGGCCTAATCAGCCAGATCTTCACAGGTAATGGGGGGGTGTTCAAACAGCCCAAGGCCATTGAGAGGAAAGCGGTGGAAGTCAGCTGGTGGATCCTGCCCCATGTTTTGCCTGGTCTGCCTTTTCTACCTCATCCATCTGCTAGGACAAGATATGTCAGGGAACGACTGTATTTGACACCTCAAATATTTAAATAACTTTCAGTTCAGTCTTTTTATGCTCAAGCACTTAACCCATTAGCCTCTACAAAGCCCATCTGGGGAAAAGCCCTCTGTGAGATGAGTGCATCTAACCAAACATCTTGTTTCCAAAATACACTTGTTGTTTTAAGTAACAATACTGCAAGGTGCAAACAGAATTGCTGAGGTGAAATCAACAAAATAAAAAGTCTGGTTTGAAAGATTTATTTTCTCTTTCAAAAATAAAGACATACAGGAAAAGCTATTTTGCTAAATATAGCTGGTTTTCTGAAGTACCCGCTTCTATTGTTTACTTTGCAAAATACTGCTTTTGAAAACAGCATTTTCGTGTATACATGTTCCAAGGCACCTTAAAATTAATTAGTATCCTAGCCTTGAACAGGGATTGTTTCTATCAGGGCTTAGAGATGTTACTGCCTTTCAGATCCTGAAGCAAGGACAGCATGTGTTGCACAGGAGAGCCCAGACAGAACCAAACAATGTAGGCACCATACAAGTACAAAACAAAATCCTTCACCAGGCTTAGTCCTGACCTGCCAACAGCACACCTATAGAGATATTAAATCGTCAGTATTTGACTGCCAGAGATCTGAAAATAAACAGACCTTTCCTTTGTTACACTGGGAAACAAACTGCTACCAAACCCAATAATCGCTACTTAACTCCTCAGGGAAAAACTGACACACTGACATTACACTCCAATGATTATCAGACTGAAAACTAGCAACAATTAGCCATACATACTCTTCACACACTATTCCATTTGCTTACAAATGATCAGAGTGTTCTGTTATACTATATATTACATATATTGCAGTATAAGCAATGTTACCTTATTTCAAGTGTACATATCAGCTGACACACTTCTGCCTCATTCACTTCACCAATAGGTAGAGTTGACTAGAGTGATTTGCAGGTAAAACCTTCTGAGAACCAAAGTAAGTTTTTTCAGTGGTAATATTTTAATTCAAAAAGTATTTTCTTGTGGCTCAAGGATTTGTGTAATATTAACAAAATGTTTCAAACGAGAAAAAATCCTATGCTGATACAAATCAGAGAGGATATCTTAGGTTTTCAGCTTCTGCATTATTTTCTTTTCCCTGCCCTCTCCTTTTTATCATGACAAAAGTGGGTTAAGAGATAAAAATTAGACACAAGGAACAACAGTCTCAGGGAAAAAAGTCAGAACATAACATTTCAGCCCTCTTCAAAAAGCATTTAAACAAAGATGTTGCATTTCTATTTGATTCTAGAACAAGTTTTCAATGTATTCCCTCAAATAAACCAGGAAAAAGCAGGACAAAACCTGAAACTTTTTTTTCATAGTGCTCATATGATTTTCCACAACAGCTCAAACCACTTTTCCAGGAGGTCCTATTAAGAGCTCCCTTTCTCTTTTAGTAACCGAATAAAACTAATGCAATGCCTTCAGCTGCTCCAAATGCAGTCACATGTGAGTCATCTACAAAATATGTTTACAGAGGTCATAGAAAAATTCTGTCAGAAATGAATGCTTGATGGTGGTCTTGGAGTGACTCTGGTTTGGTTCAATACTAGCTAACCTTCAAATGCAGAGTTATTAGTCAGGAGTGGAATCTCCCTCAGAGTAGATTCCTAGGGAATCCAGTCACTTGAAGGTTAATCTGTCCTGAACAGGTTAAAACATTTGCAGAATTGTCTGGTGTTACTGTGGCAGGGCAGGAGGGAATGCACAGATCTGCGGTCAGACCACTTTGGTCACGCTTATGTTCCTACCCTCCTGACCCTTGTCATAGCAACTGAGTCTACACAATTCCCTGTGAAGCTTTGCATCATGATTCACAGGAGGTGTCCATGAGCTGCTGCCATTCCCCACCAGCTAGGCTAGAGGAAAGTTCCAATACACTAGTTCATCTCTCGGTTTATGCAATAAATGTAGGAGAATCTTATTGGAAAGGGAGGTTATAATTTGATTAGTGGAACGGCAAGGGGTTGTCTTCCTAAGAACAAGGGGAAGAAGGAAGGGAACTGTGTATCTGAATGGATGGTACGCAGGCACCTGAGTTAAGCAGTTTATTGTGAAATAAAGGAAATGATTTCAAGTGTATTTTGCTGTAGTAAAAAAAACCAAAACAACAAAAACAACAAAAAACACGTAGAAAAAAACATAAAGTTGAACAAAAAAATAATCACGCAAATAATGAACTCCAAAGCAGCAGCGAGTTCAGCAGCAGTGAACTGATATACAGGATTGCAACCATATGAAGGACGATTATGATCTTTCTTAAGAAACTGCAAAAGACTTACAATCTCTTAGTTAGAATCTCACTAAACTCTGGCTGCCAGGGAAAATAACAGCAACTGCTTCTAACATTTTCTTCTGTAGACAGACTCTAGGATTCAGGGAAGGAAGGGAAGAGCAGCAACTAGAAAAACCTTCATGCTCATCTGCTCTATTTCCATTTTATATTATTATTATTCCTTCTTTGTATTGCAGTGTGCATGCAATCTTGTTCCCTGGGAATATGAAACCTGCAGCCACTATTTCTTAAAAAGCAAGTTTCTAAGCAGTCTAATCTCACTGCCCTTCTTTATGGATATAACCTTTATTTCTCTAGATATTGCCTATCTACCTGAAACCTCAACTTTTTTTACAATGGGAAAATACACTTATGTGCATCTTCAAAATAAAATGCTTAACTCTGGTGGCTGTGAACCATCCATTTGGATATGTAGTTAAACCAACAAGCTTTGTCACAAAGCTGTGAGTTTATCAGAACTTTTTGCTTCCCTTGAGAATCTCCTGGCTCTTTGGACAACTGGCTATTATACAAGTCCAAACCCAGCCATCTCTAGCACATCAAGAGGGGTTTCTTGTGGCTGGTGAGACTAATGTTGAAAAGTAAATGGTGGTGGTCTACTTCGTACTGCAATCTCCAAATCCCCAACTTCCCTCAGAAATTTGGTCCTTCTTGTACAAGCCTGAAGCTCACAATGTCCAATGATACAGCAGAGGAGCAGAAAAGTTTATCTAGTCTATTTAAGTCTTAAATACTGATATCTACATCAGATATATTTTGAACTAAAACATAACAATTGTAGCAGGAGCAAACAACCAGCTGTTTTATCCTTTCTTCCTCAGGAACCTCTTTACATCCCTGGGCAGAAGGATTCAGTTGTCACATTCTGCAGGTGGAGAAATGGGAGTGCATTCACAAGGATGTGTCTTACTCCTGACCAAGCTACAAACCAGAAGTTAAACTGAGATCAGCACTGGGTGTCCTGGTCCCCAACCTAATCTGCCATATCTCAGGCAGATTGCACTAACATACCAGTGCAACAGCAAAGTGCATTTAGTCCAGTAAATCCTTTTGGGGTGACACTGCGGAGATGCACTGGTGGGAGCCCATGGGATGGATCAGAGCTTCCTGAAGGAAGTTTTTCATCTGATACAGCGCCTCAGGAATACATTTCCATGAGAAATCAATTTCAGTGCTTTCCAAGGAAGCGTGACACTGCCTGGCTATACACGTTTCAGCATGGCCCCTTCACTGTCACCTTCTAAATCAATTTCTTTCACTTGGTGCCAATGCAGCATATTAGTTTTTAAGTTGCCTTCTCACTGAATAAGGTATGTCAAACCTGTGAATCTTATTGGTTATAAGAAATCTCTAAGAGGGAGAAATGCAGAGAGAAATATCAAAGCTAGACTTCAGACCATATATTGCTTTTCCTTTCAACAGTAGAGGGAAAAAATTCATTCTTTATCTTGTAATATGATTCACGGCTCTTTCCATAAGGCATTGTTAATGTAATTCATGAATTTGGTATTGGTAGTCTTCACCATTTTCATTGTATATATTCTACTAATATGAACCTGTCCACACATTAAAAAGTGTCCTGCCCTAAATATGCCAGCACAAGAGCAAACCTGAAGCAGTTTTGGGGGACAGGGGTGTTTTTGTGTGGGGAAGTTACCCAACACAGCAGATGTAAAGCTATCCAGAAACTCAAGGAGATGATTTTAAAGGTTTGGAGTAACTTTTTAATTCGTTGTTTGCTTCTTATAAAACCTCAGCTTTCAAGAAAGAAGCAACTACTCTAGTAGTTTCATTTCTAGCCCCAAAAGCACTAAGATTACACAACTTTTGTTACAGAAATTAGATTTTGAGACAAGTAAAAACATTTTTTTTATATTAACCAATAGACCACTCCCAAAACACTTTACCAAGAAGGTCCAAATCATTGTTCTCTTTAAAACACAGGAAGGTACAGAAGCCAAAGAACAGCAAAGTGAGTTACAGCTAAAGTAGACCTCACATTTCCGTGCTGTGCCCACTAGCCTGAAGTCATATTCTTGGGGCATCTAAACTTGCCATTAGAAAAATAAAATTAACAAGCATCAAATTTACACACCTGCTGTAGGAAAGGGAAACTAAGATAATATTAACTTCTAGAAAATGAGTGAAGTAGCTTATCACCATAAAGTCAGGTTGCTGTAGAACTTCTTAGGATTATACCAGCCTATAAAATAGTCCTACAGAAAATGACACGTCCAAAACTACACGTGTCAACCTTACAAGTTTAATTGATTATAATTCCTAAAATAAAATATCTAGATTGGATTTTCAGAAGGCAGAAGACATTCAGGCACACATTTCCAATCCACTTTAAATGGGAAGAGTTTGACCCATTTCTGCTTTGATTTAACTTCACTTCAAATACGAGCTGCATTTCACATTTTGTGTGAATAGGCTTGGCTCTTGATACAAAAGTCAGCCTTGTGATATTCCAACATATACAACCCCAGAGACCTACAAACGCCATTTCATGATTATTTTTCCACTGATGTGGCAAACCTGAATTTTAACACAGGGAAATGTTTGTGCTGTGCTGCTACCTTTGCTGACCGGTGACTCGTGGCTTATGTGGAGCTGATATTAGCTGCACTGGATCGTAATCTAAATTTTTATATTTTTAAATGTTTTGAATATGCACAATGGTGTGTAAATGCCAAATGACATTGTTTTATTTTAATAGCACTTAACACTATTCATGCATAACTGAATCTGTCTATAATCATTTGGACACGAGAGCACTCTGCACTGTAAGAAACAAAAGGGATCAGTTAAACATCAGTTTTCACAGTAATTAATATTACCTAATTTCTAGCTAGTTCTAGCTTGCCTTTCTCTTGTAATGCCAATTCATGCCTGACTGATAAACAAAATGCTAACACAAATGCATTGAGATAATGTACTGTAAAAAAACACTATAATATCTAATGGCAGGTATTCAAGGCTTACCTTTATTAGTCACTACTATCAGGAGCACATATCTAATATTCATACAGTGTTTCTAAGCACTACATTTGCTGTATAGTGTGTATTAAACTTCTTTGAGCTGTTCATAATGGACCAACTAAATTTTATAGAACATAAAACAACCCCCAAAGAAAATAGTGTTTTGGGAGAGGTAGCTTCCTTAGGTTCTTAAGTAACCTACCCAGTGTGGTGGTGGAGTCATCGTCCCTGGAATTGTTCAAGATGCGTCTGGATGAGACGCTGGGTGATATGGTTTAGTGGTGATGTAGGTAGGTGTTGGTATGATTCTATGATTTATTGCACCAGTGCCTAGAAAGGACTGCCATCAGGTACCAGTTATGGAGCCAACTGATGTGCATTTAACTACTCCATTGTGTTTGCAACTGTCTGTGCTACGTTACTGCTGCTCTGCACTTTACCCCACGTTGCATCACCTGCTTGTTCACACTGCTGGCATCCTAGACCATGAGCTGCTGGAGGAGCAGAGCGCCTTTGCCCTGCTTGACTGAACGGCACCAGCTGCTTTGAAATCCTGGTGCCTGCCAGGGCTCCTTGAGAGGCTGCAGCACCCACAGAGCGTAGATAGCAACAGCACTGTCACCTCACATCTCAGTACAGAGAATAGCCTGAATCAAATCCATGATGCACAACAGAGCAGCTCTGTGAACACAGATTAAAACACCTGCAGGATCTCTGCTTTGACTTCTCTATGAGGCCTCCAGACTGAGGCAATTAGCAGCAGGTGCTAGCAACCCAGGAAGCATCAATGTAAAGCTCTGAAGAGTCTTGTAATCATGACAAGCTAAGCTACTCTGAATTGTACATGTACTGCTAACTATATAGAGGCGATAACAGACAAATAGGACAAGTTCTTCCCACTTCAGTATTAGCATTCAATTTTTTCTTTATTAAGCTCACACTTTCTAAGTCTCCTAGAAGACTAATACACACATATATATATATGTGGGGGTTTTTTCCTACCTGACTTAAAGCACTGCCAAGTTGTAACATGCAAGCCATAGAATCATAGAACATGTCGAGTCGGAAGGGACCCTCTAGGATCATTGAGTCCAACTCCTGTACCTTTACAGGGAACCCCAGGAGTCACATCATGTGCCTGAGAACATCGTCCAAAGGCTTCTTGAACTCAGTCAGGCTTGGTGCTGTGACCACTGCCCTGGGGAGCCTGTGCCAGTGCTTGACCACCCTCTGGGTAAAAAACCTTTTCGTCATATCTAACCTAAACCTCCCCTGATTCAGCTCCTGCTGTTACCCCGAGTCCTGTCATTGGTCACAGGACTGAAGAGATCAGTACCTGCCCCTTCTCTTCCCCTCGTAAGGAAGCCATAGACTGCAGTAAGGTGACCCCTCAGCCTCCTCTTCTCCAGGCTGAATAATCCAAGTGACCTCAGCTGCTCCTCATAGGTCATCCATTCTAGGCCCTTCACCATCCTTGTGGCCTCCTCTGGACTTGCTCCAGCAGTTTGATGTCCTTTTTGAACTGCGGAGCCCAGAACTGGACATAGTACTCGAGGTGAGGCTGCACCAGTGTGGAGTAGAGTGGGACAATCCCCTCCCTTGGCCATGCTGTGCCTCATGCACCCCAGGACAGAGTTGGCCCTCCTGGCTGCCAGGGCACACTGCTGGCTCATATTCAGTTTGCCATCAACCAGGACCCCCAGGTCCCTCTCAGCTGTGCTGCTCTCCAGCCACTCATTCCCCAGTCTGCACATACCACCAGGGATGACCCGTCCCAGGTGCAGAATCCAGCACTTGCCCTAGTTCAACTTCATATGGTTGGTGATTTGTACGCCTCTCTAGCTTGTTGAGGTCTCTCTGTAGGGCCTGTATGCCCTCAAGGGAGATCTGATCTCCGAGATCTGGCTGAGATAGAGCCAGATCTGAGCCCTCCAGGCCAGATACTGGAGGCATCTGGTTTGCAACTAGTTCCTTACTTTATTTATCTCAGCTACACGAGGTATTCACAAACTTAAAAGGGTAGAGAAATCAGCTCACAATCTTACATTACTGCAGCTCATTCTGAGCCAGCTTGGGTATCTCTGCTGTACAGCACTGGGCCATGTAAGATGTACCCTATGGGAGGTTACTTGCCAAGTTAATGCTACTGATATATGTGAAGGTTTCCTGTTCCTACAGACAGCTTCTGTCAAGAATTCTCCCTGCTGTAAAAGATTCATAATTTAAAAAGAAAAGGCCCTAAATAATTTCTGAAGGTGATACTTACGAAGTGAAACCATTTTTCTTGGTAGAGCCCCAAATCAAGGATTATCTGTCAATAAATCTATCATGGGTAACATCTGTGCTCCCTAGGGTCAACCCCACCATAAACAAACAAAAGGCTCTTTTATGATCCACCATTTCCTAAAGGGGAGGATGAAGAAAGCATCCATTTTTCTTGAAGCATAGGTTGACAGATCTAGTTTTTGGAGACATTTACAGCAAAAGGATATCTCCTTATGCAGGGACACAGCTTGTTTCTAACATCCTCTTTCTATTAGGGAGTGGCAGGAAATATCCTATCTAAATCAAGAGCTCCTAAGTTGTGGGACATAAATCATTGATTGTTCTTAAGTTTAAAGCTAAAGAATAACAACATTCCTCAATAGTCTGTGCAATCTGTTAGTTTAAAACTTTGAAGAGTCATAAAAAAAACTCCAAAAGCATCAATTTCCCATCTCAACTGTAATCACAGAGGACTTAAAATCTGCTTTCACCCTTGCATTGCCACTTACTGATGGACAAAAGAGCATATAAATTTTTTCACTGTCAAAGCAAGAACCTGACAGAGAAGCCCAAAGTGGGTAGAATTAAACTCTCTTCAGTTTTTCAAACAAGTCCCCAGTTCATGTGCTACTTTTTACTTGAAGAAAGGTATTTGGGCCTTGTGTTTTCCTTGCTTGCAACTAGACCATCAGACAAGACTTCACCCTTCTCACTGCAAAGCATACACCAGTTAAGGGGCTTTTCTCTGGCTCAGAGCTGTGCCAACCAAAGAATCACTCTGGTTGGCAAACACCTTCAAGATCATCGAGTCAAACCATCATCTCAGGACTGCCAAGTCCATTACTAACCCATATCCCCAAGGGCTATATCTAAACATTATTTGAATACCTCCTGGGGCAGTGACTCCACCACTTCCCTGGGCAGCCTGTTCCAATGCCTGACCGCCCTTTCAGTAAAAAAATTTTCCTAATATCCAGCCTGAACTTCCCCTGGTGCAACTTGAGGCCATTCCCTCTTGTCCTATCATTCGTCACTTGGGAGAAGAGACCGGCCACCCCCTTGCTCCACCCTCCTTTCAGGGAGTTGTAGAGAGTGATAAGGTCTCTCCTGAGCCTCAGTTTTTCCAGACTAAACAACCCCAGCTCCCTCAGCCCCTCCTCACAAGACCTGTGCTCCAGGCCCTTCACCAGCTTAGCTGCCCTTCTCTGGACCTGCTCCAGCACCTCAATGTCCTTCCTGTAGTGAGGGGCCCAGAACTGAACGCAGAATTCCAGGTGCAACCTCACCAGTGCCGAGTACAGGGGCACCATCACATCCCTGGTCCCGCTGGCCACACCATTTCTGACACAGGCCAGGATGCTGTTGGCCACCTGGGCACACTGCTGGCTCATGTTCAGCTGGCTACCTACCAGCACGCCCAGGTCCTTTTCTGCCAGGCAGCTCTCCAGCCACTCTTCCCGAGCCTGTACCTTTGCATGGGGTTGTGGCCCAGGTGCAGGACACAGCACTTTGCCTTGCTGAAGCTCATACACTGCTGAAGACAAATGAACTAGATTATCTGGGTAATATCTCATCCATCTGAGTAAAGGGTGCTAAACAGTGTATGAATATGTGTAAAGCCAAGTGACAGAAGTACATACTCATTTTCAAAAAAGGAAAAAGTAATAGAATAATGTTATACCCAGGCTTTCTAACACAGCTTAAATTAAGGGTGGAATTTCACTCTATCATTATTTCCATAATACACCTTTACTTGGAAAGCTTAAGAACTCAGCTATTAAAATGCTTCCTTGGATGGAATTTCACAGGTAGAGTATTCCAACATGAAAAATCGGCATTATATATCAGGAAGAGGAATAATTTGTAATTTTTATACCAGAATTCAGCACAAAGCAATTCTCAAACTTTTCCATTTCTTTCAACTGAAGTTGAAAACACAGATGTCTGTGTTCATAATAAAGCTCTAAATGAATAAACTATCAGCATCTAATGAAGTACACACCAGAGCAGACACTGCAGTTACCACAATTGTTAAAAAAATTCTGTCTACTACACATATTGCTTAGTTCTTCCAAATTTCAGGAGGCAAGATGAAAAATGAAAAGACAGAAGATATGAAGATGTGTTCTTTGGCCTGCAGATTGAGATTATGGCACCTGTTGTCTTCTTTCCTGACAGAGCATGGGAACTCAAGAAAATCTGACGCCAGGGAGAAGTTGGAAGAGGGCTGCACCTAGTCTATTTAAAGCCATGTACCACCTCTTACGTATCTCTTGCACAAAGATATTGCTATGGCTTCAGACTTCACATAGAAGGTGTTCAAACCCTAATATAAAGACAGCAATGATTGGACTGACAGACACAGCAAACCACCGTCTGCACAGCACTGGGTGCTCAGCAGAGCTGCAGGGTACTGACACCTGCACAGAAAGTGACCACCATATGGAGGTGATGTAAAGTGTGGGGAACTGCCTTGAAAATTTGTTTCCAAATATTGGATCAGCTTTAAAAGATGACCTTTGATGATTTGAACTTGTACACTGTTGTCTTTGTAGTTGACAATGAGAAATATTATTAAATACTTCTACTGTATTTGAAGATTAAAAATATTATGGTCTGCTTATACTGCTATATTCCAAGCTATTCAAGTGAGAGCAATAAAGACAAATTTAACTTCAGCAGGATCCTTTTAATTAGTTTGTAATGAGCTTTGCCCTGTTAGAGGTTTATAGCAAATTTTGTGGAAAATGCTCTATGCAATTCTATTTAGTCTTACTCCATCCCCCAAAATATCCCATAATATATTTTAGAAGCCTGCCATTATAGGAACGTGCTGTTCACCGAGTCAAAATACTGAGCTGGCAGTGCTCTCACTTGGGAGAAATGCTGCCCAAAACACCACTGATTATTTACAGAGGAAGGAAAAGGCACATCTCCATCAGGAAGGTGCAATGTGCTAACTTAATGTGAGCTTGTTCAGCTGAAGCTGTTTGACCAGTCCTGTGGATTGCCAGAGGTCCTGATGCCCAGCCTGTTTGTAGAATGTCCAATGTCCAAATATCACACCAGCAGACCCTTGTAGGTGGCGGAAATACAAGCAAGAGAAGTGAAATGGTATAACCCAGGTACTCAGTCCAGGTAGAGCCTGGAATTTCAAGTCTAGTGGCCCAATCACCAAGATGACCTTTCTTTAATAAAAGGCTTCTGCAAGACTGGGACAAGAATCAAAACACAGGCTTAGCTCCTAAAACTAAGGATGCTTCCTGTTATGACCATTGATCTGGCTACATGCTGCTTTAGCCTCCAGTCTAACAATAAGTGACATGGGATCAATTATGTTCACTGGAGGTAAGATAATCCATGAAAAAGCAATGCATATTGCAGTATATATAAAGTTGAAGCCACTTACTTCAAGATGTAGATGTAGGTTTTAAAATCTCCCCAAAAGACAATCTCTGCTCTGTGAAAAGCAAAGTGAGTGTTAAGCCTCATAATGTTTACTTGATTTTCTCCCACTCATGTCTTAAACACAAGCAGTAAGAACAGAAGTGCCAATTCATAAAGTCTTACTTCCCAAGCCACTGTGCCATGCCAAAATCTGCTTTGCATTCCCAGGCAGGAAGACCCCAGACTCCAGTGGGAACAACACATAAGCATCTGAGGACAGAGTTTGGCTTCACAGACACACATTTACCTCAAAGCAGAAATATTTAGTTCTCAACTTTTATGGTTGTTTGAAGGGATGTCTCTCTAGCACTCGAGAGGAATTGAGAGTGACTGTAAGCGTATTTGGATCTTACCTTCTAAAAATAAATTCATTTCTCCATGCATCCTGACACTCAGCACAGAGATAATAATAAGCCATTCTTAGAAACATCACTGTATGATGAGCTACACCAAGCGACTTAGCAGAGAAGAGTGCCTAAATATTACAGACTGGGGTACAGAAAAAAGAAATTGCAACAGGGAATAAAACCACTGGGAAAGGTGATTCCAAACACTTTGCAAAAGCAGTTTATTCATCCTTACAAGAAGAGAGAACCAACTGCTTGACATCCAAATTCTGATGTCCATCAAAATCATAACAATCAATATAAGTCATCTGGCTTCCTGGCAGCCGCCTGAAAATAAATTTGCATAAAGTCAGGACACAACTGGCAATCGACTGCACGATACCAGATCACAGCAGTAAATGGAAACAGAGATAAATAAAAAAAACCCTGGGTCCAAGCCTCCCTGGAGGACACACAAATTTGTCACTTTAGAAACAGATATGAAGTAGGTAAACTGAACAAACTTGAAGAGAAACGTCTATCCAGGAGGAAAACCAAAGCAAAGCTGACCCTGTGGTTCCAGGGCAGGAGGGAAAGGGGTAGTATTTTGCTTCACTGTTGACACCAAGTGCAGTTGTTTTTCTAAGCACTTGCAAACCAGACTTTCAGAATGAAACCGAGAAGCTCATCCATCAAGTCTTTTTCATTTCTGAAGGCCACTGCTGCTGCAACAGATCGGAGGGACAGTGGATGGGTTAAAGTGAGGACAAGAGAAGAACTGAGAGGCAGGCGTTATCTGTGTTTAAAGAGAATACACCATGGAGTTTCTCACCTGTCAGAAATTTAGTTTACAGGGAAGGGAATTTTCACATCATCCTGTTCCCCTTTTAAATAACAGCTGCAGAAAATTTTGAACTTAAAAATTATGCTCCTGCTTCTTAATAAAGCACTAATAAGGGAAGTAGAAGTATGTCCTGGTTTGAGCCAGGGTAGAATCAATTTCCTTTTTAGTAGTTTTACTTTTCAGAAAAGTTTCTTCTAAGTAACTGCACTTGATGAAATTAACAGCATGTTTTTCATTCAGTGTATGCCTCTAGGACTGATAACACTCAATGTTTATAGCTAGTATACAGAACCAAAGGTCAATGTTTGGTTCTGCTAAACATCTTATGCTGTGGAAACAAAGGGGATCAAAGGGGTCACACCTGCGACCCTCCTATAGGGAGAAGCAGACCAGAAAGTTGACCCAAAATTGACCAAATCTTTCCTTTCCCTTTCTGGAAGGGAGGGGTATAATAGGGGAGCATCTGTCATGTGTTTAGTTTCTGGCCCAGCATTAAACTCTGACAAAGTGTTATTATTTAAATCTTATAATTTTCTGTCAGTTTTCTGACAGTCCTATTTATGTCTTCTCTAACACCCAGGTTTCTCAAGGTTGCATTTCAAAATTCCGTGTCACCCTACCTTTCTGACCCTAAATTCAGGCCTTGGAAATGACTTCTCAAAACCAGGCTAGATGTGTCCACTCCATCCTAGGGGATGAAGTCTTGTCAGCACTGAATCTGTGTAGTTCAGTGGTACAAAAAGTATTTAAGGCTATCAAAACTGAGGTGAGAACTGAATATGCCCACCTTCAGCAGAACTCGTCTCCTAAAGAACATGAGGACTAATCATTCTGTAACATTCAAAAGATCCCACCTGTGGTACTCTCTGTTCTGAAAAAAACAGCTCCAGAGCAACATAGCAACTCTTACTCCTTCACATGTGGTGGAACTTCATCATCTGAATATAACACAGTGTTTTCAAACATGCATACACAGATGGTACACTCAGACATTTTCAATAAATGTCATGGAACAAAATGGTTTGGCAGGAGCTACTGCCTTTAAAGGATAGCTTAAAAATATATTTATCTGCATCATTGTTCCTCAACAGTCACAAAACAAGCAAAAAGACATAACACAACCAACCAGCCAGATTTAAAGGCCTCCCTCTTAAAATGTTGCTGTTTTTAACACTGCTATACTATGAAGGTTGACAGGGAGATAACAAAACCAGTTGTAGCAAAATCTAATCCAAAAAGTAGCTGATTGAAGATCGTGGGTCACTTTAAGACTGGCAATGATTGTTTTTGACAGGAAAGATCTCGGGGAGAAGTCAAGCTGCCTTATTTAAAAGCACAGCCACATTGTAAATCACTTACCTGGAAGCAGTGGTGAGTATTTGGCCTTAAGCCATCACAGGAGAACTATATCACAGCTCTTGTGAAAGGCAGAAAACTCATTGTAGAACTAACTCTGAAACATATAGTTTTTTAAACCATAGCCTCTTCAAAATTATCTTTTCAATTACTTTGGACTCTCTCTTCAAAAGAATTTTAGACTTCAGCTTTTCATGCACAAAATTTGGAGCAGAATCAAATGGAGTTCTCTGTCCCACCATAAATCTTTCAGAATCACAATTTTCAAAGGAAAAATCCTGCAGCTTTATTACTAATCTGTCAGAATCACAGTACCCAATACAAATGATCCTTTTTTTTTTTTCATAAGAGCTACAGTTTTTTCTCTGTCAAAGAAGAAAAATACCATCTTTTATGAATTTGTTTTCTCTTTTATTTTGTTAGTACTCTGCTAAATCGTAATAGATACAAATACTATGGGTGCTTACAATTTTTGAAAGTGGCAGTTTTTTCAAAGTAGTGCTACATATATCCACATCTTTAAAAATACCTTCCTCCTCCTCCTTCCCTTCCTCCACCTAAAAAAATGAATAATCAATACTTCACAAAATGGAAGAACAAGGAGATTGTGTTAATGCCATTAAGCTTTTGACAAACAGTGCAATATAACTAAGAAACTCCCTGAATGATTTGGTAGAGCAAAGCTGAAGCATTTTTTTTTCAAAATATGATACCTTAAGTAAACCTGATATTCGGAAAGACTTTTGCATTCAATTTTCTATGACATTTCTGGAATCTATGCTCTTGAAATTAGCAGGAACTTTCAAGAACTCAGGATTTTTGAAGATTGAGGCAAATCAGATTTACTTAGTAACTTAAGTGTGGACACTCATACTGCAAGACTAATTCAGTGCTGCAAATATAAGTAGCTCAAGAACCACCATACATAGAGTGCCTTAAAAACTCCAGTATTTTCCAAGAACACCAAGGTAAGCTGTATGACTGTAAATGAGCTGTGTTATCTCAAGGAGTATAATGACATAGTTGTTTATGAACATTGTCCTTTTAATGGTAACCTCTATAAGCAGCATTTAAATTACTACATACACCAGAAAAATCTAGATAAAGACTTGTAAGGACAAAAATGTTAGATCTTTGTCTTTAAGATGATGTATACTACTCTAGCAACAAGCACAGAATTCCACTGCACTCAGGCAGTCTGCAAACACATAGTAGGAGACAATGCCTGTTTGGGCAAAAAGATGAAGTGTGAGAAGAGGAACAGTGCCAGGCAGGTAATTGGTTCAGGGCTAGACAGCAGGAACTGAGCAGAGAGCTGCGGTGGTCATGGCAAAGCCATTTCTTTCTCAAGGCTCCAGCCCTTCACAGCCATTATACTGAGCAAAAGCAGGGCATTTTGAATACCTGACAGGTGAGTGCCAAGACCACAGGACAGATTTAGGAAGAGGACATAAGCAATTGACATTCCTGCCTGGTGTGCTGTCTCTTAGGCATTTACCATGAACAAATGGAATTTTATTTCACATAATTTCTGCTTGCTTTTTAAGTGATTTAAATTAACCTGCTTGCATGACTGAAAAGAACTTCCCAAGCTAATGCCAGGAAGTAAAACCAACTTGAGGCACGATAAGAAAAGCACAGCTCCCAAATCACATAGGGGCAAAATTACTTCCTCAAGATTCTCTACAAGGTCATGTCAGAGCTGGAGCTAAAACTAAGGTCACCTTGGCAGCACTTTGCTCTGTGTACTTCCCAGCATTTCTCTACAGGTAACTGTGTCCCTGAGTGAGTACAAAACAGTTTCACAACCAGCAATCCCAAGCAAAGAGTGGGGCTGCAAGCCATTGAAAACACTGCTGCAACCTAAAGCAGGTCTCAGGCCCCAGTTTATAACCATCCACACTGGAATAATTGGATTGGATTTGAAGATCACTTGTTGCCATCCTTTTCCCAAAGGAAGCCTTCAGCTGGAAGCTACCCAGGTGCTTCTGCCCCCACCGCACACTCAGCCTCACACCAGCCACGTGCTGTCAGCTTGTGTGTGGCCCTATGCCATGTGAGCATGCATTTGGGCAGGCTGAAATCACGTACCTGGCTTCGACACACATGTCCAGCCACAGAATAAAAACCAAGCCATTGTATGTAGACCTTTTATTCTACCTGGGTAAATCAGCACTGACGGAATACTGTTCATTGATGAACTAAAACAAAGGACAGCCCTTCCCTAGGGCTCACTTTCTCAAAATACACACAGGCAAGTAAGTTGGTACTGTGTTTTGCAATAGTGTGTCTCGGACAGGAATGGTTGCTGTGGAAATGGGAGGCAGATTAAAGGAATAACAGTTCAACAGAACGCAAACACGGAGCTGGACCATGTCACAAGGCAAGTCTGCTGCTCACTCAAAATTGTGCAGCGTCCCAGTAAGTACAATCACCAACTGGACAATCAATTAGAGTGGCCTCGGTGGTATCAAAGACACAACTTGATGTAAGAAAGAGCAACGTTTGTAAATTTGTGTGCAACCACATATGGTCACTGACATTCTGGCAAACTGTTGTCAGAAAGTAGCTCTTATCTTTGTGCAAGTTGACATCCAGGTTATTTTCTGTGCCATGATTTTAACTGTATCATTTATCACATCACTAAAGATGTACAGCAGTCAAAAGAGCAGATGTCTTTGGACAGCTGCAACAGCATTACTGGTATTAATTTGTTTTGTGTGGTGCTCTTGCATATTACTACTCAGGTTAACAGAAAAGGAATCTAACATTCATACAGCTACATTTGGATGCTGATATAAGAGAAGATCTATTTATTTTAGGTAATTAAAATAAATGAACATGTGGAATCAGCAGAAAACCACTATTTGAGAAGGTCGCATATCAAGTAAGAGTTGCAAATCTCCAATTACTTGTAACACACCTACACCCTGGTGCTTTGAAAAGAGAATTTATATACTCACACTTGAAAATATAAAGAATTTTTTTGTTTAGATCCTCTAATGCGAGGTTTTTCACCTCACATCTGCTTAGGAAGGACAATGCCAGTCCCCAGCCCCTGGTGAAAACAAGTGAGTGTTGGACTACATCTGAGAGCTAGTACAGATGTCCAGATACTCTTCCCACAATGAGATCTCCACT
This sequence comes from Aegotheles bennettii, assembly GCA_013398125.1. Lineage (NCBI taxonomy): Eukaryota > Metazoa > Chordata > Aves > Caprimulgiformes > Aegothelidae > Aegotheles > Aegotheles bennettii. Next base: position 175,835 of record VZRW01013964.1, read on the forward strand.
TCCATGTAATACAACAAGAATTCCTTATTGCCTGATCAAGAAATACAGAAAGTAGTGGGATGCTATGGTGTCCACAGCCTCTGTTCACCTGCTAGTGACCCAGAGCTTGAGAACCTGCAATGTGTGCAGAGACCAGAGCTGCTCCTGGACCCTTGAGAACACATCTCTACACTAAGGAACACTGAGAGCAGAGAGGCACATGGGTGCTTGTGTTTATCTGCAGGAGCCTTCTGTCTAGGCACAGGATGGAGACAAGATGTCAAACATATTATAGCTAAAAAGTTGTAGGTCAAGACAACAGAGAATGTAAAGAAATGAAATACAGTAAAATCAACACCCTCCTCCTCTAGGGCTGCCCTGCTTCATCCCTGCCTCAGAAGGAAATAAGTCAGGTCTGAAAACTTTTCCAACTAGAACCAGGCCTGAAGTAAAACTTCGCATCAGAACACCACGTCCAGACCAAACACCTTAGCTCAAAAGCAGCCAGCTATTAATCTCTGCATTCAGGTCCACACTTCTCCAAAATTTTAAAATTTTGATCTAAAGCAGATAAAAGTTCAGTTCAGTTTGGATCTAAAACCAGGAACCCATCTAGGGACTTGGTCCTTGTGTGTTTGAAGACTGAGCAAGAGACCCGAGCTCAGCGGTAACAGAAATCTGATCCTCTTCCACTATGTTCTTTGTCTCCATTTCATCTTTCAAACTTTACCTGGTAACTCTTGAATTATACAACAGGGAAGAAAAATTCTCCTTCAAGTTAACACGTACCTAAACGTTACTTATTGTAATTACTTGGCAGTAGACCAAAGTATCTCCCTTAAAGTCATAATTTATGTTAATACTACTCTGCTAGCTGTCGCCATTCAATATCTAAACACTGCTTCAGGTATGTGAGGTGGTTCAAGTAGCTTACCACAGACTCAGCAGCCCCAGAAAGACTCTCTCAACCATTTCTTTCTCTATCCTGAATAGTAAACAGCTAACATCTAGGGTTGCCAAGCTGAAGAGAACAATTGCAGCATTGCTCTTCCAATGTAAGCACATGCCTGGCAAACCTGGGTTTGCCAGGATCGTGTTGTATATACGTACACTCACATTGTTTGTGTTCAACCAACACGTGCATGTGAGTGAAGATTTGTGTCCATCAAGCCCAAGGTGATCCGCATTCAAGATGACCAGTGGTCCAGCTCTTTCAACATCATACCACTCTGTAGTAGAGGGCTCCACCCAGGGTACAGCTAAATTGTATTTTCTAGGCTTAATGGAGCCCAGGCTTGATCCAGGCTTTTTGTAAAATATTAGTTATATTCATGCTCTTAACAGAGCTGGACTTCTGTATCTCATCAGATACAGCATCCAAAATGTTGTGGGTGACTAGTTCCTCAAAACCTAAAGTGGAAGCCAGGTTTTGAAACAGCTGTGCACATCTAAGAACAATAGGAACTGCTTGCTCCTGAGCTTTCCTGGGAATTATGTTCTTTAACACTCTGAGCTCTTCTAAATATTTGTCCTCCAGTGTTTGTGTTGTAAACATAACCCAAAAACCCAAGCAAACATACTTCAGTAAAAGATGTCTGTGTTTAGAGACTTAGATGGACGTTGTAACTGAATGTAATGGAAATTCCAATTTCTTTCTTGCCACAGAGCATTCATCCCAATTCATCAGCCAGGCACAAGAGCCTAGACAGTAGCCAAGGAAACAGGGTTGCAGTACTTGTAACGCATTCTTCTTGGAATACACTAAATTTGTTAATTAAGCATAATGGGTTTCTCACCCACTTCGAATCAACTCCCTGCTCCTAGAATAAGCTGCTCTTTAGTGATTCTGGAGGCCCTCAAAAATTTAAGAAACATTTTTGGTAGGGTCTAAAAGACAAGTGCAAGCTGCCTCATACACAAAGAGTATTATTTTCTCAGACATTTTGCAAAAATTTCCACTTTCTACTGTGTCATCAAGAAGTGATCCTATTTCTTGACTGACAAATAGGTGTCTTTGCCTGTGCAGATACATATTTTTGTAGTTGAAATGAAGATGCAAAAGTAGTTGTTAAAAATAGCTCTGTCAAAAATTACTATGTAAGTGTTAATATACATGAGAACAGTAATCAGAAACCTGAGCCAGATACATGTATGAAGGGAAAGGCTCAGTTTTTCACTGGCTGACTTTAGTGGGTTTTAAATTGGAGCAACTTGTTTCTCCATCACACACAACGGAATATCTCCAGGCAAAAGGCAAAGGGCTGCTGGTAGCTGCATTTCTTTACAATGTTTGTTGAACATGGTCTTTAATAGCCACTGATTCTACAGGGTCCTAATTTTAATAGAAACATATATTTACTCCACTATAGGACTTAGGATTTCGTGTCTGAGTATATTTTCCTTTTCTCTTTCTAGTCAATACTTCTTTCTAAAACATACTATTAACAAGAGCAAAAAATCTAGCAAGCAGTCATTTTTTGGCTTTAATAATAGATGATATCCATTTTAAAAGATAAAGATATTTCCTTGCTTTGAAACATGTTCTTTTCTTTCCAGATAAACCAGTATTTTGCAAGTTACATTTGCTGCCTTCCAGAAACAGCAGATAACAATGAAGAGATTTAATTAATATGTACCACAGCATGACCTCAATGGAGAGAATATCTACCCTAAAGGAGCAGAGCTGTAGGAGGTAATTAGAGCACACCATGACATTTATTACTAATGCTCTTCCATTGACATTTGCTGTTGACAGGCTGCATATAAAGTTTTCCTCTGTTTGCATTGACTTACAGTGACACAGACCTTCCCACATACAGAAGTGAGGAATGCTTTTGCTTATTACAGTAAATTAAACCATAAGAGACAGAATAAAATCTTGGCCTTTTAAGAGCAACTAGCTAAAATCCCATTGATTTTCTGGACACAAATTTATTCTCCACAGTATACTACGAAGGGCTGTTGGTATGAAATGCATCCTTTGAGAAGGGGATAAATCCTATATTCCAGTCCCTATTCTCTTCTGATGGGTGAAATTAAGAAAGCAATAACTATTTAGTGTAAAATGGATAAACAGACAGCAAAAGAATCAGGATCAAGGACCCCCCTTCTTCCAAACCCTCCCCAGGCCTAGAAAACCACTCTGCTATTTGGTTTCATTATAGAGGGAATGTCTTAGTATTTTACTAGCAGATGCATTCAGATAACAAAATAATACTTTCAGGGTTTAAAATATATCTCAAAATTTGTCAAAAAGCACACATAAATGGAGGACAAACTCCACTGATGTCACAGACACACTATAAGAGCCCTGGTAAAATTTGACAAATTCTACAAGATATGAGACACTCTGTGGTGGAACGAAGCTGAAAGGATATATTTTTGTAAAAATCACTTTCAACCGACCTGAAGCAGCTTGATTAAATCAGCTGATTTCTTCCAAAAACTTTTTAAAAAGAGTGCTCCTTTTCCTCCCTTTTCCTTTCCCTCTCCCAGCACATTAAACCTTACAATATAAAAAAGCCTTTTTGTTTTAATGAGCGTGTTTTGTTTTGGAGTAGCCTGCTCTCAGCAGGAGACAATTACACCTGTAGCTGTTGGAGGACAACTCTGTCACCCAAATAGAGACTGAAAACTTGAATTTGTTATAGTGAGTTGTCAGGAAAGAAAAGTGGGTACTTGTAATGCTGGAGGCAGCACAGGTCAGGTACATATTCAGAATACCTCAGAAACTACAGGAATTAATCACAATTATGAATAGCATCTTGTGTATACAATGCCAGAGCCTATTCATGTGAAATCTTCCACAGGTGGGAAGTGGTTTATGCTATTGGCTAATGGGAGGTGTTACATTGCTCTTAAATTATGCTCTGTCTCAGGATACAATCTATACACATATAATCTATACACGTTTCCAATTTTGTGGATAAAGAAGATTTAGGAGCCTCATTCTCTCATAATAGTTATGTCTATGAGAATATCCTGGATGTTCTGTTCAATTAATTTCCTAGCACCCCACTGATTTCAAAAAATGAACTAATAGAAAGCAGTAAGAAGAGTACACACAAATACATTGTAATTAAAGATTACTTATGGAGAGTGAAGAAAAGTAAACAATTTCAGATAAAAATCAAAAGAAAGCCATGTTTCTGCTTAGGCACTTGCCAGAGCTTTTCACGTGATAGGAAAAAAATGCATTAAACTTTTTGGCACAGAGGAAAAAACTACTATGATTTGGCCAGGGCTTATTGCTCTGATTAGCACTGACCTCATTAATGCCCTATGCACTGTTCACTGCCCACCCTGTAGTACTCTTCCACTGTTTATCATCTTACAATAAAGCTATAGGATTTGGGTCTGGGATCCTCTTTGCTTGGACTGGTTACACAAGACCTTACCCTCAGATCAGAGAAATAACAAGCATAACTGCCAATCAATTAAGATTAATTTTACTTTTGGTTAAAATGAGAGAAAACTAACTACTGCGTTTGTAGTGCTATTTAAGAAGGTTTTTATGTTTGCTTTTAAAAACACAGGTGATTCAAAAAACTGGAATCTCATTTTTTGGTACAGAAAAGGTTTGTCTACAACTTATTGTGCTCTTCCCCCTTAGCTGAAGTGACTGACTGCTGTGAAAGCTGGCCAGTAAGCAGAAGCCTTGTGTGAGCTGGGTGACCTGGGAAATTCAAGTAATTGGAGAGGCTGAATGAGGCTTATTAGCTTGGGCACAGCCTTAATCCAAAACTCATTTGTCTCCATTCAGGTTGAAAAAAAGGCAGAGTGAATTCAAGTCTGCCAGCACATGTCAACATGCTTTCCTCATTTCCCCCCCCAAAAATGGCTGTATACAGAGCTGCTTCTATCCCGTAGCCAGGCACAACTGGTCAGTTGGCCACAGACTGATAAAATAGTTCTTTAACATGCAAAAATGGTATTTTGACATGATTAATCCTCTACATATTTTCATTCTAATTTGCATTGAAATATTTTTAAAACAGCCTCTTGCCAGTCCCACGTAATGCATGAAATATGGGAAGTTCCAATGAGAAAATGTGCACCACCAAAGGGTTAAATGCTACACAGTGCATGGTTATGCCTACATTCTTAACTGTAAAACATTAAAGCACTCACTGATATTGTAATCTGAAATAACCAAAAATCGAAATGTTGTGTTCTGAGCACATGCATTTGTTGTTTGGTGACACAGCTACAGCAGTAAAAACCCAGCAGCAGCAGAGGTTGTCTTAGGTTTCTTAAACCAGTATGTGAAGAATAAACTTATTAACGCTCTCCTCCAACTTACGGTATTTTGAAGGACTTTGCTTTAACTATTTATGTGTAATAAGGACACATAGCATATTCCAACAACCTTGGGACTGTAAAAATTACTGTTTGTGCATTGAAAGGAGAGTGAGGTTTGTAGGACCTAGCTGTTACAGCTGGAAAAATCAGAATTGTGTCCTGATACACAGTCCTCTCACCACATCTAGTCTGAAAAAATGGTACTTCCCAGGAGTTTAACTCTGCTGTAAGAGCTTGGTAATGTATTGAAGTGTTATACTGCAAGAATAGACATCTTATTAAATACCATATTTGAAAAAAACATTATAAGCCCTTGTAATAAGTCCTTGATGAACTATTTTGCAATTCCTTCACTTACATACGCATATAGAAACCTCCCTTTCCCAAACTTTAGCTCCTTTATTTTAGATTATGAACAAAATTTATGATTCATATATAAAACTGCTACTGAAATGAAGAATTTGCAGAAAGTGGGAAATCCTTTGAGTATTCCTAAGTTGCTTTGTGTTTATAGTGACGTCCTCCAATTCTGTCAGAAAGATCTGTAATGTCAAGAATTACAAAAAACTCATCTCCTCAGTCAAGTCAGATCAGCTGAAACTTTGAAGACAATTTACATAACTTAAAACATGTTGAACGCAAGTGGTTAATATCCTGCTTTCGAAAAAGTGGTAACTCCATGAATATGACACTACTGCAGTCATTTCTAAGGGAGCCCATGTGGAAATGTGGATCAAATGCTGAGCACTTTAGGAGAAATGAAAATCTAGTCCTATATCTGCTTCAGTGAAAATATTCTGAGATTCCACTTCTATGGTTTGTTACACGAGCCTTAAAAAACCAAAATGCACACAAGAAAAAAATGTAATTTTACTCCTTTCACACAGGAGACCAGATTGTGGATTTTCCTTCTAAAATAAGCAAACACTGTAGAAGCTGAGTGAAAGTAAACAAGATATTATAATTTCTTTCTTAACTGACTTTAAATGATAAAAAAAAAATGCAAACAACAACAACAAAATAACCCACGAAAACCCCAGACTTCACATCTCCAGTTTTCCACATTCTTTGCCAGCTTTCTCACTGAAGCTCTGCAGGACCCTAGATACACTCCTCCTGGAAATCTAAAGCTAGTGTTTGTTCTGAAAATGCAGAATCAAGCTAATTATAACTGGCTTGTCACGGTTTGTCCTTGTATTAGATTTCAACTAAATTCAATTACACAGTGTTCTCCTTGCTGCCATGAGATGAATGGCAGGACGAAGATGAATGAACACAACTGCTGAAATCAATTGATCCCAACATGCAGGCAGGTTTATTAAAGTGTCCAGAAGCAAAATGTGGAATAGTATTCATCTGTAACTACTGGCTGAGTCTTCAATTAAATGCTGTTTTCACCAAATGCCAAGAAATAGTCTAATTCCTGTTGATTTTGCAAGAGCATGAGTGCAGCATCCAAACTGAAACTTGATGAACTAAAATAAAACTTACTTTTACATCAGTTCATCTATAGCTTTCTTTTCAATGGCTACTTAGCTGCCCCAAACCTTTACTTGGAACTATTAAACAACCAAAAAAACATGTTAATAAAAGGCAAAATTGAATTAGACACTTACAAATAAATAGTCATATAAGTCACAACTGAACAGGCTGGAGTTTGTCTAGCTTGTCCATCTTTGCACTGCATCACACCCTTAGCTTCCATGTTAAATTGGGGAAGTGTGAAAATAAGCAGCCACACATTCCTGAGTGGTTAGCTACCCCTGGAAATATTTCCTACTCTGGGAATATTGCATCCTGTTGGTATGGAAGCAGGCATTGATTGATGAGAAAAAAATCAGATACCTTCTGCATGTTGTGGCAAAGTATCCTGTAATCACTCTGAGCCGAAGGACTTTTGGATTTAGCTACTGGAAACAGAGTATTTGATTGAAATAAATTGTACGGAAAACACTTTATACTCAGCCTCATTGTGATATCTGTGTTTCATGCACTATTAACTGGGTCTGATACTGAACACGTGTAGATATAGTCCAGTTTTCCCCTCTGTGCAGGGGCACCTTCTTGTTCCTCCCATCATGCACCTGTAAGACAACATGCTCTCTGTTCATTTCCTAAGCTCCAAACTCCACCTCTGCAAACAAAGAAATCACTCCTAAGAGAAGAGGCAAGTAAGTGCTTATTCACGTGTAAAAACTCCACTGATTTCCCTGCACTCACTATTATGCTCTGTCCGATGAAATGAAACATGGCACTAAGAAAAATTACGCGTAAGTCAAACCAGATCACCTATTGAAAGCAACAATGCAGATGTCTTGCTCCAGTTAGAGACTCTTCCCTGCACATGACCAGTGCCAGCAAGGGTATGGTCACAGGACTAAATGTTGCAAGAACTATGGCATAAAAACACTAGGACCAACTCCTGAATCCACCTTAACCAAAGGCAGTGGTGCCATCAAGGTCAGAGTCAGGCTTGTTAACCACAGGACTTGATGAAGTGGAAACTGCTTTCCACATCCATCATCTAAGGTCAGAAGCAAGAAACAAACTCCAGTGATGCAGAAGTGGCCACATATGGTGCAGAAGAAATAACCAGTGACTGTGCAATGAACACCCACAGAGCACATGTAAGATGATATTGGATGCAGCAAGCATCACTTGGGTGACAGCTGGGGACTTTGTGAAAGATGAGACAGCAGCACATGCAGATCTGGCCTTTTGGGGACCAAGGCAACAGGGCACATGCAGAGCACTTCCCCTATTCACATGAGATGTAATGTGAGGGTGCCCCTTGTTTTACAGTTGAAAGGATTGGCTTAGGACCAACCACAAAATCTCAGATGCATGAAAAAATGATGGCCAGTTTTATGAGAAACTGCTAATGGGTGCCTGACCCCATCGTTCTGGGATGAGGTAGAGAAGCCAGGGCAGCCCTCTCTCTCATTACGATCTATGCTTGCACTTGAGCCTTCAGGAGAAGCTACCTGAAAAAAGCAGTTTGAAATGGCAGTAAAGCTAAACCAGAGGGACATTAAATATGCAGGCAATATTTTGCTGATGCAGTGAAATCCTTCAGCCTCAGTTCACTCCTTTATTGGGCCTTACAGCACAGACTTGCCAAATCTCTGGCTATAGGATGAAGTAGAAAGAAAATAAGTTTTAACTGTGTGAATCCCATCCTAGTACACTTTTCAGCAAGGACTGAATGTGAGCACATGCTTCATGTTTTAACATTCACATCAACTCTGGACTAGACAAAATAAATGTGTTAAAATTGTTAGGCAGATTATTATTTTTTTAAAAAAAAGCATAAATTGAGTCACCAAAACTTTTCATTACAGAGCAGGGTTTTGTCAAAATAGTCAGCTGGAGAAATAAATTACGTTCTGTATTCGTTTGCTCTGGAGATACCCAAGATATATCTTCCCAGGCATGATTCAGTTTGTGAAAACGATCTTTCGGGAAAAGAAGAAAATTGCAATGTCCTTATATATCATGAATTATAGGACTCTCTATAAAAAGGAGAACTGGCATTGTTTCCAAATCTGTGACTGTATGCGAGAATGAACACAGTCCTGCAGAAAACACATTTGCAGTCAGTCGTTAGAGTCTCCTTGGGGCAGAACTGGAGTACTCCTACCTAGGCACATCTGCCCTATAGCATGGCAGGAACTTGAGGGCAAAAGTAGCTATGAAGAGTCACAAAACACGAGTAAACAAACACTAAATACAAACCTCCAGTTGAAATTGATCTGTTTAATTTCAACACGGCCCCAAATGAAATCCACATAGAGGAAAGTTATAATATTGGGATCAATGAGATGAAAAGATGATGTACGAGAGAGAATTTATACACTTTGAGTTCAAGGAATTGATCAGCTTTCAAAAATAAATCAGTTAATAAGTTTAACTTGCTGAACAAATATTTCCAGAGAGGTAGATGTAGAAGAAATATCAGTGGATTAGACAGCCTGTCATATCGATAGGTCAAATGCAGCTATACTCAACAGAAAAGTTTCACCTGGTTGTGTAGCTGATTAGAGTTTTCTGACAGCTAGCATATTAACAGAAAAACATGTGGTCGATCTCTCTCAATTTAGGTCAAAAGTTTAGCCCAAGTCAGAATTTTTTCTCCATGTTTTAAAATGGAGCTATTGACTTTCCACTTCAAAATGACATTTTCTATTTTTTGCCCCCAAATCAGACAGTTAAAATTTCATTAAAAATGAAAGAAATTATTTCCCACCAGCTGAGAACACAAAACACTGAATTTGATGCTGATGTTAAATCTTTTTGAAATTTGTACTGTTTTGCAAATACTCAATTCTGTCCCCACAAAACCAAGAAGAAAAACTCTTTTGTAAAGATTTTTTTCACACAATAAAAATTGCAATTTTTTATACAAATATGTCTGTTAGAAAAATTGAAACTCCCACATCTTTAGGGACAATGAAGCTCAACAGATTTCATCCTTTGAAGTTCTAGTTAAAAAACAGACTTACAGTAGTCAGTCCCACTGAATTTTGCACCCCAACACTGAGTAGCTCGCATTTGTTACAAAGAAGTTGCATCCATCCACCACAGCAGTAATCCAAGCTAAGTACACCATTGAATGTTGAATCTAATTAATACAGTCTAGCAAAATGTCAGAGGTCAACCATAAAATTTTCACATCTCTTTGGTTTGACAGAAGACATATATTAATAATTTCCAGATGCAACTCAAGTACAGTGCAATGTATTAGCCCAAAATAACTTTGTCAGGTTTCTGAATGTCACACATATAGTATATGCACTTCAGTTCTTGTGTAGCTGATAACAGCTGCATTTTCACACATTAAATTATTCATTCTTATTGAGAATAGTGCAAAATTTTATTCACCATTCTTCAGCCATTAGGAAAAAATGAAAAAAATTATATACCAAATTATGCAAATTGACATTGCTGATCTTTTAAAATATTGCTGGAGGTTTTTGAGATATATTACCAAGATAACCTCTGTACATCAGAAAAATACTGAAGTGCTGGCTATCTCATTTCCATTTTATAGCCTGTGTTACAGACATAGGTACATTATATTTCGGAAATATATAGCAAGGAGGCTTATAATTTATCCTCATCTGTAGAATATGAAGTAGGGTTTTAGAGACTCCTGCTTAGGGCTATTCTGCAGTGCAACTTTGATAAAATTGGCAACCTATCTTTTTAGTCAAAGATTTATAGGACACATGACTGCTTCCAATTTGCTGTTTCAACCAGAAACAGCATTTCATGTAGAAGACTCCCACAGCAGGCTTTGGGTGCAAGCATTACTGTTGAGAGGGAAGGGAAATGGCTTTTGTGACATAGATTGATTTTTATACCTAGGTGAACCTCTCAAAGGGTTCTTGGGGGTGGCCAATTGTAGGAGCAGGATGTCAAGCCCTGAGGGGCTAAATTATGAGCAAGGAAAGTCAGGGGAAGGAGTGTGCTCTCACTATGAGCAAATGAGAGACCTGCAGGGGCATGATTTCCACTGAATTAAGAATATTTGATGTCACAGAAAAAGGTACCACTACATCACCTAAGCTTTAAGACAAAGATCACTGTCTCCATCCACTGTCCACAGTGATCCTGTTCTTCCAGGGCACATCTCCCTAAGGCTAACTCAGCTTCCCCCAAGTGAATTACTGGAAATTGGAGAACCTTATTGCCTGAAATCCTCTGACATATTCCCAATACAGCGTCCGTGCAGGAGCTAACTGGGCACTTGAGTTAAAGTGCAGAGTTCTGCAATTTATGACCAATACAACCACACCTGCTCAACAAGGGTGTTATGATGATTAATTAATTAATCTTTGCAAAACACTTTGAAAGATTAAGAGCTGCAATTAAAGTGCTTGGCTTGTGTAAAGCTGAGACAACAAAATACTTTAGAAGAAAACAATAACATAACTTTTAATGTTAGTGCTGCCACTTAGAAAGAATTCATGGAGAGTAGTAAGTTAATGAACTGGCTTTTAATGAATACTATAACCTGAAGGGATGGAAAAAATACAAAGATGTGGTAAAATATTCTGAATCACTTAACAACTGTGGATATTATCCAGAGGCTATACCTGGCTACGAAAGAAGGATTAAGTGCTGTTTCTATCTGCTGCTTACAGAGTCTAGGAAAGTTTCTAGAAAGTCACTTATCTTTCCAATATCTAAACACCAAAGAAAGTTAAATCATAAAGCAGATACTACGCTCTTTGCCATGAAAACGCTGTAATATAGTAGAAAAATCTGCCCTACCTTGGAATTATGTTGAAACAATTGATGTAATTTAGTTTCACATTCTAAACCATGACCATTGCACAGCAAACAAAAAAAAAGCCATTGTTTCATCTGCTAACAGCAATGTGACTTCTGTTCTTTAATTTGTTCTTGGAAAGAAAACAGATTTGTTCTCTTCAGGAAGAAAATTTCCCTGCAGAGAAAGAGCCCTTGAGTGATTTCTTCTGCTACCAATGCTTTTATGTTTTGGAGCACAGGTTGGTATTGTGAACCTTGAATTCCACAGTGACTATAAAATAAAAGAATGCAACTGCAAATATATGTGCAAATATGCTCTAACAGTGTTTTAATTCCTTCCTTCCTGCAAAAAAAAAAAAAATAATGCAGAAATCGCAGATCTCTAAGATTAATGGAAACTCAACGCTGAAATGAGAAGCATCAACTTGTCTTGCATCTCTCAATTTTCAGGGTACCCAGTTTCAGCCAGGCTTCTGTGTGGGTATGACTCAGCATTAGATAATTTGAAAGTCATCCAAGGTAGCTCTGAAGAAATTTCTTACACCTCTCATTACACTATAACATTGCTTACATTTTAGGTTGGATCCTTCACTGCTGTCAACTAGACTAAGGTTATGAAAGCTAAAGAGAATTGTGTGCAACGACAGCAATGAGGAATCCAGCAGCAGGTGAACAGTGGTAGATGGAATAATGTAAGTGGTAGAAGTAGCACTGATTGTCTCTGAAATGCCCATACCACACTAATGACATAATGCAGACCAATACACAATTAGAAAACTAGAGCCTGGAAACCTTGCAGTCACATCTCCACATGCTGAAATGGACCTGAATCACAGCTGAATAGCACTGTACAAAGTTATAAATATGATCAAATTGTTATCACAGAATCACACAGAATCACAGAATGTTAGGGGTTGGAAGGGACCTCAAAAGATCATCTAGTCCAGCCCCCCTGCCAGAGCAGGACAACCTGGAGCAGGTCACACAAAGGAGACTCCAGTTGGGTTTTCAATGTCTCCAGAGAAGGAGACTCCACAACCTCTCTGGGCAGCCTGTTCCAGTGCTCTGTCACTCTCACAGTGAAGAAGTTCTTCCTTATGTTCACCTGGAACCTTTTATGTTCCAACTTGCACCCGTTCCCCCCTTGTCCTATCGCTGGACATCACTGAGAAGAGCCTGTCTCCATCCTCCTGACACTGACCCTTTACATCTTTATAAGTATTAATATATATATTCCATTATGTTAGGTAGTATTTTCAAATAGCTGTATATGATTATTAGTTGTTTACAATGCACAAATCATCTATATTATATGGGATTCAAGCATTTCTCAACTTAGAGCATTCACTCCCTGATTTTTTAGATCAAATTTATTGTTTACTCTTTGGCTGGCAGATTTATACAGATATGCAGTGGACAACAGTCATATCAGCTAGAGCTGAGGAATCAGTGTTATTTTTCTTAATTAGTTAAAAATAAAGTTTATATTTCTTCAAGGACTGCAGGAGCAGCTACCACACACTTCATTAGTGTCTCCAGGTCTTGCTACAGCCTGACTATTCCTGTCTACAGTATAAATGTATATGGGCTGCCTACGCCAGCAAGTCCCAGTTCATTCAGATGACCACCACATTGGCTGGTCTTACAGACAAGACACGGTGCCCACCCCACTCACCTATCTCATCATCAGAATTCCAGTCCCAGTAAAGCACTAGAGCCAAACACCTCTACAGCCTTGATACGAGCAGTCCCCAGCAAACACCTAAGAGATTTTCCATTTGCCTGTCTGTTACCTTCCCAACCATCCACTTGGCTAAGCCACAGTGTCACAGCCAGCATTTCTGTTTGTCTTCCAAAATAATGTGCACATTTTCAGAGCAATGCAACAGATCTTGAGCCAGAGTTCCAACTTCCTCCTCATTTCCTTTAAGCTTTGTTGATCCACACTGGAGCATGCCTGCAGACTTAAAATGACAGTCCAGGAACTCCAGAGATAACAGAAGCTAATAGGGGGAATATTGGGATACATAAGGGAAACATTGAAGAAAGCACAAGCAACCACAACCACTAGGCTAAACTATGGGGTATATCCCTGCACCCCCACTGGGACATTGTCCTCACTAAACGCTTCTATCAAATGCCTGCACACTCATGGGCAAAGTATGGGAAACAAACAGGAAGATCTGGAGATCTGTGTGCAGTCCCAAGGCTGTGATCTCATTGCAATAACACAGACGTGGTGGGACAACTCGCATGACTGGAATGTTGTGATGAATGGCTGCACACTGTTTAGGAGAGACAGACTGGGTAGACATGGTGATGGAGTTGCCCTCTGTGTGAGGCAGCACTTTGAGTGTACTGAGCTCTGCATTGGTGAGGATGACGAGTAGATCAAGAGCTTATGGGTTAGGATAAAAGGGTGGGCCAGTAAGTGTGACATTGTTATGGGAGTTTGCTACAGGTGGCCTGATCAAGATGAGGAAGTGGATGAGGCCTTCTACAGGCAGCTTGAAGCAGTCTCAAAGTCAAAGACACCGGTTCTCGTAGGGGACTTTAACTGCCCTGCCATCTGCTGGCAAAGCTACGCAGCCAAGCACAAACAGTCCTCAAACTCTACTCAGCCCTGGTGAGACTACATTTGGAGTACTGTGTGCAGTTCTGGGCTCCACAGTACAAGGGAGATGTGGAGCTCCTGGAGCAGGTCCAGTGATGAGCCACTAAACTGGTCAAGGATCTGGAGAACCCCACTCTTCATAAGAGTGAGCTGGGCCTGCTCAGCCTCAAGGGAGTCAGCTGAGAGGGGACCTTATTAATGTGTATAAATACCTAAAGGCTGGATGTCAAGAAGTTGAAGCCGGGTTCTTTTTGGTAGTGCCAACCAATAGAACAAGAGGCAAAGGGCAGAAACTGATGCACAGGAAGTTCCACTTAAACATGAGGAAGAACTTCTTTACTGTGTGAATTACTGCACATTGGAACAGGTTGCCCAGAGAGGTTGTGGAGTCTCCCTCATTGGAGATATTCAAGAACTGTCTGGATGCAATCCCGTGCCATGTGTCCTAGGATGACCCTGTGTGGGCAGGGAGGTTGGACCAGATAGTCCACTGTTGTCCCTTCCAACCTTACTGATTCTGCCATTCTACAGGGTTTTGCCATACAACAAAGATGCCAATAACTCCATTGCCACACAGAATTCAAGGTTTTCTTCAGAGCAATTGCATATCCTTCACATTTTTATTGACATATCTATCACAGGCTAGTAAAGTTTCATTAGCTATACTTAAAGACATGATTATCATGTTGTGTGGTTATACTCTACAGAAATAAATCTGGAAAGAATCTTGCATCATTTTAATCCATAAATGCACAGACATTCACACATGGGTATACAGGGACCATTCGTACCTTAAGGATAGATTCCTTCTCCATTCTTAATCATACCTAGCTTGTGTTTGAAAATAACAAGAAACCATCAGTGATAATGCCTTCTGATCTGGATCCCTGAATGCTTAGCAAAAGTTCTCAGCCATGCAGGAATTTGCATTATTCCTGCATTTAATTCAGAGTTAGAATGAGCTGCCAATATTCATAATACCCCTTATATATGTATTTGTGCAAATATTTAATTTCATCAATTAAAACAGAATGTCTTTTAAAATATCATATAATAATTTCTCATCTAAATTTCAAAGGAAAAAAATCAAAAAGCTATCTTTTAATGAGGTAAAAGGCTACTTCACTTTGATTTCTTTTATAAATGGAGTTTGATTGAAGTCTGTATGTTTCACAGAATGTTTTGATCTTGTTGAATAAGCAGTTTCTGTTGGAAAATTGTATTTTCATCATTTCTGTGCAGCTTGGAGAAATTGGTATTGCTCTATTAACTTCAGTGATTTACAGCAAGTGAGGACCTGGCTTCTAACAGCAGCAATCATTTTCAGTATCTTGTGGACACATTTGAAGAGAAAAGGTATTGCATAATGACTAAGCATACATTTTGGAAAGACTGAGAATGGTGGATGTACAGTAAATTACTTTATATTAATCAGCTTTGTTTCAATGTCAGTCTTGGCAAGCAGACAGAAGATGAGCTTTTGCAAAGAACCATTCCAATATATGCCCACAAATGGCTACCATGCTATTTGCTTTACAAAACAGACTTGAAAATACTGCCAGCCAGAGGGATCAAGCAGGGTCACAGCAAGCCAAGCTACAGCTGCTGGAGAGAAAAAGCTGTATTTCTGTGAGGGCTGACAGTGAGTCTTATTGACTACTAAACTGAGGACAGAAACCTACAACTTTTGTTCAAACTGGTTTAGTGTGCGTGTAGGCTGCAGAAAGTATATATATATTATATGCATGTACCAAAGGCATTGTTAATTAAAAAAACCCCTAAACCTATCACTAGCTTGCTGATATCCTTGGATGGCTCATTCCATTGTAGACACCCAGAAGGGATTTATCAAAAGGTCTTGGAGAATCTCCTCTCGGAGTGACACATCTTTATGGTACATTATGGTCCTTTGTATTCACCTGCCTGTCTGCGTATTTCTTCTGTCTTATTCTTGGATGAAAAAGAACATTTTTATTCTTTCTCTGTGTACATATAGGTATGCAAAAAGTTCTGTGGTTTTGGGATCCTCATAGCAATGATACACAGCTTTGTCAGTCCAATTTAAGAACTAAGAACAAGTTTAAGCTGCTTCAGTAGCATTTGCATTTTGATGGGTTGAAAATGAATTGCTTGGCAATTATTAGGAACCATTTCTATGGAAGCATAAGCACTGACACATACAGTAAGAAGGGGGAAATAAAAATAAATAAAATCAAAACCCGCACAACTCATGTGTAATTAAGTTGCACAACTTCAAACAGGAATAACATTCATCTAGAGGTAAATAGGAGCAGGTAACCCTGTTCTTAGAGTCAGACCTTTTTATGCTTATTCACACATAGAGTTTGTTCTAGAACAGTAGTTTCATTAAACAACCTGATTCAGCAATGAGAAAAACTTATAACTGAGGATCATACTGAGCTAGCAGGGACATAATTCATATTGAAAAACATCATTCAAGTCCAAAATGATCCTGGCAAACTGGACATACTAGATGGAAAACAAATGGAGCAACTAGACAAAATCCATAAGGGAACAATATGAATAATTAAAATCTAGAAAGCAGCACTTACTAACAAGATGGAACGAGTTTAGGGTTTAACCTAAATGGGAAGGCCTTGAGAGGAAGTATAGCAGTATTAAACATAAAACATCCAAATGTGAAACACGCCAAGGGGATGGGAATAATCTGTCCTCCGTGTCCGTAAAGATGCAGACAAGTCATGGAAGTAAGTGGCAGCAATATGGTCTCAGGATAGATACAAGAAAAAATTGCTACATGGTGCTCTCCAGAAAGCTACCTAAGGAAGCTGCATAATCTTCACCACTGGAGGCCCTGAACAGAAAGATAGATAAATATCCTCAGTCATGAACAACAAACAGTAGATCCTGGATTTCTTCAGGGCCAGGTGATTTTTCTGCCCCAAACCTTGCAGCTCTCTGAACAATAATTGATCCCACTGACCAATACTATTTTTAACTTCGGTGATGAAGCATTTTACCAAACCATGGAGACTTCTCCAACAGTAGGGAGAGATATGACAGCAGTTCCAAAGATATTCATGGGGCTGTTTGTCACCGAGTGTAAAGAAGGGGATCTTTGCTGCAAATTAAATGAAAGAGAGAGTGTTTATACACCCTTACTCCAAGAGACAGATTACTTTGTTTTGGAATGAAATACAGCTTCACAGGGATCAAAAATGAATGTGGATTAGGTGGGTTACACAAAACAATCCATCATCTTGTAAAAACCCTCACAAATTCAAAGGTTGCATTGCCACTGAAATAACACATTTGATTCACAACAGATTACAGGATATTCCAATGACATAAAATATCTTTCAAATGCATTAGTGTTGTATTACCAAGGCAGATAGTTGAGCAAAATTCCCACAAGACTACCAGTTTTACTCCTTTGATTGAGAAGTTCCCCAGAGTTCAATAAATCTGCATATAAGGAAAACAATCATGATTTTCCCCACAGAAAAAAAAAAAAGAAAAGAATATTTTTTTTTTATTTTCCAGTTATAGCTTTCTCTAGGAATTAGTGTAGAGATTGAAGCTTTTATATCTACCCTCTACATGAAAGTAATTTTACACTATTTGAATGGGAAGGAAATCTGCTCAGTTACCACATTACTAATGAGAAAGAGCCCCCATCTCCCAGCATTAGGTTATTCGATATTTGTGATTTTGAACTCTGATTAAAAAAAACCAAATCAAGACAAAAAGCCCAAATACACTTCTCTTACTCAGACTGTTCCAATGACTGAGCAATTTTAACCCCTGAGAAATAAATTATCTCACCCAGTAGCTAGAAAGCAAAATCTTATCTTGATACTACATTAAACTCACTTAGTTTGAATTACCAATTTTAAATGGACACAGGTCAAATACACAAAGACCAGAGCATGCCATTCCCTCCCAGCTGCAGCACAGAGCAAAGCTCTTCCTTCCTCACCACCCAACTCCTGTCAATGCTCATGACTTGGGAAGCAGTCCACACAAAACAAGTCCAGGACTTAATCTCTAAAACAACAGGAGCAACTTAAAGGAATTCAATGTACCATTAATATTGATTAAATAATTCTCAGGGTAAAAATCTGGCAGTTGCAGTGTAAAGCAGTTGCTTCATAATGGCTAACACAACATGGGCAAGTCACTTTGGTAGTGCCAAGAGTGTCTCTCTGAAATACAGAACTCGTCGTGCGAGATGCGCCAGGTACGGGTCCTTACCTTCATAACAGAGATTTACCATAAAGGAAGCGAAAGCACACACAAAACAAAAAAGTGAACAAGTATGTCTCTAACATGATCATACTCGCAGATAGACACTGACAAAGATTACACCTCATGGTTCAACAGAAAATGTATTCTCCAGAATATTGTATTGTGGAGATTTATTATATCTGAGTTACAGTGATTCATTTCTCAGAAGTAATTAAATTTCTGTTGACACAAAAACTTCATAATTCAGAAGGTTCAGCAATCCCTTGAGTTACTTTCAAGAGAAAATGGAATTAAGGTATGTTGGATATAGACAAAGAAAACAGACAATGCTCATAAAAGCTAATAAAAAAACTCTGTGCCATAGACACTCACACACTCAATCACCTCTGTAGCCACTTGATTATTCTAATGTCCTTCCTTTTATAGCTCATACCTGCATTAATTTATGGTCCATTGCACCAAAATGTCAACTGTATCAAATGTAAAATTTTATAGTGGAATAGGAAAGCATGATTGCATTCCACTGCCCCAGGCTAAAAAAGAGGTGTTATGTCACCTGCTCTCCAAGGTAAAGATCACAAACTGAGAATAAGCAAGCATTGAGGTTTTAAAACCATTTTTACTGTTTCAATTGGTTTTGACAAACAGATATAACACGTGCCCTCAGAAAACCTAGTCTGCTAAAGTGAAGCTAAGGTTGTGGGTGTCTACTAGACTGTCCGTTTGCTACCTTTCAGGAAATCAGAGCAAATCATGAGGGTTACCATCCAAGAGCTACGCTGTTGTGTCCTTACTCATGGGAAGAAGGACATCATTCCACATTATTCAGCTTCCAATAATATGGGTGTCCTGTGCAAGAAGGCAGGCACAGCAGCACTGCCCGGTCCCCAGGGAAGGCAGAGCAAAAGCTCCTCAACTCTTACAAGAACTTCCTTACTACACAGACACAGCTTCTGGGAACTAACAAACCTGTCACTCTCACCTGTTCCTCTTGCCAACCAGATCCAGGAAGAATAATTTTTCTTTTTTGGCAAGCTTTCCAGATGATACATGTTTCTTCCTGATGTTTGTATCTGAAAGGACCCAGCACAAGGCACTAACTTAGCATTCACAATATTGCAGGTCCAACCTAGGAGACTGAGTGGAACCCACTAAATTTAACTGTGAACAGACTTAACACCAAGATCAATGTGCATGACAATCCCTCTTCTTCAGCTACTTGATCAAAGCCCACTAACACTATTTTTAACTTCGGTGGATCTGCAGCCACACTACAATTATGTTAGCTTAGTACATCAAATTAAAACTTCCAGAGCTGGCTGTCTACAGCAGTGTTTCTGGTTTAAACACCAAAATTTAATACAACTGCTGCAAGATGATACCTTCTTCTTATTTGATTCATCTAGACACTGTTTCCCCCCTTATATAAAAGAAGAAGAAGAAAAAAAAAAAAAAGAGAAGCAAAACCAGGAACATGTTAACAAGCAGTTTAAGGAAAATAATAAAAAAAAATCATTTCCAAATATTTTGAATTCTGCTCACCACTTCATGGGCAGATTCCTACCTGGTATAAACTGGGATTGAAGTCAGTTCAAGGCTTCTAATTTACACATGTTGAAATTGTTGTCAACTGAACTCTAGATTTACCTGATTTAAAAAATTTTCTGAATACTTTAAGTGTCAAAGACTGATCCCTAAAACTCACACGGCATTAAACTCAGCACAATGTTAAAGGTGTTTAATTCCCACCATTCAAGCCTCAGAATATAGATTCAAAAATGCAACAATCCTCTTCCAAGACATCTCATGTGCCTTTACTCCAAAGCCAAGGCTGCTATTTACACATTACAGGATCTTCTAAAATAACTTAAAAAACCTGAAAAAATCTCAAGGTAATCAGAAAGGAATGATTTTAAATCACACCACCCAAAAGTAAGAGCAGCTCAATCCATAGCTAATATAAATTCACATAGTAGCAAGAATAAATCTGATTTACCCTAGTTGACTAATAGTTTCATGTGTTTATTTTCCTTATGAAAAAATTCTTACTGCAAACTAATAGGATTTCCTAGCTTCATTTGTTCCCTAATTAGTTTTCAAACTTACATAGTTGCTAGTCCTGAGTGTGTTTAGGTGTCTTCACTCTAAATTCTTAAATGACATTTAAGCTGAAGATGAGCTTTAATCCCAATCCTTCAAGTTGAATGCTCCACCTCAAGTAATAAAATAATCTGATTCAGCTTTGGCTTTTTTAAAAAGCTCCCCTTTAAGGTTAAAAAACCCACAATCCTCAAAATATTTTTCAAATTAAGCTCTTTTTTGAGTTTCAAATTGGAGCACTTCAAATGTTTATAGACCCAGCTTCCTAAAGAGAGTTTCAAAGATCACTACCAAATTAAAAAATATGTTTTAAATCTGCAGTTTAACGTGTCTCCCTAAATTTATATAGGCTTATGAGAAATACTAGTACCTAAAAATGAAAAGCCAAACAAAACATGATACCAAATTGGGCAATTACAATCAACTTTAACACCTATCCAGCATGCAGTGCTTTCTCAGTCCTGACCTCATATCCCAGTGTAGGCTGTCTCCCTCAAATTAAGATGTTCCTAAAGAGGTTGAGAGACTCCTTCTGACTATAGTCATGAGATCTGACAAGACCATGAATGTGAGAGTGCGTACATAAAATACGATGGTCTCTGTCAGGCTTCTGAGATCCTGAGAACAGAATTTGGGTGATATTCAAGACATGCCTCTTGGTACTTGGATGTTACCTGTTGTGCCCTGACAGTGTGGTAGGAACATCACAAACTCAAAGAGGAACAGATTGGCATGAGGAAAGGGAAATTTCATCCTACTCACAATGGGAAGGAAACAAGGACTACATACCACACAGTTCTAACACGATCAGCATTCGTGTGAAGCAAGAAACTAAACCAGTATCTTATCAGATGGGAAATGCATTTTACCTGTGAGTCTGTGGGTCAGCTCACTTTCTTTGTGCATTGAAGGGCTTGGGGAGGAACTCAAACAAATATCTTTAATTAGATATAGAACAATTTAATGAAGGAAACAAGACCAACCCAAAATCCACCGAAACAAACAACTTCAAACAAATGACTGATGTACATTAATGACTGCTTTCTCTTGTATATGTAAAATATTCCCAAGATCCAAATGAGATTTAAAGAAAACTAAACAGTATGAGTCTCTAACCCTTCAAAACGGACACGGACATTAAAAGAAAATCAACTTGCTGTCACACAGTATCCCAGTATCTGACACAGTCTCAAATGAAGCATTTTCACTTAAGCAGCCAAAGGTCATGACTTTATCCATGCTTGAACATCCCTTTGCTGGTGGCAACCTGAATGCACCACTTATCAACACCTCTGGCAGAAGGCAGTTTCTTCGAGTGTTTTCTGGATCATCTGTTTTCAGAAGAGTTCAAGCTCCTGTAACATCTTTCTTTGAAGTCTTAGACATACATGTTTCTCTTTGGGAGGAGCGCCAAGAGCTGTCTCAGCAGATACATTACCCTCATCCTATTGCTCCTACTGAGCAGAGAGTAGATTTCTCTTCCCATAACATTCCCCACATCCTCCACATATCTATTTAATAAACACATTCACCCTACTGAGGGTCTTGATCCTGTTGTCTGCATCAAATTTAAAAAGTGAGTATTCCCCAAGGAGTAGACTAGGGCCCTTTTGGTTCCTCATCACCTAGAGTTTCCTTGGCAAATCAAAGGTTTGTATGCAAAGTCTGCTGAATCAAACAGCCAACAATCCACACCACTCAATTTGCCATGTTGGGTGGAAAAAAAAATAATCTGAAAAACCTATTCTTGCAAGAGACAGAAATCAAAGAGCAGGAAAAAAACAAAGAAGCTCAGCTCAATCTCAAAAGGCATTCAGTCTCAAAAAGCACTCAATTCCAAGAAAAAGAAAAAAAATAATTAATTAATCAGTGCTCAGTGTGAGAAAGTTCCCCGTAACATGCAGTTCCTCGTGGCTTTGATTCTTCTCTCTCAATGAGGTGTACAAAAATTTCTCTCAAAGAGTGCCAGCATCATTGCACAGAATCCATGGCAGAAACAGGTGAGTGTTTTCTGAAAGTTATTGCACATTATCACAACTGACTTCAACAATAACTTCTAAACAAAATGTAGATAAGCCCTCTTAATTCCAATTACCCTTTATTTTAAAGCTTCATTACAGTAGTACATGACTGTCATGGAATGATAATTAAAATTTATTTAAACACTGATAAATAAACATTAGGTTTTGTTTTCCTACTGTGAAATGTATCTAACCTAATGGGCTGATAATGCCATTGAAGTGTGTGCAATCAGAGAAACTGGGTAATTTCTGTCAGGTATCGTAAAATGGCAATGGCTGCTTTATCACAAGATATTAACATTTCCCCAAAACAACTGTTCTTTTTACGAATTGATATTTCTGCTCAGCTTTATTTAGTTCTCAATAAAAGGACAAAGGAAAAAGTTGGAGTCTTGTGCAGTCGGAGAACAAGAAATGTAAATTAAATTGTGGCAGAGCTGATCTTATGCCATTCAGGCTTCAGAAGTGTGGTGTAGCGTAGTGTAGGACTGTGAAAGCCCACCTTGAGACCTCAAGTACCTACATAGCATTAATTGGTCAAGTCCTTCAAACTACGTCCATTTAAATTAGCTAAAATCTGACCAGCATCTAGCTATGGCCTCAGTCCTGAATCAGGCAGATACTGGTCTCAGACACTGTTGTAAATCAGGAGCCATTCCTTAATAAATCTGAACCTGGGTTTTAAAAACATGTCCAGCATGAGAACCTTCCTAAATAGGCTTTGCTTTCCAAACATTCCAATTGTATAGCAGCACTACTTTACTGATTACTGAAATAAAGTAAAAGAATCATTAGCAGATTTGTCTGCTTAATACTTACAACCAGGTGCTGAAGACAGTAAGAAGGGCTCAGTTTAAGACTTCAGGGTATCATCAAAAGGTAACAAAACAGTTGGATCAAGTCCTTGGGCACTTTTAATTTTATTTCTATTCCAGAAAAATTAATAAGAGACACTTTCTCTGAATCTCACCTACCAGATGGTGGTGGTTCTTTTGCAAACACTCTTGGGTCTGTTTCAGGACATGAAATAAAGACTTTAATTGGAAAGAGGTGGAGGGGTGGAAGACATAATAGCATGAGTACTGAAACTAAGGATTCAAATAAAGAATATGGAAACTTGGTTATTCACTCAAATCTTTCCCTGCAAATCTCAGAAGAGTATTAACAGCTGCAAGTCCAAACATCCAGAGCCTCTACACTTGAGGCAGTTATGTGTGGTATCCCACACCACATCAATTCACCTGTGCCAATCTTTGCAGAGCTGCACAGTGTAGAGTCTAACTGCCAGAAGGAGTTTGGCTTCTTTTAACACCAAAGAAACCAGAGTCTATTTGAAAAAACAACTCTAGTCATCCAGTATAACACAGGTCTGCTCTTCACCACTTCTGCCACAGCTCAAACTGAAATCAGGTTAAGGCAACCAGATGCTGGGAAAAAAAAGTCTTTGCTTCTTAAGACAGACTTCCCCCTTTGCCTTCTTTGTGCTCTAACTTCCTCATCCACCTTTCCAAACGTGTCAAAAGAAGAACTCAATTCCATTCCTCAGGCCTTCCCAAAAGGAATACAGCATTTGTGACAATTCCCTCTGTAATGTTGACCTAGTCACACTGATTTACAAAGGCTAGTGATGGTTTGTAGCCAACCAGACACTGTTACCTCAGCTTTTGCTTTCCCTGAGCAATCCCTTTCTGTGAAGGGATTGTGTCCAGGTTCCATCTATCAGTCAGTCAGAGATCTGAGCAACACAATACAACATCCATCTTCTGTCAGTGTCAATCACTTCCTACTCTTCAGCCCAGAAGCTTGAAGTGGGTGAGAACCCTTTCCAAGTGATCTGCTCAGATAAAGACAAGCAACTCCTTGAAACATGTACAAGTAGTTCAGAACAGCATTTGCATGTTACCTTCAGTTCCACTTCACCAGCCTGTGTTATGATGAGAAAGCTGAAGCATCTGAACAATTTATAGTCAGAAAAACCAATTTATAACGTTCCCATCACACGAACCTTTATTTTACCGAATCAGAAATTTCCTTGTCTCTGCACTAAGTGTTTGCCAGTGATTCAAGAAGGTACTAAGTCCTGCTCCATCAGAGTGAATGTTGTTTGACCTCGGATATGAATGACAAAAGAAGGGAAAAGTTGTGGATGGGAGATTCCTATCCTCAAAATGTGGTGTCATTTTTATTAATAAACACAATTATACACATTTTTCACATGTGGATTAAGCTGGCGACAGTCTAGCAGTGTAAATGCCACAGAGCTGTGCTGGTAATTTTCAGATTTGCTTTGCATCGGTAATAATTTTGATTATATTTCTGAAGAGGAGAAAACACAGGAAGAGGGAAAATATACAGCATGAACTATAATTTTATTATTGCTGCATCTAAAATCATTAAGTTTATGGCACTACTGAATGTAGAGTCCTCTGCATGCAAATTACCCTGTTACCTAGGTCACAACATGCTTCAATGTGATTTCTAATTAACAAGCACAAATTACTATTCCAATCAAACTTGTCATAAAACTGATGACAGTGAACTTAACTAACCTTTACCAATATGTTAAGCACTTCCAAAGATTAAATCTGGATAGTTATGTTGTCCACAAGCCATGTTAGCAAGAGGAGTGATTCTTCACACGCTCACAGCACTCACACATGCTCACAGCCTCATTCAGTTGCAGCTCTTTGGCTCACGTGAGGCTTTCAATTATCACACAGACGTAGATCAAATTCAGGTAAGCAGATTATTTGGTTTAGAAATATTTCTATAGCGGTGCAATAACTGCATTGAAATAAATAGATTTGCACCAAACAAGAGCAGACTCTTACTTTTTACCCTTCACATGCTGATATAAGGCAAGAACTGCAAGTCTTTACTGATGTAGCACTGTAGACCTTTGTGTGGCCTAAATTAAATCCACCTCTGTCAATAATTTTTTCAGATTGGTTTTCCCCTATAAGGTGGGTTATTTTACCCTGTTCTCTTCCAAGGGAGCTGGTTATGGATTGTTTGACTGTTTTTAATTATGTTATGGATGTGACAAATTTTCCTTCCTCTCACCCCCACCCCCCATCATTTCTAAAGGTGGCCTTACTGTGAGGCAGATTCCTTTTCCTTTGAGAGCCATGGAGTTTCCACCAATGACTCGAGTGACATCTCCATAAATTAGAGATATTACAATCAAGTACAAAAGTGGCATGCATTATTTGGTGTGCGTGTGAAATTAGCATAAATGAATCATTTAATTTACTTAGTTTCACCATATCTCTACAAATTAAAAAAAAAGCAACAGCTAGTCTTCTCTTCCATATCTTGTTTATGAGCCAGTCTCTGTGGCTTAGTCACTTACAGTCAAGTACATCATGTACTACAAACAGCACCAGTTAAGCAAAATGCATCCTCTTCATTAAGTAAGTAATATTCTCAAAGTCAGAAATTAACTCCCAGAATGGTCTAACTTGGGCCAGGTATTAATGCTGCTAAACAAAACTAAGAGCATCCAAATAAAATTCTCCAGAACTAGAGTCATGGGATTGTCTCCTTGACAGCAAAATTAAGGGGGGAAGTCCTTTCTCTGTTGAAGGTGACAGAAAATAGATTTGGACATTACTCAAAACACCTACTCAATATTAATAAGCACAAGGTAAAGAAGCATGCAGACAGAATGGTAGGGAGGCAGATATATACAGGTAATAGCAGGATGGAGGAAGGCACTGAGTGACTGCATTTTAGCTCATTTTTCCCTCACTCAAGGAAGCAGCTTTTCCCAGTAGTCTTTTTGCATGATAGGGTTTCATTTTATTCAAGGAGAAGGTAACAAGTCCCCTATTTCCCCTTAAATCACCCTAAAGTACACTGCACACAAAATTCAGGTTCCTGTTTCTTCAGATGCAGATCCTGCACAGCTATCAGTAACTCCACAAGCAAAAAAAAGATGGTGAATACAACCTTTTCCCCATTTTCTTCCCATACATTAAACACACTCAGTCCTAGCTCAGCCCTGAACCAATTAATTGGCACATCACAGCAGGATACCTTCCTTCATCCCCAGCACTTTGACATTTCTATCCCTGCTCGTTATTCCCTAGGAATAACTAAGTTGTGAAACTTCTACAAAGAGACTTTACCCCAGCAACTTGGTAATTTACTCTGTGTTTCATAACACGTCTAAAAAGATAAATGAAGCCTGAAAACTTAAAACAACACTCCACCCTGTTGACTAGACTGGAAGGTAGCATCTAGTGATAGCCCTGCAGCACACTTGATGTTCCTCTTGTGACAAGATGGGTGAAGAAGTACATGTTCCAAACACGTGCATTTTAAGCATAGCTTTGCATCCTCAGAGATAAAATAATTTTAAATGTTAAATGACATTCAGAAGAGATCAGGAAGCATGGGATAGTGTTGCTCACTTAACATTTTGTCTCCACTGATTTCTTCCAACTACAACTCTCAAAATAATTCACTTCAGTGCATATGGGGTTAAGAGGCACAAGGGTTTGGGACAATTTCCTGGGACAAGGAAATGTTATAAGTGCCATAGTTACCATTTTGGTGGGCTTAAAGAAACCATGCCCTGAGCAGCTTCAGAAAGGAAAAGGACTACCACCACCAAAAGTGAGAACTTTACTTGGAGGAGCTATCTGAAGGGCTCTATAAATTTGAGATCCCTAGAGAGCTAGGGCTCTCCCAATAGCAATTCACAGCACTCAAGTGAAGTGCTGGGATACTCCAAATTCCCCTCCAAGCCTCCCTAACAACATGAGGCAGCCTCTGGCATAGAGCTTATGTAGATCTTCCTTCAGGTTCCCAAGTTTAATGGTGCAAATATAGTTCTCTGTCTCCATCCCTTGCAAAGAAGGTGCTATGCAACACTGAGCTGAGACAAATACACCCTTCCTGTGGAGTTTCACATTTAAATGTCCCTCCTTGAAACTTTCTCTGCAGATAACTGCTCCTGGTATCACTCAGTAGCACAGGCTTGTCCCACTTTGAAGGCGGCCGGGGTCCATCCCTTCTCTTTTTATTTATCTAGTAGGTGCACAGCTGACAATCTGGGCTTTATCTTGCTCAGCACATACAGCATCTTGGATTAGCAGGAGTTGCTGCCTTTGTTCCTATACTGCTCATCTCCCCATCACCCAGTACCATATTAAATTATTCATGAATGAAATAACAGTTTTCGGCATTAATAATTTACTGCTACACCAAGGGGATGTGTAAGGTAAAATGTAACTGACATGGCAGTCTGAGCTTTGGCAGCTTTTATAGTACTCATTCCTCTAGTATTTTCCATCATTAATCCTTGTTCTTTGCTGACTAGAACATTTGCTCAATGACAGGCATATTTCCCCACTGACATGGATCTGGTACATAGGTTCAGTACCTGTAAGCAGGAAGCATATTTTTGTTTGTGGGACTCAATTTATTAAGTTGCTGACATCAGATTTTGCAAAGTCTTATTCTCAGGAAAAGTCACATGGACCTAAGTAGGTCTACTTGGTTCAAACAAGCCTGCTGACATCAGTACAAGCTAGTGAGGATGGGTCCCAGATATGCACGTAATAATAATGTAATTAATAATAATTAATAATTTATTATCCAGCTTCACAGTCCCTCTGCCTTTCTTGTCAGAAAAAAGATGCAGCTTTTCACTTTGGAGACACCTGAATTAATCATATTTACTGAGCGCATCATTGGAGGCTAATTCACCGTGGCAACATGTAGGCACTGGAGCAATGCAAGCAATGCTGGTGTGGGCAATTCTCCTGGACAGGCTCCAGGTGCAGGGGCGTTCACCATGCTCCTCCATTAGGATAAAGGTACATTTAGCATTTCCTTGATCCGAGACCTTTAGCCATCCATGAGATGAAAGTAGCTAGATCATGAGTGACATACCTCTGAGTATATTCTATAAGACCAGGAAACCCAAGTGCTCATTTCAATATTAACCCATATTTATTCAAAGAAAAAGGTTCCCTTCCTTGCTGCTTCTTCCTCCTAACAAAAAAAACCCCAACAAATAATACATCAATAAACGTAAGCTGCTGCTTCATCTAAGCATCAATGCAAGATAGGCTGCAAAACATACAGTTCTCTCCACCTGTAACTCACATCACCATTGAAAAGAATAAAGCTTGAGCTCTCCCTGAACTTCCCCAACAGTAACTCCCACTGTCCAGACTGAGTTCTGCCAGGTACAGAACAAAAAACAGAATTCCTGATGACTCCATGGCACCGTGTCCACCTCTGCAGTTAAAGATTTGATTTGCAGATCAACAGAGACACAATGGTTCATCTAACAAACCATCTAACCCAGGGTAAACAGAGTTGAACTGAACTTCAAGGGAAGTTTTCCATTCTAGAAAATTTTCACTCACGAGAGACAAAATTACTACTTAAAAATCTTTTTTTTTTGTTTGGTAATTTTTAAAGTCACAATTTTCTGAACTCCAAAATTAAAATTTGTTTTGCTCAGAGAATATTCATGTATTGTGACAATTCTGAAATTTTTTTGAGTTAAAAAAATAATTAAAAAAAAATCAAAACTTATTTAAAAATGAACTTCCACACAAATCACATTTAAACCTCTTGTTGAAAAATTCTGTTGACAGGAAATACAGGAAAAAGAGTATTTCCACCTAAATTCAGTGACATGGTAATATTTTCATTTATTTCACAAAATGAAGATCTGAATATCAGAATGTCTTTGAAGACCAGGTTCATGGCTATCGGATCTCTGCTTTCTGGTAGCAGCCATATTATTTGGCAAATATTAAGCAACAAATTGAACACACATTTTTTCTATTGCGATCTGGGCAAAGTTCTAACAAGTTTTGTTAATTTGGCACACTGATCCCTCTCACAGACCTACAACATGCCAGAAAATATGTCATGACTTTCATTGATTTGCTTGCATTTGCAGTGATTTGGCTGAAGTTTCCTGCAAAAACAGTGTTCACCCTCCAGCTTCCTCCAAACTAATTCCTGGATGAATCACAGAATCACAGAATTCTAGGGTTGGAAGGGACCTCGAAAGATCATCCAGTGCAACCCCCCTGCCAGAGCAGGGTCACCTAGAGTCCATCACACAGGAACGCATCCAGGCGGGGTTTGAATGTCTCCAGCCAAGGAGACTCCACAGCCTCTCTGGGCAGCCTGGTCCAGTGCTCTGGCACTCTCACAGTGAAAAAGTTTCTCCTGATATTCACATGGAACCTCCTGTGCTCCAGTTTGCAACCATTGCCCCTTGTCCTATCATTGGTCATTACTGTAAAAAGCTTTGCTCCATCATCCTGATGAAAGCCCACAAGTTTGCTCATCTCCCTTCCCTTGCCTGTTCATTTAACTGATTCATTCCTAACAGACCACAGTCTTCAAAAGCAGATGACAGACTGAGAAGCCAGAAGCTACCTGCTTTCCAAGACCCCTGTACACTAGGTACTGGCCTTGTCAGTTGTCTCTTACATTGTGTTGGTCAAGCCACTGCTTCAACTCCCCCATCCTGTGAGCTCACTGGCTGAGGACCTGTCCCTTACGTTTTTACACAATCAATAGCATAATACCGCCTTGACATTGATTGTGGCTGTCAGCTGCTACACTTAAGTACATCTCAACAGCAATAATCAGAACAAATAAGAAATGTTATATGAAGCTTTTGGTGCAGGGAAGGCATTGTATGTATTACACAGCATGTCAGCATAAGCACAGTACCCAACAGTACTCAGGGGCACAGAAGGAACACATTCATTAAACACATCCTACTTCATGCCATTGCTCTTTTTACTGTAATCACAATTTAATGATATTGAGACCTTTAGAGCACGTTACTGGGTAGAAAAAAAAAACCAAACAACAAATAATGTGGCTGTTCTGACTCTCAGTGGAAAATTGCTGCTGTTTCACAACGAAACTGCAAGCGTTAATAACGCAGTTGGCTCAATTGCACTTTCCTTGCTGCACTACTATTGTAGGGCATTCCTCCCGTGGGTAGTAACAGAGCACTTTCTTGTTGAACCTTACTTACATCACTCTGCAGTTTTCTCACTGGTGCAGGTAAACCCAGACATTTTGCAAAAATGTTCATCTTTGCTTAAAGACATGTTGAGGGGTCCAGACTTTAAGAGAGCCTGTGATACATACAGTGTATAACTAATTAGTGCATTGTTTTTCTGCAAAATTTTTCCCAGGGAGAGACTATTACTTAACACATATAAAAAACAAACCAATAACATACGTGGTAGAACATGGACATAGCTAACTGAAAACTACGTAATGAAAGAGAGACCTGGACCCCAATTCATTCATAACTGAAGCTTGACAATATCAGTACTTATCACCCACAATATCCTCTTTGACTGGCATATTAAATCAAGTTGAAAATTGGTTCCTAAACCAAACACTGTTAAATAATTGAGACAATCTTAATGTTAGGGACAGGCTATTTCCTTCTGGTTCTAGCTAAACAATTCCCATTCTTCACAGTCAAGTTTTCTCAAGGCTTGTGGTTCAATCTTTCGGTCAATACATAAAGAGAATGACCAAGGAAAAATATTAACCCATATTTGCATCAGGACCTTGCTACAGTATCCTGAGCCATGATATGCTGCTACTAGGATATGTTAGCCATGCTGCAGACCCACATGTCCTCAGAATGCACATTCCAGCTCTAGTACAAGCACTTAGGACTTGATATCCATAACAGAGCTCAGTACTGATTAGCTACTCAGACACTAGAATTGAATTTTTCAGAGCAGATAAAATCTAGTTTTGAATAAAGAGGATCAGAGGTATCTGTGAAGCCAAACAAGCTGTTGTGCAGATGTAGGAATGCCACAAACCTCACCAAGATGGTGTTAATATAGATGCCAGTCCCCTTATGCACGGGATTGTTAAGACTGGTGTATCTACACTAGAGGCCAAGCTGAAATTCCCTAGGTGATATACCACCTCTTCCCAAACAGTGAGTTTAAAACAAATTTGGATACGTCTATATGAGCTCAGAGAAGTCTGTACAGAAAATAAGGCAGAATTTGTATACCGAGATGCCAAGTAACTTAGTGGGTCTATGGCAGATGCTCCAGAAAAACACATCAAGTCCCTCAGAAAGAAAAAAACAATCACGGCGTTTATAGGTTGGTTTCCCAATATCACTAGCATCAAGTTTACGTGGTGTTGCAGAGGTATGTATCAGCACAAACAACAGAGCAGGCAAATATATTACAAAATGTCACAAACATCTGCCAAAGGTTTCGTGAGGACTCATGACAGCATTATGGTCACACGTTCTTCTGTTAATGCATTTTTATTCTAAGGAATGTTCTTTTTGTCCTACTAGGTGCGCACTACTTAAAAACATCTACCTGACAGCTGCACCGAAGGCCAACCCTCACTCAAATTTATCCCTCTTAACCCTCGTTTAAGAGGAAGCACCTTCCTCAAACTACTAGATAGAGGCTGTAGATTCTGCATTAATGAATGGACCTTTGAGGCTATGCAAAACATCGGCCTCAGAAGGATCTGACTTTGAGACGCATGCCAGAGCTGGATCAAATCACATTTATCCTTCCTATATCTCTGCACCTCTTCAACTTTAAACCTTTCTTAACATAATTCCTTTGGGAAATATTCGTTCATTTATACTTTTGACCAGTTTTTCCTGCCTGCCTTCCCTCTCACCAGCTGCAGAAGATGTTAAATCTCTTAGGTGACAGTCTGTAGAAAAAAGGTGTATCCAGACCTGCTGAGGGATCCAAAGGAGTCTCTTGGAACCATTTATCTTTAATAAGGCAGAAGAATAGTCTCCTCTCAGTGCAAAAAAATGCCAAGATACACAGGTTTTTTTAAAGCACTATAAATTAATTCTCTATGCTTGAAAGAAAGATTAATAAAGGAGGTGATCTTCTAGAATTCACTCCCACATGAATCTGAAGCTCTGGGATGCTGCAGAGAGCAATATGCACCTACAAGGGACATTTTAAAGATAAGGACATAAATTATGCCATCAGCCAACAGAGACGGAAAAGAGACATTAAAAGGTTTGTCAATCCATTCTGCAAATAGGCATCCTATATTGGCAGTTCTCTTCATCAAGTGCATTTCAGGAATAATAAACTAGTAAAATACCAGACAGTATGGAAAGCGAATTGATCATGATGCCCGAGTGCCAATATAGGAAGCAAATAACCCGAAATAAAAGAGGGTTTTAATCCCTCAGGAAACTCATAACATCATCTGTAACTGGAGCTGAAGTGAGAAGAACAGAAAGTAAAATAAGGTCAATTTTAGGTGCATATATTTAGTAGATGTTATTTTAGGTACATTTATTTAGCAGACAGAACAATTCATTTTCAGAATCAGCACAAACAGTTTGGGTGGGTTACACTTTTGCATGGTACTAAACATTGTTGCTCCACGAGCCAGGCAGCAACAGGAAAAGCTTCAGACAGCTACAGTAGGACAATGATGCTTCTCCTTGCTGGGTGCTTGTTTGAGAGAATGAGTATGCGACCCACCACAACTGGCTCTGCATCTGCAAAACCATTTCAGTTGCAGTTTGTGATAATTTAACCATAATTGAGACAGGTTAAGTGCCTCACTAAGTCCTGTATCCCCAAGAACTGGAAGCTGTCCTCATACAGATGATGGACTATTTACCTTCTGCTTTTCCCAGTTGTCCCCCATTCAGCTTCATTCCTCTCCCTGGAGAGACAAGTATTCAGTTCTAGAATTACCATGATCGATCCCAAGCTGAGGCACTGCTGATAACTGGATACCTGCAGTGTGTGACAAGGTGTGATGAAGCACCCTGCAAAATGCACCATAAACTCTGCCTGAAAGAGTTCTGCCTAATTAGATGAGAGAATTAGGTGCTGGGGGGAAATCCCAAGTAGCGTGAGGTTAAAGTAGCTTGCTCAGGCTTATGCAACGGAGCAAAACAGGGCAGATTCTGGCCAATTCACTTTTAGCTTCACTTCTTACTCACTGTATCAGAGAAACATTTATTGATAAAAAGTTCTTTTTAAATTATCTTAGCATATAGATTAAACTAGGGACAAGAGAAACAGCTGGAGTTCTGACACCCTATCTCAGATGACAATCTGACCTGTTCATCTCCCGAAGCATGGATCATCAATTTTTCCCACATCAAAATGTGTTGGCTGTTAATAGCAGCAACTCTTTTTTTTTTTTTTTGTTAATTAAGAATGAAGTGTTCCACACAACATAATTATTTTGGAAAAATATCTATGATAATTTAGCACATGAACAGATGGAACATTTTATCATCCTTTCAAGAAAAAAAAAAACAGAGCTACTGTTCTTGGAGAAAATTCTCTAAGATATTAAAAGCAAAGAAATAGAAGATCAGATTTAACAACTGTCTAGTATTTTAGGAGACATGAGTAAAAGGACTTCTGTTTGTTAATTCATTAAAATCTGCCCTGTGACCCTATCTCAGACCTGAAGTGCAGACATAGTTTAATAATTGGGTTGTGTGTGCAGCATATGCTTCTTAATGATGCAGGTATTTCACTGGAGTCAGAGCAGGAGTGGGCTACTTCAACACATTTTGCCATTTTGTTTTTTTAACATATTCTAGATATTTACAAAAGTACAAAACCAGGTGCTACGCTTGCCAGAGAACAAAATAGGTGCAACCTCTCTTACCTTTCGCCTTTCTGTTAAGGCTTTGATCTTCTAGGAAATCTGACAGTTGCATGAAAATGGCCTCACTCCTCCCAACACACCTCAGCAGATATCCCTCCTGCTTACCACAATGTTGAACTCCAGCCAGATGAACATATCTTTTTGTTCATCTGCTTAATCCCTAAAGGGCAGCAGCCAGGTCAAGACAAACAGGCACTCCCTCACTCCTAATATTATTTTCTTTTCATATGACCTTTAAAAGCAGAACAACATGGCACAGTGCACACACAGAGCAAACTCTGAAAACACACCCCCAGGTTGAACCCACGCTCACCACTCCAAGTACCAACATACAAGGACCAGATCTCCCTCTGGAGCTTCACAAACCACTTAAATAACAAGCCCCTCAGACTGCCTGCTTTAACAGGTAACCTGGGAGGAGTACAGGGACACAAACTAGTTGTGTAGAGATGGCGTTAGGAAGTCCAAGGCATGGCTGGAGCTGAACCTGACAAGGGATGTAAAGAATAATAAGGGTTTTTACAGACACATTGGCCAGAAGAGGAAGGTTAGGGAAAGCATACACCCTGACAAGCAAGGGTGGCAGAGTTGTAACCACAGACCAGGAGAAGGCTGAAGTGCTCAACAACTATTTTGCCTCAGTCTTCACTGGAAATCCCTCCTCAGGCACCTCTTGAGTGGAAGGACTACATGATGGAGACTGGGGGGGGCAAAGCCCCTCCCACTGTAGGAGAAGATCAGATTTGGGACCACTTGAGGAACCTGGACACACATAAGTCTATGGGACCTGACGAGAAGCATCTCAGTGTCCTGAGGGAATTGGCTGATGTAGTTGCCAAGCCACTT
>VZRW01013964.1:211347-369907 GCA_013398125.1 Aegotheles bennettii
CACCAAGCTGAGTGGTGTGGTTGACACCCCGGAAGGACAGGATGCCATCCAGAGGGATCTAGACAAGCTTGAGAAGTGGCCCTGGGGGCACCTCATGAAGTTCAACAAGGAGAACTGCAAGGTCCTATACTTAGGACCGGGCAACCTTTAGTATCAGTACCAGCTGGGGAATCAAATGATTGAAAGCAGCCCTGCTGAGAAGGACGTGGGGGTACTGGTAGGTGAAAGGCTGGACATGAGCTGGCAATGTGCCCTCACAGCCCAGAAGGCCAACTGTATCCTGGGCTGAATCAAAAGGACTGTGACCAGCAGATCTAGGGAGGTTATTCTGCCCCTTTACTCTGCTCTGGTGAGACCCCTCCTGGAGTACTGCATCCAGCTCTGGAGCCCTCAGCACAGGAAGGACATGGACATGTTGGAATGAGTCCAGAGGAGGGACACAAAAATGATCAGAGGCCTGGAACACCTGTCCTGTGAGGAAAGGCTGAGAGAGTTGGGGCTGTTCAGCCTGGAGAAGAGAAGACTGATGAGACCTCATTGCTGTCTCTTTCATTACCTAAAGGGGCCTATGAGATGGGGACAGGCTTTTTAGCAGAGCCTGTTGTGGTAGGATAAGGGGTAATGGTTTTAAACTGAAGGAGGGTAGATTTAGGTTAGATATAAGGAAGAAGTTTTTCACTATGAAGGTGATAAAACACTGGCACAGGTTGCCCAGAGAGGTGGTGGATGCCCCTTCCCTGGAAATGTTCAAGATCAGGTTGGATGGGGCCCTGAGCAACCTGGTCTAGTGGGGAATGTCCCTACACATGGCAGGGGCATTGGACTAGATGACCTTTAAGGTCCCTTCCAACTCAAGTGATTCTGTGATTCTGTAACTCCCCAAGAGAAGGTTAATCAATAAAGTAAGCACTGAATTGTTAAAAAGCCAACCTGAAAAAAGAAGGGAAGAAAAGGTCTTATCTGGAAAGTGCTCACATAACTAACACTAGTGACAGAACTGTTTGAATATCTCCATTCACTCTATGATACTAATGACTCCAGCAATATATTTATAGCATTATAACTCAGCTAGCTTCCTTAAACTCTGTGCATGATTCTATAGATTATACAACTCTAAATGTTTGTAATAATAGGTTACCTTTTTATTCCCCTAGCTCTAATTCTTGAGGTGAGAAGTTGTTACAAAAATCACTTACAAACTAATCCAGATTCATCAACAATTTGCATTTGCTAATGATGTTTAACAGACCACAGTAATTGCTGTCCAGAATTCTTCTAAGAGGCAAAACAAACATCTAAATTATAACTTTCCAACATCTGCTTCCTCTAGGGGAGGATTTGTATGAGGTTTGACAGATGCGAGAGCTCCAAAGAATGGCTGTTACAAATGAGCCAGCTAGCAGAGTCTTGGAAAATGCAGCCAATCTGGGTTTATTGAAATGAGCTCCAAAGTGAGGCAGAAATAATGCGCAGCTGTTCCTCCTGACTGATGTTCAGGAGAGAGATGGTATCTCGTGATGGTATTAATAGATCCCTTCTACTCTGCATACCACCTGGAAAATGAGAGCCCACCATTTCATCTCATTTGATGTTATTTATAGTGTATTAAATAAAAAAAACAAGAGAGCAAGTGCAGCAATGATAGTACTGAATAAAACAGTCAACAACTACCAAAGTCCATCCATTAACTTTTCACTCAAAACATGAATTTAGGCACACAGCAGTAGAGGCTTTTAGGGTCACTCCATCTTCAGAGGAGTGAATGACAATTCTGTGAGTAATTCTTATTACAACTCACTGTGTATTTTATTTACTAAGCCCAACACAAAGAAAATTTGATGTAACCTACTAACAATCCCTTTAAACAGAAATTTCAAATCTGCCTCTACACCCTATTCCCAAGACACTCCTTGGTAGAAAAGGAAATTCTGTGCTTACAAGTCCTGCAAAAAACAAGGAGCACCACAAATTATACACCTTTTCAAGTTTGCAGAGGTGGGGGTTCGGGATATTTTATTTTTTTTATTGTTTTGACAGAACTAGTGAGAAAGTGTAACAGGGCTCCTGTTGGTACATCCTGCCAAACAAATATCACAATTGGAAACAACAGTACAGGAAGGCTTACAGTTGGAAGAGAAAATGAGAGCAACAGATTACTTGTTATGGCCAAAGAAGCCCCATGAAAGCAGTGAAAGACAGCCTGCTGCCATGGACTAGTGGCCTTAATTAACGCTGCGCAGAATCCCCTCTCAGACCTTTGCAGTTTCTTTACTGCTTTGGGCCTGATCCAGTGCCCAGTGAGAGGAGAAGCGGCTGGGACTTGGGCTGGGCTCTGCAGAGTATGACTGCAGAGCCAATTATTGATTCCTTTCCTGGGAGAGGTGGACAAGGGCTGGGCAAATCTGTTCTACCAGTCAAAAGGTGAGCAGAGTTAACTTTCTCAGGCAGCAGGAGCGAGAGTGTGTGCTGGCTGTATATTGAGCTATGTTTTAACACTGCTGCTGATCAGGGGAATGGATATTTGACCATTTTCCCCTGTGTTGGGGAGCCTCCTCATACAATTGCTTCCATTCAGTTTTGGATCAAGCTGTGCACAGGCTGTCCAAATCACATGCAGGGTATAAAACCACAACCACATCTGTTTGTCATATGGTGATTCCACATGGCTCTGCACCCTTCTGGTCTCACAGTCCGTATTCCCTATTAAATTCAGTCTGTATCTGACAGCACAAATTCTCATTAGCATTTTGTGCTTTCCCTTCTGACATGTCACAGGGAATAATATACATTACTTGCCAAACTAAATGGTACATTTCCCTGTGCTCAGCCTCTGACACACAAACAAAAGCCAGCTACCCTGCAGAAGGGAGCATCAGCACAACTTGCAGAAGACGATGGCTACAAGCAGTGAATAACTTCCATCAGTGCCCATACAGATAGAATGCTTACTGCCTGCCATACTGAACAGAAGTTTGATGGGCTTACAGCATCAGTGGGGCACATCAGGCCACACTGTTGCCATTGTTCCAGTATGTGTTGGGGAAAACGTGGTACCCAGAAGAATGCATCTCCTTGTTAGTGAGTATAAGACCCAGCAGCACTCCTCTCCTAGTTGGTTTATCCACCATTTGCATCAAGAAGTTATCATCAATGCATTGGAGGAACCTTCAGGACTCAGAATGGCTGGCTGAGTGGGCCTTCCAGCAAATGTCTGGGTAGTTAAAATCCCCCATGAGGACCAGGGCCTGTAATTGTGAGGCTGCTGTCAGCTGCCTGCAGAAGGCCTCATCAGCTTCCTCATCCTGCTCAGGTGGCCTGTAATAGACACCCACAACAGTATCACCCATGCTAGTCCACCCTTTCATTTGCACCCACAAACTCTCAATTCACTGGTCATCTGCCCCAGGACAGAACTCAATACATTCCAGTTGCTCTTTCACATGAAGAGCCACTCCACCACCTCGCCTTGTTGACCTGTCTTTTCTAAAATGGACATAGCCATCCATGACCATGTTCCAGTCATCTGAGCCATCCCACCATGTCTCAGTAATGGCCACCAGATCATAACCTCCTGACTGCACACACATTTCTAACTCCTTCTGTTTATTCCCCAAATAATGTTACCTAGCGACAGTGCAGAACACTGAACCTACAGCAGCTTCTATTGCATGATGAACTGGAAAAAGACAGACACTTCGGTACAATAAAATCAGGAGAGAAATAACTTAGAAAACAGTTACAATAGGACAGAAAAAGGGAGAAGCTGCTAAGAGGGATTGATCAATATTAGCAACCTTAGTGCCGAGAAACTGGGAAGATCTTGAAAACATTAAGTGAAGCTGTTAACCTATATCTCTTCTCAGGTCGTATGAAAGGAGAAACGAATCTAACAATTCAAAATAGATTTCCCTGGGTTGGTGATGGTTTCACACCCATGGATACACGTCTCATGGAGATCTGAGGGTTTTGCTCTATAGTTCTAATCAATGGCTGATAAGAAGTACTCAGATGTCCTCTGCTCAGCGATTAAAGGATCAGCAGCTGCTGGAAGGCAGCAGCTTTCAACCTATAAAAGGTTCTGAACTTGTGTTTGTACATGCTGAACTTTTAGGGCTGACCAAGAATAAGATCATTTGAATAGGATTTTCAAAGTCACTCAGAACACACCTAGCCCCTTTCCATATCATAAAGTAAATGAAAAATCCACATTTCCTGAAATTAAATCTTGATTCTCCAATAAGGCCAAACAAGAGCTCAGACCTCTTCATCAATGTGTAGGTCACAGAGGGGCAAGGGTTTAATGGGTAAAGCCTGAGACACAAGGGAGTTCTGAGAAAGCTTTATCATTATCTGCAGGGCCTAGAGATGAGAAATAGAAATGTCAGAATTTCAGCAGCAATCACTACCACTAGGTACTACATAAATTAATTTCCTGA
Organism: Aegotheles bennettii; assembly: GCA_013398125.1. Taxonomy (NCBI): domain Eukaryota; kingdom Metazoa; phylum Chordata; class Aves; order Caprimulgiformes; family Aegothelidae; genus Aegotheles; species Aegotheles bennettii. The sequence goes on from VZRW01013964.1 coordinate 215,784, forward strand.
ATGCTAGAGCTTGAAATAGTCTTAAATTAATGAGTGAGTGGATTTGATACTAGATTATCAAGTATTTGAAATGCAGTTTTGAAAGAAAGATTCATCCTGTGTTTGAAATGCATCTTGAGTAGGTCACCTCTGCTTTCTTGAAACCATAATAATAATGCCCATAATTAATTTTCCATATGGTTTGAATTCTTTTCAACACAGGAACTGTCAGAATATATTAAGCCTGTTCTACGTCTATCAGGTGTCCTGAACCTGGCCTCAGCAGCACAGGCTGTTTCATAGGTAAAGCACAAAAACAACATGATTGACAGCACAGAATCATCCATTTATGGGGATGCATCTTTTCAGCACTTTAGCTAGCCTAGTTCCCAAAGCTTCTCCCCTCTGTTCATACAGTTATGAACAGTCATACAGATAGTAATTTTCTCATTATCCATAAAGCTTTACTGCCCACAGTGCCTAGCACTTTAGCAGTTTCCCTGCAAATGCACACTCCGTGTTTCCATCACATCTGCCCAATTCCAAATATCTCAATCTTCTGTTCAGTTTTCTTCCTAGACCTGTGATTTTTTGCCTGACAGGCACAGTTGATTTTTTTTCTAAATGTAAAGCTAATTAATCAGTGACAGCTCAAATCAACCAACTTGCATATCTTCAACTAAGTATGTTAACTATGAAGCTCTCCTCTTATTCTTAAGCTCTGTCAACTTTTTACAGCATCTTAAGAGTTTGATACTACCTGGAAATCCTTATAAATGTATATTCTTGTGTTAAACTAATGTAGAAGGTTTCTACCTGAGGTTTCCAATTACTTTAATGCTTATTACTTTATATCAGCTCTTATTTCTGTCACTGTTATTCAGCCATTCTCTGGAAAAGTTCACTGAACTTCCTTCAGAACCATGTTTCTGCTGGAGGCAAACAGAAAAATACCTGGAAGCAGTAAGACTGCTTCAGTGCTAATGCTCTGCTTGCCAGTTTGTGGTGATGACAGCTAGCAGGCAAAGCAGCTGAGATACCGGAGGAGAAGACAGACACAACCTCATGGGTGATGGGACCAGGAGGCATCTCAGACAGTGTCACCATCCCTCCTCCCCTGGCATATCAGGCCACATCTTGTGGCAAGATGATGAAACATGCTGGCTCATAAGGTGGGCCACTCTGCCCCTCTACTCTGCTCTGAAAAGACCCCTCCTGGAGTACTGCATCCAGCTCTGAAGCCCTCAGCCCAAGGACATGGACCTGTTGGAACAAGTCCAGAGAAGGGCCACAAAAATGATCAGAGGCCTGGAACACCTGTTCTATGAGGAAAAGCTGAGAGAGCTGGGGTTGTTCAGCCTGAAGAAGGCTCATTGCTGCCTTTCATTACCTAAAGGGGACCTAAAAGAAAGATGGGGACAGGTTTTCTAGCAGAGCCTGTTGTGGTAGGACAAGAGGTAATGGTTTTAAACTGAAGGAGGGTAGATTTAGGTTAGATATAAGGAAGAAGTTTTTCCCCATGAGGGTGGTGAAATACTGGAACAGGTTGCCCAGAGAGGCGGTGGATGCCCCGTCCCTGGAAATGTTCAAGATCAGGTTGGATGGGGCCCTGAGCAACCTGGTCTAGTGGGAGGTGTCCCTGCCCACGGCAGGGGAGCTGGACTAGATGACCTTTAAGGTCTCTTCCAACTGAAGCTGTTGTGGGCCACGCACCACATCTGGTAGCACCTCTCTGCTTTTGGAAGAGATAGGGAGATACCACATCACTGCACTGAAGAGAGCAATGTGGTGTGCCAGCATTACAGCAAATAAAGGCAGTGATGTGGAGCACAGAGAGAAGAAATAAACCCTTTTCACCCTATCCAGTAATTCTGTATGAAGCAGACTACAAGACTGATTATTGAAGTTTGACAGTTTAGACTAGGAAGAATGTATCAACCAATGGTATGAGGATGCAACTACGAAAACAGCTTGCCTAGGTATCTTAGTGGGTTCTCTACCACATTAGCTTCTTCCACAAAAAGCATGTCTTCAAGAAAAAAAAATAGAACTTCTGATCAAATTAGAAAGAATGATGAGCTTTTATGGTTGTAATTATTATCATATTTTACATAACATGAGAATTACTGGTTCCTCATGATCTAAATCCACAGGCGTACGTGAAACTGGAAGCCTAAAAACTAATGAGAAGCAACACTAAGATGCATATTATTCCTGATTGAACCTTACTGGCAGTAGTCACCTACTTGCAAGTCTGCAAGTCTTACAAACTTGTTGCACCTCCATTCTGCTTATTTGTGCAAGGACCTTGTGGGATCCCAAGTGACCACTCAGCCAGACTCCCAGCTTGCTGCAGCCTTGACTCCCTGCCTAGTACCAGCAATGGAAGATCTGTTCTTTCAGCCCTTCCAGGCTAGGCTTTCCCCAGGAATAGGAAAGGGATAGTTTAAATCCCTAAAAAAAGACAGGTAGCAGACATACTTCTAAAGAGATGAAAGCCACAACCAGATACTGTATGAAAATGTTTTAAATGCTCAGAGCTGTGGTTCCCAGCTCTGCATCATTCCTGCATGGTTAAACAAATACATCACTGAACTTGTGTGCTATTTGGTTACTACTGGATCCATAGCACAGGAGTTGAAAATTGACTTGTAGTTTGAGTAGAAAAGAAAAACAATAATTTTGTAAGCTAAAGTTATGCCAGCCCTTCAAAGCTGCTAAGCACTGTGGATGACCAAAGTAGTGGTTTTGGCACCAATACAAATAAATGTAAACTGAGTAAAGACTATATGAAAACAGCATGATGAAATTTAAATGCCAGTAAATAATGATTTCACTCAACAGGAATTTAATTTAGGAGATTCTGTTTTAAATTACCGACTCCCGTAGCATTTGTAACCAGACAAAGAAGATAATTCATAGGCATTTTTCTTCACAGGCCAGGATATATTTGTAAGTTTAAACACAAAAATTATTGACATTTTGCTATTACAGAGAACTTGCTATCACCATGTAATCGTGAAAATAATACGCAAAGTAGCATATATCAGATGCATGATAGTGTGGAGTGTTATCTTTAGCAATGTAAGCCAAGAATGAGCCACAAAACCAGAAGTTATAGGCATAATCTACATGACTAATAAACCCTTCCTACTGCACTGTACAGCTGCATATAGATAGATGTAGATAGACCACACATTGTGGAAGATGATTTTTCAATCTGACCAGGAGGTTTGAATTTTTCCACCTGCAAAGCAGTGTGCTCTCATAACAACCCTTAGAAGAATGGGCAAATGTATGTTAAATTAAAATAGTGCTTCTAAGAGGAAAAGAATAGAAAAACATTTCTAGTTCATACATGGCTTAATGAATAAAGTTATACTAGGAATAAAATCCCCAAACAACAACAAATGAGGCCTGTGACTTTGTACTGACTGGAACAAGAAAGGTGGTGAGCTGTCATCCACCCCTGACCCCACTGTCCCTCTCCCATTGGACTGTCACTGTGACCTGAAACACACCTCCAGTGGGCTCGAGTCACTGATGACACCTCCTCCATACTCATCCCACAACACTGAGTCATCTCTCTGCCTGTTGAGAGGGGTTTTGCAAGCATGCAGATGGAATAAGCCAGTTCTCTGCCTGTCTCCAAGCCACCATCAGTCACGGGGCTTCTCTTGAGGAGTGAGGAAGATAGGCTATTGTGGTTCCCAAATACTTGGGGTCCTGGATGCATATGCCTAGAACTGAAAATGCTGGCTCAGCCCACTCGCAGCAGTTATTACCCTTTGGTCCAATTTGTTTCAATTTCAAAGCAGACATTCTGCATTGGAGACTTTCCCATTGCTAAAACAAGTCAATCCTCCATATTATTCACCAGCAAAATCTTCCGTCCTTGCGTGCCAGCTTTTGCTTATGTAGCCTGGCTCCCCACAAGACCAGCACTAACGATGCTCTCTGCAATATAGGCAGGTTGTCTGGCTATAAGCCTTAGGAGAGCTTTGTGGCTTTTAGAGTTGTGTGTGTCACAGCTTTCCTTTCCTTCATCACATTAACAGTGCACTCATTGCTGTTCTTTTCCTGTTCTATTTGTATACGATAACTTCAAGCTGAAAGCTACTCCTGTAATCACAATATTCCATCCACGTTCACTCTGTAATATCTCACTTGCACTAATGGAGCAATGTGGCAACGTGTTGCCTAGTGACCAGAAGCATTCCCCTCCACCCTTTTCTCCCACAATCAGGGCTTTTGCCATGGCAAATAAGTGAGTATTTTAATGTTATGGAATTAAGTTTTATTAGATGTCAGCTTCCTAATAATGTTGGAGAGATCTATAAAATAGAACTCCACACATCTGCCTGCCAAATGGCTTTCTAAGCCTCCTAATGTTTCCAGTTATGCAATACAATCCTATTTTATATGGCATTTTACAGCTCTAGGAAAAAACACTTTTCAGTCAAAACACATTTTAATACATATATTTGGCTTACACAAATACATACAGGAGACAGTCCGTGTCTATCCAAAGGATTTGCTCTCTTTTCTTACTCTAATTCCAAATGGTCATGGTCTATATTTCACCTGTATTTTAACTGCCCTTCCATTATACAGTGAATACGAATTGCAGGAATTACTGAGTGAAGTGCTTTCATTTATGATCTGCAGGTGATGATAACTGGTCCCTTTGGCCTTAAAAATTTGTGTCAGATGAAAACGGAGAGAATGTGGGGTGATGCACAGAGCAGTATGTCAGCTGCCGTGTTGCCACCACGTAGCTCACAAATCTCAGGTCTGGTTCCAAGAATACACACAGCAGTGTTTAAAAGCAAGGATTTCAAAAGTGAAAAAAAGTGATGGGATGCTTGTTGGTTTCAATTGCCTCATGTTTTATTTTCATGCTTCATTCATCACTTGTTTCTTCCTCAGTAGATGGGAAAAGAACAACAGTTAAAAACATGCCATATTTTCAAATGAAAGCAGTCAGTCTCACATGAAATTCCAGTTTCTGGGGTCTTTGAGAAAAGTAAAGTACTGCAAAATTCTGTCAACTCATTTGTGGCTGACATGGCAGTAAAATCCCCCTGACACAGAGATAGAACAACTTTTCTGTGGCACCATGCCATACTACACCATCTCAAACCTTCTTGGAGGGAGATACCATCCTTCAGATGACCCTCCAACTCTGCCTCTCTTGAAACACTGTGTTGAGATCTCTGAAGTAACCAACCACCAACACCCAGAAGTTTCATCCGTAGCAAGGACCAAAAAGAGACATCAAAAACATCCCTTGGCAATGATGCCTCAAGTTAAAGTAAATTCTGGCATTTTCCTGTGATCTCTGGAGCAGATTCAAATATTGACTTAAACATAGCTGCATGAGATATTGTAAGCCAAAATGAGCAGGAGATTAAATGTGCAAAGAACGAAGCAAAAATTCTATAACAGGACCCAAGAGAAATAACAGGGCTCTTCACACACCATGTTGACTGACGTTAAGAGCATTAAAATCTTTCAGTGTTGCAGTAGACAAACGTTCTCTCTTGTGGAAAGAAAACAAGAGAACAGCCAAAACAACAACAACAAAAAAAAAAGTGGAAAAAATCCAACCTTTGAGATTTGGTTATGAAGTTATATTTACTCCAGCCCTTTCTGAACAGGGATTTGGTTTAACATTTTAAAAGGCTCCAATTCCCAGTTTCATAAGTGACTTTTATTTTCTAATATAACTGGCTTCTAATGGAGTTGAGCATATCCAGAAAATACACAGTTAAGTAGAAACCGTATAAATATTGCTCAGCTTCCAGCAAGCCTTGCTGCAGTTGGCATGGGTAACAACCACGGTTCAGCTTTGGAACAGTCAAGATGAAGGACATCAAAGGCACAACTGAATTAAGTGAGAAATTTCAAAGAGGGGATGAAGGGCTTTGCTGGACATTATTAGAGTATGGGCAAAAAGGAAGGACCTTCAGACAGCCTGGAGGACTACACATAACCCAAAAGTGCAGAGGAAAAGCCACTGACTGATGTGTCTTGGGCTGTGAGCAAGAAAGCTTTCCTGCTGTCAGATTTCATTCTTTCTACGGGAATTTGGAATTTGCCCAGCCCATTATAAATGAGCAAGGCTCTTCCAGCTGGAGAAAGGATCCAGGATGAAACTGCTGAGCTACATTTCTATCTTTTGACTACAGCAGTGATAGATGGCATAAAATTTTGTTATGGGTTGCACATTTATGGTCTCAGTTTTTATTAAAAAGTGATGGAAAATAATCTTTATAAAGTCTTGCTTGGGTTTTATTTATTAATACTAAGGGACCATATTTGTAAAGGGAATTAGGGAGTATGGATTTTTTTGGCTGTAGGCAGCTCCTTATCTCACTGAGTATAAGCAGAGGAAGGAGAAGAGATGCTCAGGTAACCTATCGAATATGTACCATCAAATTAATTTCTTATTCACAGCTTTCTCTCATCTCTCTCCCCATTTTGCTTTCTGTCCCATCTAGGATCTTCAGATGCCTGCTTTGAGCAATACAGGTGTGTTCTTTAAAGAGAGACTGAAATCAGGTCCTGGAGCTCTTATACTGACCAAGGAACATAACTTCATTTCCTATCTGTTCCATTAGGAGCAAAGGCTGGCACCTGAAATGCAACTGACTCAGCTGGAAAGTCAATTAATGCAGAGAACTTGGCAGACTTTATGTGCATGGATATACAACAGAATAATTATCCACCCTGTACCAGAGCTCCACTCGTGCCAGGGATCACACCTTTCTAATTCAGGGCCCAGAGACTACAGCCCAAAAGCCATTTGGTTGGGAAACAGGAGCATGTTATTACTCTTGAGAAACACAAGCAAGTCCATTTCCATCTGTGCTGCTGTCTCTACATTACATGCATTAGCTTGCTAGATAGACTCCCGCATCACCTAAGGCAAACTGTCACTAGCTGTCTCACATCTGTCCAGATGAAAGAGCATCTGTAAAGTGCTCTGTACAAACACACTGTGGCCTGTAGGAAAACAGAGAATAGACACTCTGAGGGCCCTTCTCAGTCTACTACCTTGATGTTGTGGAGCAGGAATCTTTCCAGCCCTGTTTCCTCCTCCTGAAGCACTTACACTTATAACATGAAGTGCTGCTTTACTGGTGCAGAAACAGAAACGGAGCTCTGAGCTTCTTTATTTAGGGTTGTATCTCCACCACACACCCCAGTTCCCCCTTACATCCCTCTTCTCCTTTAATTTATACTCTGCCCTGCATAGCCACAGTCTTGAAACCTCTCAATCCACTATGGAATGCCCCAAATTGCTACCTTAACTGAGTGCTTTACATATTTCTAAAAATAACTTCCCCACAGTCTGCCAGTTCAAAAACAAATAAGTCAACCTCAAAAAGAGAGAAATAAAGAAATTACCCGAAAACATAGCAAAGAAATGATACTTCTGCTTCTGGTTGCCATGCACCATGTTTTTAAACACCTAATTTGCATTACAGATAACTAAGCTCTAACGAAGTTCTGAGACTTGCAAGTCAGTCCTTAAATAACCTGCATAAAAGTCAGGGGAGGGAGACAAAAGCTAAAGACTTATTGGGAAAAAACAAAACAGGCTACTGAGAGACCAGAGAACGGGGAAGATGGAAAAATCAGACAAAAAAAAAAAGACTCCTGAGGAAGTGGGGCCCCTGTTTTACTCCCCACAAATGTGGAACCTGTAGTGCTGCTAGATCAGTTTTCTTTGCCTCCTTCTTAAAAACAGGCAAACTAGGTGCTGTGGGTGTGGAAAAGAAATACAATATTGTTCTCCAAGGCCTAAGTGTCAGCACAGAAAAAAAAAAATCTTTTCTGGTCAGTAGGACAATGTGTTTGATAAAATACTGTACAAGTTTGGGCAGCACAATCTGGACCAGCATGATGGGAAAAAAGTAGGTAAAGGCATGCCATGGGAGTTGAGCTGGGTTGGAAGCAAGGAAACTAAAGAGTGGACTCTACTTCAGAGCAAAGAAATTAAGAAGCTTCCTGAAGGCAGTACTAGATACCCATCACATGCATCACATAAACATGAAGGGGAAAAAACCATCACCTAGCTATAGCATAAGAGGTATTTGTACACTTGCAAATGGGGAAGTGTTCTGATTGACAAGGTAGAACAGCAAAAAGCCTTGCTTCATTACACCTGTGAGATCAAGAAGGGTTGTCTCTTGTCTAGTTTGTATTTTCAAGGCAGAAGCTACTCAAACACTGCAGATGAGTACGGAAATATCCTTTTCTGACAATTATTTGATACCTTCAGTCTCCCAAGATTTTATAGCAAAACAATTAATCCATGTGTCTTCACGATTTTTTTACTAGGAGTTTCACAAAAGATTTCTGACAGCTTTTCAGTTATTCTAACTTGGGAATAATGGAAAAAATATTTTTTCAGAGTTTACCAGATATCCACATTATTACAGGTTCTCTTGGCACTGCCCAAGTTTCTCATTTATGGTATTGATATGACTTTCATCTTCAACATCTACTCTCTTCCCCTGCCCCACTCTGAATCTTTGGCTAACAGACTGGTTTGAAATGGTAGATAAACATTATAACATGGTAACATCCTTAAAGAAAAACCAACATACCAAGATTAAAGTTTTGTATGCTTACTTAAGTATATTTGAACATGCTGTAAGACCTGTCACAGTGTGACTGCTCTCAGCTGTATGACAAGCCCAATCAGCATGCTTGTCAGACATATTTCTTAACAGGAAGGGGAAAAAACCTCCCTGAATATATTGATCATTAGATAACTATGCTAAAAGCCCCTTTATATATATATACATGCAAAATGCAAGTAGCAGCAAACACAGCTTTCTTCCATACCTTTTATTTTTTCCTCCTTTTATATCTTTTTTTTTTCTGTTTTCAGTGGTAGTCTTGGAAACTCAGACACCAAGCTCATCCTCTAAGAACTGACTAATCAAATAAGAAAAAGAACACATTAAAAGATGAGCAAACAATTGATTTTTTGTTTTCCTAGAAACCACCACAAAATAACCCAGAACAAACACCACAAATATTTCAGGTAAACATTCAGTCGTCTTTTGTTTTTATAGACAAGTGACAAGAATTTAAATCAACCAATGGTTTTTGTTGCACGTCATTTATTTTTTATTTATTTTTTTTAGTGTTAAATACATGCAAGCCACAACACAAGTTATTTCAGCAGTAAAACTGAAATATTTTATTTCCAACAAAAATTAACAACAAAGTATGTTTTTCAGTTTCACGTTTTTACTGGCTGCAACAAGCAGTCAATCCCAAAATGTGTCCTAGACAAAAGGACTTCTCACCCAAAAGACGTACCTGGCTATAATAACCAGCGTGTATTCACCAATCTATTCTGAATCTATAATAAGTCTTAACATTGAACTCTGATATTAATATTCCAAAAATTAGTATTATCTTACAGCAGCATGTCTTCACTACCCACACACACTCAGGAGAACAAGACTGCTGGGCATGCAGCCATTTCTAAAATTGTATTGAAAAAGGTGCTAGAAGGAAAGCATGATAGACTACATGTTGGAGGAGCTACCTTGCCAAAAGGAAATGTGTCCACAAGCACCACAAGCCAGCAATGTAGCTATTCCACCTCATTGCTTTAATGAGGACTATTTTATTACGGTATAATCTAGGGGAGTCACTGAAGATGGACCACATTGTGCTAAGCACTCTACATACACACAGAGAACTCAGAAGTCCCTGTAGTCCTATTAGCTAAAGCCTGGAGAAGTAAACAAGACCAAAAAGGACTAACTAATTCCTGGCCATAAAAAACAATCAGTGACAAAGGATAAAGCTCCATACTCCTAATTCCCAGATCAAGATTCAATCAATCTCAACTACAAAAGCTTCCAGATTGTTTTTGCAATCTCACCAAACACAAGATCCAAGCATGTAGGTTATGTCTGCAGAACTGACCTGAAAATCTGTTATTCAGCATTCCAGATACTCAGAGTCAAACTGAAATCAAGGTGACCAAGGAACCATGACTACTTAAAACAGGATATAACTAACATTTGTTTCTAAATACAAATGCTTTTCCAGAGTGAGCTTCTCCTTGAAGCATCCATTTTGTTATAAAGAAAAAGACAGTCCCCAGAAAAACTACTTGTCATTCTAGATTAACCGCCTGTGCATCATAACCCAGGAGTGAAATGACAGAAAATATTGTAATGTGTACTTCCCTTGCTTCAAGGCTGCCAAACTTCAACCAAATTTAACACAGATTTTTCCTCTTTATGAGAGGAGCTTCATGCCTTTTAATCAGAAGCATTTGATTTTTTTAAGAAGTTTCGAGGGGTTTTTTAAGTGTTTTGGGTTTTTTTTTCATTTTTGTTTTTGTAATATGATAAAAATCCTAATCGTGCAAGCCTTATGGCATAGAAGTAATTTCACACAACTGTTACTCTGCCAAACTCTCACACATGGTTTTGATCCAAATACAGCAAATGAACACACTTTTATGCACTCTGAAGTAATCACAGATTCAGCTCGGCTCGCACCTTTAAGTAGGGTCAAATACTGGGGGGAGGGGGAAAAGAGAAGCTGCTAAGCTTCCATTTAGCTACCTGAACATAGCATTCAAATCTCCTAAACCATTCAGCTTCAAAGGAAAGATATGATTCTTTCTGCTAGGAAGCCCACATATTTGCCCATCTCCTTCAGAACACAGACAATCACACCATGCAGGGGTGCTTACTATGAGATCTGACAGTCACGGCAAAGAAGTATTTGCAGTCATACAAACCATCTCCTGGAATCAGAAGACTTAGCATGACTGCATGGCTTGGGGTGCATTATTTACAGCATTCCTCAGTGCTGACAATATTTGCAATTAGAAAATTAATAAAGAACTGTATTAGTGTAAAATTCATTCATTCCAAAATACTGAAACTGTGCAGAACTGTTAAAGTGGCCAGAATGCAGAGGAGAAAAACTTGCCAGAAAGGAGTCTAAATCTCAGTGCTATCTACCAATTTGAGACAAAAAAAACTTTCAATTATTTAACAGCAAACATTTACTTTGCCAAACAGAAATCAGTTCCTGAAACTGTAAAGAAACAGGGCTCAGAAAGGATGAGGGAAGTCCCAGGGCTGGTTGGTTTTGTTGGGTTTTTTAACACAGTGAAACTAGATGCCTTGAAGTCTACTTAGGGATTTGCAATCAAACAGTGAGGTATTCTTATATGAAAGTCATGTTATTACAAAAAAAAAAAAGACTGGAAAAAAATACTCTCAGCTCATTCAATATCTTTTAACTTGAAGCTTATGGCTGCATTGCCAAAGGTAAACACAAAAATAAGAATCACCCCAATGTTTACATTATACCATAGAAAATTAGTCATCTTATTGCAGTGTTGTTTTAGACATGTACACTGTAGAACAAAAACTGCAGAGAACTTAATTGTGTCACTATTTACCCCAAAAACCACTTAGTAAGTTGCATTCATTTTGAAGAAAACAAACAGCTAATATTTTGGAAACAACATTGTCTTCAAGGAGTAGAGGACTGTTTTGTTTTGTTTTTTTCTGTAGAAGAGGCATCTGGTCTTGACAAGAAAGTCCCACTGCAGAGAGACAGCCCTCTGGCAGAGACTTGTTAGGAAGCATTTTAAGTTCAGCAAGGAATGCTGACACTTTACTGTGTCCCCCCCCCAAAAATCCTTCAAATCTTCTCCCAAACAGAATTCCGGGGAATAGCAGGGTGAACAGATAATTTCTTTTGGACAAAACAATAAGTCAGACATTCATTTAAGAGTCCAAAAATAATCTGGGAATAGTCTTTAAGGAGTAAAGGAAAACAATTATAAAAAGAAGCAGAGGGTTCTAAATGTTCCTTTTGAAATGGCCAGAAGGAGCTCTGGGTATTTTACAAAAGAAACCCATTCCCATCTACTAGAAAATATTTTGTATAAACTGACATCCTCAAAATCTCTTTCATCTAGCGATATTGCTGACTAAGACATTTTTCCTTCCATCCTGAACTTAAATACTGGGTTTGGTAAGATGTATAAAGCAGAATTGCAAAAGATATGACCTGTTTAAGAGACCAGTCAAGTCCCTAAAAGTATGGGGAAGAAGAAAAAAAAAAAGGGACCAGTTACTTGGACTGTCCAGAAGCAGACTGGCAGAATTTTGCCCTTCCAGTTTACCTAGGAGCAAGGCATTAGCTGTATTTCTTCATAGGATCTATATGTTTCACACTCCTTTTCCATAAGAAAAAAGGGATAATGTTTTCTTCCTGTAAAGGTACACATTGCTCTGCACATGCAGGTCTGTGGGTGGACAGAAAGGGTTGCCATGCAGGGATTAATTATGCATTCTCCTCTCAGATGAAATATGTAAAGTTGAGCAACACAGTTCACCCATCAGCCTCTCCTTACTAAAGGCAAAAACTCTGGAAATCCAGCACCAAGACCACTGGCTGCTCCACACCCATGCTTCTCAGTGCCTTACACTGCCATCATTCAGACAGTTACTGCTTTTTACTGTGTATCCTAAGCACATGCACTTGTGCTCCCTCACTATCAGAAACATGGGAGATTTTCTGCAGTTAAAAGCTATGTGGGGAAGACATCCTTCTTGGACAGTAAAAATTTGATTCTCCTTTATGACCAGCCACCACAAGAAAGTGGCCTGAAAGAGAGAGAAAACTACAGCCAGTCTTATTTCTTTCAAAATAATTATTTTACTCTAAGCTACATTCTACTCCCTAGACACTCAGCAATACATTGAGAAAAACCAAAAAGCAGCTGCTATAGAAGCTCAAGGAGCTGGGTAGATGTTGGATGATACAGACAAGTCTTTCAGATACAGACAAGGTTCTTCCTTTATCAGTTTCTCAGAAGTTAGGAGACACTTCCAGTATCAAGACAAGAGGGATAAAAAGTTCTTTATTACTGAACTTTTAAAAAGTTTTAACTCTGTTTTATAGCACTGCATTTAGCAGTGCAGCTAGAAACGGGGCAGGGTCACATAAAATTCTTTGCATGCAGGGTGCTCACAATTGTGGAGCCAGTCTCCGACTGTTCCGCTGCTGCTTGTTCCCACAAGCCATTACCACTCCCACCAAGCCAGTGTCTCTAAACTTGTGTAATAACTCGCTGATACCTCATATCCATGCCAGCACCTAAAAAAGTCTCTCACAGGTGAAAGTGGATATAAAGTCTTTGCTAGGCTACTACATCTTTAAATCCTGTTGTTCCTCTGCCTTTCAAGCCAAGTCTAGACAGCTCTAAAGTCATTTGTGCCTACATCATTACACAGATCAACTCATTTCCTTTACCTCATTTAAAAAAAAAAATAAATATTTTTTTCTCTTTATCTTACCTTCCCTTTTTTCATTTTAGAAATGCTGCCTTGTTCAGGCTACTCCACTGTGAATTCTTCTGACTCAAATAAAATATTTATAGCATTAAATATTCTTTGACATCCAGCACCACAGGCCATACCCATGGCTGTAGGCTTTCCGTTAGCTAGAATCAGGCTTGTTACATTAATGCAGCATAAGCCTCAGATCAGGGATTTCCAACCTCTTTGTAGTCAAAGCTTGCTTAAGAGGACTGAAAATTATCTGTGTCCCACTGGGTTAAGCTCTTCCTCCTCTGCTCACCAAATAGCTCAGAGCTGCAGACAGCTCCTAACCTTCCACTGCCTCCGGAGCAGCTTCTCCTCCCTCACCTCTCCAACTCTTTCCAACACCTACATTTAGCCTGCGCTTAGACATCTAGCTGATGTCCAGAGGTTGGTACAGGTTCTGCTCTGTACTCCATCCTAGGAATGTTTCTCCTCTTCAGTCATCACATTTTTGCACAGTCTGAGTGCAAATAACATTTGCTAGCAAATTTTCTGCCAGACCAGCATCTCCCTTGTATCACTTTTTTACACCTCCAGGCATTTCACCTGCCCAATACAGGAAGCATCACGTGAGAGTCAACACATGCAGACACAGAGCCACAGAGATTACAGAAGAACTCCTGGTTCAGGTCGACAGGTTTTGCCAACTGTTCCCATGATGCTCTTTATTCCAGCTTCCAAATCCACCCCCTTTTCAATGAATGCTGCACCTTCTTAGCTGCCACAAGCCTCAGTCCTATTCTTTTCATGCAGCAGCTGCTTACTGCACATCTGCATGTCTGGAATGAGGGGGCTACTATAAACATGTTCTATCTCTAGAGATCTGGTGGGATTCACAGGCCTGACAAACCCACTTAGAGTTGAAGACTTCCACTAAACTCCTGTGTATTTAAGAATCTGTTCCTTTTGGAAAGCTGGCTCCCAGAGGGTAAAGGCTGGCTGCACTTTGCATTCCTCAGGTTTTTAATGTGTGGTGTCAGGTTTTGATTCCTGAACAGAACAAAGAAAGCTTCCTTGCTTGTTTGAAGAAAAAGGGCACACAAATGTTGTGATTGTACAAGTCAGGGCGTGTGTCAAACACTCACAAAGAACGGCATAATAAAAAGCAGGTGCTATGACAAGCTTCCAAACTCGTCATACAAGCACCAGCAATGATTTATTTATAACTACAATTCATCCCACTTAGGTTGTCTTCCAGCAAGTGGTTCATCTGTTGGTCTAGCATATGTATTAAACCAAGAACTTTCTCTTCCTATTGTCTCTGTTACAGTGGTGGTTCTCACACTCTGAAGGTCTGTTTTTCATTTGCTTTGAGACAGAGGAGACAAAGAGAAGCGCCGCAGACCAAAAGGAGTACATTTCATGTGATAGAGCCAAGATGAGCTGCGAGTGCTCTAAGAAATGGAAGCCCAAAATAATCTGGAATTACATCCTCATATAGGCTCTCCAGCCCGTAACAAAGTTAACAAAACCAATAGCACAATTTATAAATGCTGAAATACTGTTATCATTACAAAATAGTGAAGTAAAAGACCTCAGCAGTTTGTGAACTTTCTATTGAAGCATGTCAACTCTTTCCATGACATGAGATCAATGTTGCTGAAATGCTGCAATTTCCTGAGACAGCAGATCTATCTCCTTTTGTCACTGCTTTATTTTTGACATAGAGCTGAGATTTCACAACTGTGCTTTGCAACCCTACTAAGCACCTTCTAGTTTATGTTGAGAGAAAAAGTGAAAAATTGAACTCATTTAAGCGCTTAACCTGGAAGCTGAACCTCTCTGAAATCTGGTCTCCTATGCCTGGCCATAACCCTGTCAGAATTGTCTAAGAAAAATGACTGACGTTGCTTTCACCAAATTTTGGCATCTGAGCCTCACCTTACGGCTTCTGTAACAGAACCAGAGAGATCAGCCTCATGGCTTAAGTCAGTATCTTGGATCATTTAAACACTGAAAAGTTAATATACAGGGATCCCATCTCATACGTTTGAAGTAGATGAAGATTATGGGGATGCTCCAACTGCTGCAAATTGAAGCAGAGTACAAGACACTCACCTTTGAAATCAAGAGTTTTCCAGTACTCAGTGGCAATAGCCCACAAAAGCCAATTTGGGAAAACAGAGGACAAAGTCCCTCCAGAGGACAACACAGCAGCCACGGCAAAAGCACCTATGTGTTTGCCTGTCTAATGAGGAGTGGCAGCATTCTGCTATCAGAGAGCTGCTGTCACAATAATGAGACAAGCAAACAGAGACAGAGGTCTTTTCCAGAAAGTAATCAGTTTTTAAAATAACACAACACTTTCTGCTTTGGTTTATTTCTACATTTACAAGCTGACGAGGCTATAAATTTGAAGAGAAGCGTCTTCTATCCTACTTTGATAAATAGATCACAGACAGCATGACAGCCCTTTTAAATTAAGGACCTGACTTTCATCAAGAGAGATTTTGCAGAATTATCACCCTCAGCAAACTTAACCTGAACTTTCCCAATCATAAGCAGAAAGCCGTGCAGCCATCCTTCAGGAAGTATTTGCTCTGTCCAAAACATCTTTTGTCCTGCAGTAATTCCTAGCATAGATTCATTACCTTGTTGGTGATGATTAAATTTCAGCTATTACTTGTAGGTTTTGGGCCACAGTCCTTAGATTGCCCTCCTCAGAGCAGTGGTTTTTGTTGCAGACCCATTAGACAATAGTCAATACTACTTCCATCTGCTGAGATATTTCCTTAGGTACACACTGAGACAATAAAGGGTTAAGGAAATAAAATTTATAGCTTTTAACTGGCAGATGCATTATAGCCCTGGAAATATCAGCTCTCTTTTTGCAGCATAAAAATGAGAAGCAGTACCACACCCTAAAATTTTAAGAGCAAGATAGATGCATAAATCAACCAAATGGATTAAGTGACTCTGAGATGTTAGCAAATGCCACGGGACTGTTTATCCAAATGCCAGACTATTGAAGGCTTGGGAGTGTAAGATGGCAGACACAGCAGTTATCACGGTTTTAGCCAATAACTGGGTGACAGACATGCTCTGTTATCCCCTCACTACCCTCCCAGGGCAAGATAAAAGGGGAATAAGGGAGACAGACTTAAAGGTTATAAAAAAACCCCAACTGATATAGGTTTAATGAAATGGGAAAAAAAAAACAAAACCCAAAACCAATGAAATAATAATAAAGATGGTGAATTATATACAAATATATGAGTAAATTCAAATATAGAAATGAATACAGAAATATGGAACCCATGCTCTTCAGGTAGTAATCATGTCCCAACCAGAAAAGTCCCAAACTGGACTTGGCAGCAGATGGGGGTGCCTGAGCCCAGGGACCTGCTGACAGCCCACAAAAAAACTTGGAGTAACTACACTGGTCCTGCTGGAGGAAGCAGGTGCAGGCGACTTGTGTCTGTGCACAATGTTCAACCATAGGTTTTCTTTTTTGTGGGATAGGACTCAAGTTACTCAGGAGACCTGGGAATTGTGTTCAACACAGTGACAAAGGAGCTGTAGGGACAAAGAGAGCAGAAGCCAGCACCATAAGGGTGTGGAAGTATGTTTTTGACAGAGCAACCATTTAAGAAAGAGCACATGATGTCTGTGGAGCAGGGACTTGACCCTTCTCTGCAAAGCTGACTCCACTCACCAGCAAGTACACTCCACTCTGGTCCAGTATTTCTGGCATTATTTTCTACTTTGGTGTTTTGTGAGAGAGGACAACTTATTTCCAATACAAAGGCAATTGCTTATTCTGCTGGGAGACTTGAAACACTTAAATGTTTTGAACTTTTTAAGCAAAGCTGGGCATAAAACCTTTCTCTCCCCATGTCCCAAACACACTGCCTATACAGTGGGCCATTGTACTGCTGTTTGGTAGCTGTTGAACATAAACTTCTCCACCCCCTTCAATCTCTTCTCAGGCCCTCAAAACACAGGCAGAGAAATGCCTAGGCAGGGATGTCAAGCTGAAGATGGCTGCTCATTTCTGGTGCCCAGGTAGGATGAGGACAGTTCTGGGAACACACAGGTCTTAAGATGCAAAGGCATTTTGGGCACTTACAGCATTCAGTAGAAAGCTTGTGGCCTGCACATTGATTTAGCCACAAAGGGACACTTAAACAATGCTGAAATCCTTGGAGGAAGCTCCTCTTTAGCCTCTTTGCACTTTGGTTTGCTAGGCATAATACAGAGAGCACTTTCCTGCCTTCGTGTGGCTTGCAAGGACAAAGAAAGCTATGCAGCTCAACTGTGTGTGTTACAGCACCAAAGATTGATTTGAAGAGTCAATCACTCCAAACCTATTTTTCACCCAAAGTATCCACTCAAAAGAAAAAAAAGAGCTACATACATTTTTCATCAGCTTGTGCATGAAGAAAGACAGGCTTAGTGGATGGAGACACTTCACACTGAAGTATACAAATTGGCTCAATATGAGAGTGATGAAAACAACTCTTAGAGTTAAGGAGTGACCCTTAGACCAGTCCAGGACAGGAAGTGTCATCCAGTCTGCAAAAGTAACACCTGCATCTTCAAAAAAGCAAGAGTCCTTTAAACAGCAGAAGCTAAAATTGTATTCCCTGAATAACTCAAAGGTAAACAGGATGACTGAAAGGAACCCCTGGAGGACTACAACTCATCAGGTGTAAGAACTAGCATCCACTTCCAAAAGCTCTCTGCATAAAGCAAGTCTGAGGTGTAGGGCATGCAGGAAGACACAATCATAGAATGGTCTGGGTTGGAAGGGACTTTAAAGATCATCCAGTTCCAATCCCCCTGTCATGGGCAGGGACACCTTCCACTAGACCAGGTTGCTCCAAGCCCCATCCAACCTGGTCTTGAACACTTCCAGGGAGGGGGCAGACACAACCCCTTTGGTAACTTATTCCAGTGTCTTACCACCTGCACAGGAAAGAATGTCTTCCTAATATCCAGGATAAATCTACCTTCCTTTAGTTTGAACCCATTCCTCCCTGTCCTATCATTACACACCCTTGTAAAAAGCCTCTCTCCTGCTTTCCTGTAGCCCTTCAGGTACTGGAAGGCTGCTATGAGGTCTCCCTGGAGCCTTGTCTTCTCCAGGCTGAACAACCACAACCCTCAGCCTGTCTTCATAGGAGAGGTGCTCCAGCCCTCTTATCATTTTATGGCCCTACCTTGGACTTGCTCCAAGACCTCCATGTCCTTCTTATGCTGGGGACTCCAGAGTTGAACACAGTACTCCAGAAGGGGTCTCACGAGAGCAGAGTAGAAGGGGAGAATCATTTTCCTTGATCTGCTGGTCACGCTTCTTTTGATGCAGCCCAGGATACTGTTGGCTTTTTGAGCTACAAGTGCACACTGCTGGCTCATGTTGAGTTTCTCATCACCAAACCCCCAAGTCTATCACCTCAGGGCTGTTCTCAATTAATTCTTCACCCAACTTGTATTTGTGCATGGGATTGCCCTGACCCATAGGCAGGACCTTGCATTTGGCCTTGTTGAACTTCATGCAGTTTGTATGGGCCCACTTCTCAAGTCTGCCAAGGTTCCTCTGGGTGGCATCCCTTCCCTCCAGTGTGCCAACCACACCACACAGCTTGGCGTTGTTGACAAACTTGCCAAGAGCGCGCTCAATCCCACGTTCCCCGTCACCAACATAGATGTTAAAGAGAACCAGTCCCAATACTGAATCCTGAGGAACTATACTTGTCACTGATTTTCACTGGGACATCGAGCTGTTGACCACAGGTCTTTCAGTGCAACCATCCAGCCAATTCCTTATCCACTAAGTGGTCCATCAATCTCTCATGAGGAAAGAGTCTAAAGGAACTCTTCTGGGTACAAAGAGAGTTACCTTGTAGATTAGTGAATTTATATCAAGAGCAGTTTGCTTTGTGATATTACTTCATCTGTAATTTTTTAGGAATTTATAACTTGGATCTAGTTGGTAAGCTTGGCCTCATTTGGGATGTTTTATGTTCTTTTATTTCCAGTTTTACCTTCACCTAATCTGAATTGAATAGAATTTTCTGATACATGGCTAGCATCAAGACAGGATTCAAAAATCCTTAAACCCATGTAGTAGTGCAACACTTGCACACCTCTTCTCTACATCGCTCTGCAGTACGAAATGGTGTTTGTGCCAACCCAGATCCTGGGCAGGCCAATTTGGTAGTGATGGGAGAGAAGGAAGTGCCTGCAAGTGGTCAGAGATAGACAGGAAAGCCCTCTGATGCAGGGTAAAGCAATGAGAGCATACCTGAATCCCAGAGAACCATTTGCAACTGTACATCATGTCACTGAAAGAAAAAGCCATTGGGCTTGAACAGTTGTGGCTTAGAGAATCAATTTGCAATTTACAAGCCTCAGCTCTGTGGTTTCTGTTCTGCAGTGTGAGAATTTGTTTCTATCAAGTTTGCTACAAGTTTTTAGCAGGAGTCTTGACTTTTCTCAGGATGGGCTCAGACTCACAAACAAGTTACCAGGCAGCAACAAGCTCAAATAACCAAGTATGCTTAGCCTTCTTTCACCCAGATACTTTGAACGCTCCTGAATTTGCTGAGATACATTTGGCGAGTCATGCCTTAACTTGTTGATAACCTCAACACTTTGTTGTAGCACTTTAGTCCCTGAAAAGCTCATCAAGCTACCATATTGAGCCTAAACTTCAGGAATTATTCCTGTGCTCTTTCTGCTTACAAATTATACTTGACACACAATGTTACAATTTCCAAGCCAAGTGGTTTCTTTTTGGTATTCACAAATAGTCTTAAAGCTTAACGCTTTATTTGTCATGGCATGATCACATTCTAACAGAATCATCAGCTCAGAACCATCCTCTCCCAGCGGTAACTCAGGAGCATTCCTATGGCATGGCAGCAGATTACTCAGAGGGAAAAGCAGTATAGAGTATTTTTTGCTTCTCTTAATACTGCTTACCAGAGGGGAAAAAAAAAAGCAGACTGCTGTGGCTGCACTCTCAAGTGTTTGTAAGAAGAGTGGTGATACCCTAGAGTATGAAAGCTGTTTTGTCCATACATACATATGTTGTTCATATGGTACATATGTTGTACATAGGTTGTTCATACGTACTCCATTTCATCTTTATATTCTTCTTTACTTATGTTACACAACTAGGCTCTTGAACAGAATGGTATTATACACCATGATCAAGTAATAACAACAGCTGTATAGCATGAGTAAGAGGAGAAAATTATGAGCACATATACAAGTTCATATGTAAGAAAATCTTTATAAATTTTAAGTATTGTACCAGTTCCAGTGGTCATACGCATCCACACACACACAAAGACATAATCAACCCTTCATTCACAAGGGAACTTACATTTCCTCTTTCACTTGGAAGAAGTTATTTTTGTATTAATTGTGAGCTCCAATCAGCAGGCTCAGACATACCAGTAACCTATTGCACAAATTTTGTGTCAACACATTAGGATTATTATTGCATTTGCATGAACATTGTCACAGAGTTTTGATGGCTATAATTGAGACATGTTTTCTCTGATTATATTTTAACAAGATTTATGAATAAATACCACAGCAAGAAGCCTGTAACATCTGGATGAGACTCACTCAGAATCATTATGACAGCATTTACTTTATCAGTGTCACTGGAAAATACTTTTATCTCTGGTTACATGACAAGCAGCAAGAATTCAATCTGTGTGTCTGGTGTGTAGGCTGATTGCTATCCCTTCAGTAGTCTGCATTGTTAACAGTTGTGGAGCTTGAACTGCTTGAAAGTGTTTTTCCTCCATAATGGAACATAAAACCTTCCTACCACCACCAAATTTAACCACTTATTTTTCTTGCAATGAAGATGCATGCTTCTAGCAAAGCTGAATCCCAGCATGTTTTTTCCAAAACTGGCCTGCATACAGATGCTGTCAGTCTTAGATTAAGTGACATTTAAACATAATGGAAAAAGGTGTTAGTGAAAGTAGTAATTACAGACAGATAAAAATAAAGAGATATTAAGTCAACTACCCAGTCTTCCTTTCCTTGTTAATGGCATAAGCCCACAGGAAAAAGAAGGGAAAAACCCCACAACTCAAACAAAAACCCAATCCCCAAAAAAACCCAGAAAACCCACCACAAATAAAATACCCAACAGAAAAAGGATAAAGGTTAAGTTGCCAACAGAGGAAAGTATATTCCAACATCATTATATAACATGTATATACTATTCAGTTGATTACAGAACACATGCCTTTCCTACAACATTGTTAATTCTGCCATCAGCATGTTAACTTGTTCTGTCCAGCTGCCATATGAGATGGTAAACCTCTTTGCAATGAATGACCAGGAGCAAAGTTACAGTAGAAATGGCTACCAAACTAAGAAAACCCTGTCATTTCATATCCAACATGAGTGCAATATAGTTTAATATTTTTAGAATTAAAAATAAAGTTGACTGAGTACACTCACTATTCTCTTCCTGTCATACTTAGAGGAATTTCATTTTTATTTGCAGCTCTCAAAATCCACTCTAAAGAACGAAGAACAGCTGCATGCTGCTGCATGAAAGACCAATGATGCACTCTCATGACTAATGAACTCTGCTGTCAAGGAACAACATAAAAAAACCTTCGTTAAAACTTTTTTACACAGACTCTGGTGTATCTTCATACAATGGTTACAGATTATTAACTCCATAGCATCACACAATCAGAAGAACTAGAAATCTTTCTGCAGTTATACCTATCAGGAACATATCAACTCTTCCCAGCAAGATGAACTACCAGCATTTGAGCATTCAGACCAACAACTCAACTATCTAGTGAAGTTCTTTGCTAAGAGACTCACTGGGGGAGGTGAAGGGGGTGGGAGGGAGAGAGAAGACAAGGGCACTTACTGTGTTCTTCCTTCCATCAATTGTATGCTTTTATATTACTATTATATAAGCAATATGCCAGCTATATTTAATGACAATATTTTTATTAATTATTGTTCATTTAATTCTGAAAGAACAGATGTTATTCCATTAAAGTAAACCACAGCATCTCTTTGGAGGGAATAAATTATGTTTACTAACCTGAGACAGTGGTTTCATGAGAACATTTATGCCTTTATTACTTTACTGATACAAAATTAAGCCTTATACCAATGGAATTTAATGAAGAAATACTGTAGTACAATAAGAGGTAAAGTTGATATTCTGTGTACGTTTCTTCAGTGAAGCTGAAGACCAAGAACTCTTCATGGAGTTCACATGACAATAATTTGGATTTTCCAACATTTAGTTAAGTACATGTACTTTATTTTTGCCAAGATGAGGGCCTCTTGATTCAGAGGGCTATTGTTTAAATTTGTATCCACATATACATATTTTATATATATATTACATTTAATCATTTCTACAGTTATCTTGATCATCCTTTAGGAAAAAGAACAGTGCAAGGAATTTGTGTATAAATCACATATAAAAGTGTAAATTCAAAACCAACTGCCAAATGTTCATTGGCTAGGTTTGCAGAACGAAAACACAGGCTGAGATTAGAGAGACATGCACTAGCACAAACTATTACCACATGTTGTATGTAGGAACCTGGGCAAAACTGTTGTCAAATCCTCAAGTTAAGCCAAAGCTTTCCAACCCTAGAAACTATCTGCATCATTTCAGTAATACTCTTCAGTTCACACATTTCCCTTTGCACTATCATGGGGGTTGAGCAACCTTCCTCAGGTAACCGTGCTACCTATAACCCTAGGCTAACTTCCACAACCACAGCAGGAACATGAGACAACCAGGAACTACTGGCAGTGAACAACTGCTCTAACTGCAATACAAGTAACCTTGGAAATGCAACCATGCACTTATTTTTTTCCCCTAAGCTCAACATTTATTTATTCCACTTTTACTTTGGACTGTTTTCCAAATTGCCTGGAGCTATAAACCATCACAGATATGATTCTTGTTCACACGAGTCAGGACAGCATAAGCCACCAAGGATCCCAGCTGAACAGGGATCTGGATTGCTGAAGCTTGGCAGAGAACATGCAAGGAACAGAGATGGGAATTTCAACTACGTGTCCCAGGGTCACACACTGGAACAGCTGTCCATGTGATGCAACATCTCTTCAAAGTGCCTCCTGTGTACTTGACTGAAGAGGTTTCCAATACTACTAGTATTTTCCTGTGTGTGTGAGAGACCATTTTGATGTGGCATCACCAGGCTGTCTCAGTGACAGACTTCTGTTCTTTTGCATCTCACTTCTCTCCCCTGTACTTGCCACCTCTTCAGCCTCTGTGGTCCAAAACTTAAGAAACTCACGGTTTCCAGGGTGCTTCATTTTAGACTTTCACAAGTAGGTTTAGCCAAACAGCTTGTATCTTCAGCCCAGATATTTTGCTGGGCATACACACTTTGAGGAAGTGGAAAGCACCAAGAGTGCAGCACAGTGGACAGTAAGCTCACTAGGACTCAAGGAACAGGAGAGGAAACTCTGGGACAGTACAAGCAGGAAACCAATCAAAGCCTCTAAAAAAATTAAGAAAATTAAGCCTCTGCTTTCAAAGTAGCCTTGGTCCATCACAGACTGTGGCCCTGCATCCTCTCTGTGCCAGTGCTGGCCTTCCTCCAACCTTTCACTGAGCCATTTCAGCTTGCTAATCTGGCAGAAAGTTACTACATCAGCTAGGGAGAAGGTATTGTTCTCTCAGTCCCATGTAGTTTCCCAACAGTCTGCCTTCTGATCAGCACATGTGGTCCCATGTCCATCCCTCAGATGCTGTGAAAAGCTTCCCAGGCTTCTTCTAATACAATTATTCTCATGTAACTTCAGATAAAATCATACTTATTCCTGATTTCTCAGAATGAAAGTCCCTTTTGAAATCTGATTACTCAGACTTTACACTGGTATCAGAGTATCATGTTTGGGTCACAGGTCAAACTGCTGGGCTAGAAACCTCTCTCCTTAAGCCCCTCTAGAGTCAAGCCAGTAGCCTACATTTGCTAGATAGTTATTCCATTAAAGACCATTAGTCCATCACTCAGAGCATCCATAGTCCTATTCACACTCCTCAGGACTATCAGGACCCCCACTTAAGACTTATGGGGACTTCCTTCATCCTTTGGCTCTTCTAAAACTCACAGCCCAGCAGAAAGCAGCCAGCATTTCACACACCGCTGACATGTTTACTGAAGGATATTTCTCTCTTCCTTCAGACACTGAACCCATCCTTCTTTCTCTCTTCCATACAAGCAATTACTTCACATAAGCAGAGCAACTCAGTTATCAATTATCTCTTCTTGTCAATTGTTGCTTAATAGAGGAGGGATCAGTATGTCAAAACAACAACAGCTCTACCTATGGGTAGAGATTTCAGATGCTGTTTAGGCAAGACCAGTGTTAGGAGTTCTCAACAGGATCCCAACCCAAGACTTCCCTTAAGAGGGGCTCCATCTCTCCCTGGCATGGTTTATAAAGCAAAGAGGATGTGTAGATAGGAGTCCAACCAGAGAAATGTAAGCCTGAGAGCAGGAATTCAAGTTATTGGCCTAGGACCACCTGGGCAAAAAGGAAATATTGTAGTCCCTCCTCACTCAGAACCTGGGTATTCAGAAATAAAGTGATGACAGAAAGCTGCACAAGCCACCCGAATTGCAACGTAATTATTTTTGACGGCAAAATGAATGCATCAAATCCAATGTTTGTGTTGATGGCTGCCTTTTACTGCTTTTTGTTTTTTATGATACAGTTTGGATGCCTTGGGCCTGAGCTACAGATGGGCAGCCTGCTTGAAGTTGGTTGTACTAGCTTTGACCCACCTTTCTCTAATTTCTCTCATCTGAGGCCTCTGCTGAGTACACAAGCAAAGCTTGGTCATTCTCACATTAATTAACATCTGCAACATTTGACTGCAAAATTGGTTTAGACATGCCTGACACCTAATCCTATAGAAACGTGAGAGCTGTTCAAACATTGACTGCTCCAATAGTTTAAAATCATTGTGCAAAGTAAGTAAAAACATCATTGTGCTTCCAATTGTTAAGACACTTCATTAATTCATCAATACTTTGTCACTTTTTCGGTATCAGGTACCAGATGTGTTAAACCACTGATAATTTTTAAAGCATACAGAGGAAATTCCATTTCAAAGCAAAATAAAACTAGAATAGTTATCCCCCATAATGACTGCCAATACTTAATTACAAAGTACCAAGCAACCTTCACATTCCTTTCCTCCACCTGCCTCATCAAATGGATGGAGGAAATAGGATAAACTCCTATTTTTCTGCTTCCCTGCAGGTCTTCTGCAGTATTTTCCTCTTTGAAGCAGGCATCTGGTATGGAACAAAGGGAATGGCTGCAGCCAGACATATTATGGCTGTCAAACTAATTTGTATAATTGTGACTATTCTGAAAACTAAATATCAACACGGATTGAATTTTATGGTGTTTTTCCAGTTCTAGATATCTGGCCACATGCAAGTACTGGCTTCATTCTGTTGCAAAGGATTCAATAGTGTATCTGCAGGAAATAATATTAGTCGTATCCTGAATCATTCGCTGTCTAACATTTTTGAGGGCCTTGACTATAAATATTAATATCATGGAAAGACTTCTTCACATATAAGCAGACATTTTGAAGCACAAAAATGCAGCATTAGGAGCCTATAAGTGTCATATACATACTAAACCCACTTAGATAGCTATTTTAACAGTACTTCTGTTAAAAGCTGAACTAAAAGTAGATTCACTACTTGCACAGATCTGCAACTTGAAGTTTTACAAGGGATTTCACAGCTGATGGAAAATTTGTGCTTCTAATTGAAAGCAAGGGTAGCGAAAAAGAGAAGAAATAAGCCAGCATGCATTTCAGAGACACCATTCCCACAAAATCCCTACATGGAAACAGACCTAGAACCAGACTCCAGTGAATAACAATACATGTATTCCACTACCCAGCACCAGCTGGGTCTGTTCTGAGCCAAGGCAAAAAGAGGAAATATTTTGTGACAGAAAGAAAATCCCATTACTAGGAAGTCAAAAGTGAAATGCATCATTGAAGTTTCATGCAAAGTGAGACTACCAAATGATTTTGTCAAATATTTTTTAAGATGTCCTAGAGGCTTTTCCATGGAATAGCAATTTCTCCAATTAAAGGAAATGTTATGTTAAGAGCCATATAATACTCTTATTCTGACCCCAGGTAGTAGCTCTGAAAAGGACGTATCAAAAAAATTTAGCAGTTGTTGGGGAAATGGTTCTCTGCATGGGTTTCACTTTTCCACATAACCCCCAGGGCAAGAGCTGCATGTGTTTTGGATCAGATCTCTTCTTGAAATTCACTGTGCTACAGGAACAAAGTTTTTCTGTACTGCTATCACTGAAATCATTCATCAGACTCTACAAACTGTCAGCATGGGTAGAAGAAGCTCCTATGGTGAAATAAGTTTAGGAGTCTAGTTTGGGTGTGTTCCACTATTCATACAGACAGGCAATCATTAAAACCACAAGGCTAGACAATGCAGGTTTCTATTGCGGATTAATTAAAGTATATATTGTAAGCATAAAGGTGTATTTCAAGGGAATGGAATACGCTGCATGAGCAGCTTCAAAGTAATTTGGTAAGAATGCAGATGTGGAAGGACCTACCTTCCAGACAGATCACCACTTGGAGTTATAAAATGTGCTCTATGATGTTCCCAGCCCTATCCCAACCCGCAGAAGCCATATCCCCATATCTTCATAATGCACACTCGGGATGCAACACATGTTAAACTATTTTTTTTTCTGGCTTTTGCTTTGCTCGTTTACATCCAACATGGACTCTACCCACTAAAAAATGTCTACCATGCATCTTACTGGTGATGATTCAATGTGTGTAGTGTTTTGAGGGAGACCCTTACTGGAGGGATGAATGCCATCCTGGATAGATGAAACAGCTAGAAAGACACAGGACACAGTCCACCTGATAGGCATGTTTTGGTCACAAGAAAGGTGACAAGGATAACACAAAAATTGGTTATAACTCTGCCAGAACAAGCCATAAGGACTTCGGACAAGAAAGGTAGCATGCCTTTTCAGTGAAGACGTCATCATGGAGAAACAGCTCTTTATATATCAAAGTTACTACTTTGCAGTGTGTAGTACTTACCGACGTTAGCCAATTGACTCCTTTTAAAAGGACAGGAGAAGACAGACAAGTAGGACTAAGGAAACAGATACAAAGCAGGCTGACAGAGACAGGACAGTCTATCACTCTTTTTATCCTATATGCTCACTCAGACTCAGTTAGTGGAAGTAAAAAGTGACAATAAAGCAGAAGAATGGATACTCAATCCTCAGTAAAACTCAAAAGTCTAAAACCTTCTAGGTTATTTCCCAACAAAGTGAAAAACTTGTTCAATAGAATTAGGCTGAACTGCTACAAAAGTGTGAGAAATCTACAGGCAGAACTTTCACTGGCAATATCAGAAAACCAATGAACACTGCATAACATTCCAGCAAAGTCTGGGGTCTTTACTAAGCCTTCAGACTTAAGACCTCTGAAAAATTTGTGTATATGCAAATTCAGTCAACTACAAACTGTGATATTAAATCAAAAGGTGCAAGTAAGTTTAGTGAGAACCTGTTAATAAACCTTAAGGTAATGCAGAAAAGTTTCCCTATGAATGAATCAGCATTGGAGTCAAGACCCATCAAAATGTCTCTGGAGACATTCAAACCCCGCCTGGATGCGTTCCTGTGTGATGGACTCTGGGTGACCCTGCTCTGGCAGGGGGGTTGGACTGGATGATCTTTTGAGGTCCCTTCCAACCCCTAGGATTCTGTGATTCTGTGAAAAGCAGGCATTTTATAATGTGGATGTCCTGCAGTAGAAGAAAGTGCATTGAAGCCTTGCCAGTTGGTTCATCACACACATGGGCTTGCTGTTCATCAGACCTGGATTGCAAACAAAGACTCAGCTGTTTAAGGCTAAACTACTTCCTAATCTAGTCAGGTACTCTGCTCTTCTCCCTACAGTATTGATTATGATTGTTTCTTACAGTAGGTTTCCCCATCCCTCATTAAAATAGGGTTTTTTTGGAAAAGCTCCTCCCTTTATGTCTTCTTTGTAAATTCACTGATATTGATGCATTTCCTTCTAAGAAGCTCATGAATAAAATATGAAGATTATAAGTTCAGGAGTCTTTGATGTGTTTTCAAGCACTAGGAACCCAATCAGTTCTGTGCAGTTATCCCTTTGAAGTTTCAATTGGGCATTTTCTTCCTCAAAAAAAGAAAAGCTCCTGCCCTTTTGAAGGATGACTTTCTTAAAGATATACTATTTAGTTTGGCTTTATTCTTGGTAATTGTTTAATAGTCAGAGGACAGCATAAGGATCAGGAAATATAACAGTAACCATTAAGAATGGCTATCTTTGGGGTAAACACAGACTTATGAACATACAAGGAGCTTTTGACTTACCCATTTCCATAGGTATCAACATCAATGCAATTATTTCAACATCTACCTGGAACAACGCAAGGCAGACCTCACCCATGATTATTCATAGCTTAGCAAGAGTCATTCCAAGGAACTTATGAGCAAATTCATTGAGGGAGAAGTAGCGAATAATTTCAGAAAGACACACAAATGGAAAAAAAACAAACATGAAATTTTGCCCTGTCCCTACTTACACAGAAATACTGTCTTTTGTATTCACTTAGTGCTCATAATGTGTTACGCTGCTTCTTAGTTTTGTCAGACTTCAGAAATGAGATGTGATTGTTCAGAGCCTGAGCTGCTCCTGCAGCTTAAACACCAACCCCCCTGAAGAAGTACATTAGAGCCTTGCAGTGACATACATCATAAGGTACTACACAGCTCAGAGAACAATTTACCTAGAAGTAAATACTTTACCTACTTTACCACTGGTCCCATGCAGTGATCCTAAGAACAGAAATAAAATCAATTTCCTCTAATTACCTTTCTACAGACATTCTTCTCTGTCAGATTTTCTCATGGAATACTTCTGTTAGAAGATAAAGTTTTCTTGCAGGGAAACATGGTCTTTTATTCTCTCCACTAATTACTTTTTTCAAGCCACATCCTAAAAGAAATTTCTTGCATAATTTCTATAGTTCTGGCCTTCTGCAACAATGACATGACTCCAGTAAGCCCAACTTAACATTAAACCACCTTGTAGTAAACTGCACTTTACTTTCAGCTCAACAGAGCTACAAAATTTGTCAAATAATGAAACTTTATTCTGTGTTGGACTCTCTGAGACTTCAGTATGGCTGTCAATGGTAGCCAAATGAGGTATTTTTGGGCCTGCAATATCTGAATACTAGCTGTTTTGCCCACAGGAAACAGTGAAAGAAAGAGAATTTACAGAAGCAGTGAGAGAAAAATCAAATTTGAGTACCCACATACCTATAGAATACCATAACTTTCCGAGCTGAAATGGCCAGATACTCATACAGAAACATCGATCCCGATTGTAGAGCAGAGCCCTGCTTTCACACACCCACATGCAGGAATTTAGGATCTTGCCTTCTAATAATCTCAATAAAGATAGTTTTGCAAAGCTGCTGTGAAGGCAAGTGCTAAAGTCTCCTAACCACATAACCATACCATCAATGATTACTGCATCTTATTGAATGTCAGCCTCTTTCTGCCCCCATCACACTTTGACAGTATAGTATCTGTCTGAAAGGGTCCAGAAGATGATCCCAACAATACTCTTCAAACCCATTAGGTTCTGATCTGCTTAAGGTGTGTCAAGGAAAGCAATCTCACACCATCATCTCCTTTGGGTATCTGCACCTGCATCTTCTGTTTCAGGGACTCAGATGTGCTCAGATCTTAAGCCAACTATGTACATTATTGAACTTCACTCCTTGTTCAGTCAAATGGAAATATAAAGTAAAGCAAGTCTTTGAGCACACTGAAGAAACCCAGTCTTACTTAATATTAGAATATTAAAAATTGGGCTTTTTACTCTCTCTGGCAAGAGACAATGTTATTGCAGCTTAAAAGGCATTCACATCATTTGTAACAGGGTGTAGGTGTGAAAACCACAAAGGAGATCATTAGTTCACTGCAGAACTGACACGTTCAAATAAATAGTTTTATTAGAAATAAGGATATTGTATTCTTGACCTATTTTTGTTTCCATAGTGGATATGGGTGTTAAATTGCACTGTGCAAATGGCACACAATTTATTCTGTTACATGTGACTGGAGTGAGGCTTGGAAAGTACTTTGCATGAAGTTGTTTAACAGTTCTCATTTTTTTGTACTTTTTCTCAGTAGTTAAAAATGAATGAAGATTACTTTAAGTACATGATTTAAAGCAAAGAATAAATAAAACTGAAGACTGCCAAAAGATTATTTTGATACATTTTAACCAGTGAAATTGTCTAGATATGTTGGTAATGAGCATTTTAAAACAATTTCCTTAACTCCTTGGATCAGTTTAAAGGAATATATATGTATAAAAAAATTCTCTTCAGGCATAAACACATTTAAAGTAGTTATTACAGCTTTTACAAATTGCAGTTATTTTACATGCACTTAGCTGAAAATAGTATTCAAAACACTGTCAGCTGAATCCCGAAAAGCATTGGACTTCTGTTGCTGTGGCAACACATTGTTCATGGTTTGCCTGTTTGAGGCAACAAAGTCTAAAATATTGAATGTTTTAAATATATCTAAGTCCAGCACTTAGATTGCACCACCAAGTCACAGGTGAAAGCTAGATTATTCCATTTCCACCTAGAGGTGTTCTCTCGTTGAGAGCCAGACTATTATTAACATACTCACTGACAGCAAAAGGCCTTCCAGATGCTAAGAAAAAGAATGGTTTGACACTTTGTAGAGCAGCACTACTAACAGTAACAAAGAGGGTTTTGCCTCCTCCACATTCCACCACAGAATGAGGTAGAAGTCATGGACAAGCATAGCTCTTTGAAGCTGGAGACATCCTGCTTGTGGAAGATAAGTTAGGAACTTCATTTCCATTTCATCTGCACTGAAACATTCCACTGACCTCTGTTTATTTCTGAGTGAGTAAGATTTGGAACATCTTTTCTGCTGTGCAGCAGAACATCCTGGTACCAGCTCTGCTGCTCCAGCAGATGCTTTCCTTTCTCCCCAGGCAGATCTGCTCGGCAACAAGGTGCAAAAGCAGCAAGAGATGTCTCCTTTAAAGCAGTGCAGCTTGTTTTGTGTCTAGTACCAGCACTACATAAACAATGTCAGGTGGGGAAGAAGCAGAGCACTGGTCAAAGTTTCATCATGTGTCATGTTAAAATCAACCCAAACCACAACACTAAGCACAAAATGCACACACAATTTCTGAGCAGTAAATTAATATGACTTGAGCATCACCACTGCCCTCATCTTCCTTAGTAAGCTTTAGTATTTGGCTTTTTATAATCCATCTGCAAACAATTTCACATGAGGAAAAAAAAATAAGTAAATTTGTAATTTATTAATTCACATATTTTCAGGAAATTATCCCCAGTCCTGTGGATCACACACTTTCCATACTTACACTCTTCTGAGTGGTTGGATAACAAAACTGTATCCAATAAAAGTTACCTGCATCCAGAACACACTTAAGAAAAAGCTGAGTTTTGTTACACCCTGACTCTCTCACTTAAGGTAAGAACAATTATGACCTTTGATTACTGTGTTTTGTGCTCCCAGTGGGAAAATTAACTTTAATACATGTTTGCATTTTAACTTCAACTGTAACAAGAAGCAGCTGCCCTACTTTGGACCCGAATGGTATCTTCCCAAAATATAAAAATGAAGACCTGTCAACTGATCTGCCAATCAGAAGTCATCTCCCTGAACCTAAACAGAAGGGAAATATTCCCTCTATGAATCACTCATGTTGACTTTGATTTAACTTTCATATAGCTGCAAAATGACTACCTAATACCTAGCTACTGGCACAGATGGCAAATGAAGATCTCAGGAAAGAAATTATTTGGCGCACACACACCACTTCATAAGATAGAAAATTACTTTGTTTGGAAGAATATCTAAGAAACACATCATTAAAGCCAAATCTCCGATGTGATTAGTTCACCAAAGGGAAGTAAAACCACACCTCTCAACTTCACATCCTCTTATTCTTTCAAAACTATCTGCTTATACCAAAGATTGGGGCTAAAAGGAAAGTCCACTGAGAACAGCAGGGTGATGATCTTCACACAGGACTTGTAGCCAAATTTAACAATTGCAACAAAAATGTTAACAAAAAAGTTATTATGATTGTTAAGGCTATCACAAGCCACCCTAGCTACCCCACTGCATTCAGCAGGCCTGGCCTGAGATTCTGTTAGCTGCCCCCCAACTGGCTGTCAGTCCTTAATTGTATATTGCTGCCTTTGTCCGATTCAGGCAGTAGGACACAAAGAAATCTCAGTGTTAAAAAAAACAAGGAATGACCAATGTACCGTAAAACCTTGCTTAAAGAGGACCTTCCTGAAACATGCAAAAACCACTTCATTAAAGAAGGTGACAAGAATTCATGGGGGTAAAAGTGTATTGCAATACACATCCAAAATGTTTTAAATATTTTGTATGCTACTTAAATTTCCTATACTGTGTTGACAATGAAAATATTTTCCTCTGACTGGCTAAAAATGAACAACACAAAGCTTTTCTTGAGGGTGACATTATTACTAAACCTCTGTGTTTTAGAAAGCCCAAAACTTTGAGGGGAAATGTTCTTACAAACTGGACTAAAATCTTCCAGAAACTGGTCAATTTAGGTGGACGTGCCTATGTGGTAGAGGGAGTGAGACCAAATCCAGAGAAGCACAGAAATAATCCAAATACAAACAAACAAAATCTCAAGGAAACCCTAATGTGAAAGTTTTTTTAGGTTGAGTACTATATGTGGGGAAGAAAAAAAGTTGTGCATCTTTGACATTTCCACCATTTTTTATTTTCTCCTGCTATTTGATTCTTCCTCTGTTCAAGCACAATGCTTTTCATTTTCTGGATAGAAACCAGCCTGAATCATGTAAGTAACTGCTTTCACAATTAGTTCTTTGCCCTCCCTCCTATAACAGCCTGCAAGTCATTGAAGTGTACTCAAGAAACATAAGCACCTGCCATTTCTGTAAAAGGGGGGATTTACTATAAAAATTGAGAGCTTTAACCTGGGGGTATTATCATTATTATTATTTAAGCAATAGATTAAAGCAAATCTTTTTGCTGAAGACTTATACTATCAATCTACATTAGTCACATGTCCATCCTCAAAATATTGGTACTTTTCCTCAGGTCTAGAAACTTCCCCTTTATGCTCCCTTCAAGCTGTCTGCAAACATTACAGCAGAGCCTGCTGCTCCTGTACTTCAGATGACTCCTCTCCAGCTAATCAGCTCAACACAAGGCATACCTCCCCCATTTGTTTCTTCCCCCTCAAATCATTTTCTGGATATGCTTTCCACTGTGGGAGGAAGGGCCCACGAACTGTCTCAGTTCACTTGGTGGATCAGAGGTTTGAGCAGCTGATTCTGTGTATTAGGTGGGCAGATGTATGAAGGAAAAATTATTCAAACCATCAAACCCTTTGGGGAGGGAAGGAAAGGTACCTTGTCAAAGAGGTAGCTTTATATCTTGGGGAACCTGACCGCATCTAGAGCACGTTTTACAAAGGGATTTTCAAGACAGTCTGAGTTAATGGTTATTGGGGTACTTCGAGGGGAAAACACCCAACTCAACATGGTGTTAAGGTGGCAGTGTCTCAGCAACGATGCCAACAGTAGTCCCACCCTGTGCTACAGTACAGGGATTTCTCCAACCCTGGAAACTGGAACATTTTTGCAGTTTGGAAATGTGCAAATAATCTTTCATACCATACACCTCAAGGATAAGGTTCCCTTGGGCTATAAATAGCAACTTCTTTTCCTCACTTTGCCTCAAAGCAAGCCTGTGAAAACCCACACCCCACGCTCCTCTTGTCAGGCCAGGACCAATAGTATTCTTCATTCAGCTGCAGTTCCCACTTTCTTTCCCACTGGAGAGCCAGCCTTGTCACTGCATCTCTCTGCTCTCCCATTCTAACAGCACTTTCCCACTTCCCTGCTCTTGGAGAAATTCAAAGGAATTCTGTTTTCAAATGCTATCCAAATATTTATACTTTGCTTAAATTGTTTAGTTAATGTGAAGTCACTACCAGCTTTTTTTTTCTTTTCAAATATTGATGTAATTCAGAATAGATTTCCTATAAAGCTTAGCTTTCATTTCCATGCCTCCAAAAAGCTGCGGTTTTTTTAAATGGCATTATTTACAGCAATCATTGGAAGCCGCTCACTTTTCAGAATCCCATCTTCAGTTTCAATATTCCTACAGCTTACACGCCCGGGGAGTAATATCACTTTCCTCAAGTGAACATATCAGCTATTTAGCTCTAGTAGTATTATCTAGTAGTCCAACTTTTAAGATCCTGAAAATATCAAAGCAATGATTCTGTACCACTACTGCAATAACTGATAATTAAGGTAACACACTCATAAAAATATAGTTTGGGATCAGATTTGGTTTTTTTATTCTTTATCCATCGCTCCTCCTGACCTTGAGAAATTTAGCAGGTATCACATTGGAACAATATTACTGAAAAAGGGTAACAAATTCCCATCTGCGCAGTGGAATTCAGAGAAGGCAGTGATTTACCGATTTGTAATGATTTACTGACGTACTCCCTCAAATTCCAGTTTTGACATCTGAGTACCTGACAACTTTGGTTTTAATACCGACAAAGACTATCCCTAGAAGTCTGTATTTTTTGTAGTTCTTTCAACTGTTTTTTAAGCTGTCTTTCAAGACAGATACAAACATGCTGGAGCATGTCCAGCAAAGGGCCACAGAGATGATTAAGGGACAGGAGCACCTGAAATATGCTGAGAGAGCTGGGGTTGCTTAGTATGGAGAAGAAAAAGTTTATGGGAGATATTGCATGTGTGTGTACCTGATTGAAGCAGAGGGGAAGCTGGTAAATAAGACAGAGCCAAACTCTTCTCAGTAGTATCCAGTGACAATACAAAATGGACACAAATAGAAATACAGGAAATCCCATTCAAACATAAGAAAAAAATATTTATATTGTGAGGGTGATCAAACAAGCTGCCCAGAGAGGTTATGGAGTCTCCATTCCATACCCAAAACCCAACTGGGCAAGCCCCAGGAGTCTTTCCAACCTTGGATGTTCTGCAATTGTGACTCACTAACCATCATGAACTACCTACTTCAACATTTTTTTCATTTTTGTTTTTAATCCTAAGAAATAAATCAACAACAGGACACAAATAAATCAGTGTTCTTTATGAAATCAAAGACACTCTCACAGGAAAACATTTTATCCACAGAAAGTCTCATAAAAAACAAATTTCTCACAGCTAAAACCTGAAAGTTTCTATTCTCAGAATACAAAGAGAGAGAAGTCAGACTATTTCATGAAAAGCAGCAAAAGAAGAGAGAAAACAATAGTTTATACTATCCCTAGTAAAAAAAGACAACTTTCCAGCCTATTTGCATGTCTGCACATCCATCACTATTTGCATTCGACTCATTCCAACCTAACAATTCCCTAGCTTACATTTTACATTTTTCTTCCAGTTTCAAATGCAAGAATCCCTTTGGAAAATCCTCTTTACAAAAAACCCACTGCATGCAAACCCAAGGGACCCTGGTGCCTACAGAGTATTGAATGCCTGACAGGCTGTCAGACCTCACTCACAACTTCCTCATTCTCCACAGTACCTTCAGAGCAGTTTGCTTTGCAGGGAGACATAAGGCAGTATAAGCCTAGCAGCAGCTTTTCCCATTTCTGTTTATCTGGCTGATGAGAGATTTGAAACATATATTTGAAAAAGCAGTATGCTTATGGTTGGGAAAATAAAGTGTGAGACTATTTCACAAGGTAAATTAAAAATTACTTGAAAAAAACATAATTCTTGTTCCAAGCTTTGGAATAGTAACCACATAAAATACAGAGATCTCAGACTTTTAAGTCACTCCCTGCTAATCTGCACCTCCCTTAACTCTTGCTGAATTTTTATTTGATGCTTTGAAGCTGTACAGTGATTTTTATTAACCTAAAAAGGACATGATCCCACCAAGAACCAATTTTTCCCCAGCAATTTCTCTCATTAGCATTTGCACTGGGTCAGTATTTGGACCACTTTGCTCTTGCTGCGTGCAGTGCAAAATTATTGAGAAGTTTTATGGCCCTCCAGGTTCTATTATTTTCAAATCCCATCATTTTTACTTTATGCTTCTGAGGTTTTTATATTCTTAGATGATGCTGTCACAGAAATACTCATGTCTAAGCAGGTGATGATCAGATTCTTTGTTCTTCATGCACACCTAATACTTCTGTTGCTTAAGCATTTGTAATCCTTCCAGGATCAGATTCTTAAAATCAGCTACTGGGAATTGCTCTATTCCTAGAAAACTGGAAATACTCTTAATGGCACCCTCTCTTCATAAAGCTTATGACAACAATTCCTGTGTTAGTTGATAGAAAACTAGTTGGGTTTTATGAAAGGACTTCCATTTATCTTTTGATTCACATTGGAATTAGGTGATAAAGGTTTCTATCTGCAATCTAAATCTTGTTCTCTCTTGCAAACACATATCTTGTCAGTTCACAGATTAACTAATATAATTCCACACTGGCAGGTCTCCCAGATAGCACTGTAAGAAAATGTCAGCTGGGCCACTGTATTTCTGCAGAGTTAATCATCAGTTCAAAATGTCACCATCCTATTTCCTTCTTCCTTCACTTACTTGATTATCTTCTCCTAAACTTTTGAATTAACTTTGAAAACTAAAAGACTGACTCTCCAGTGCATCAGAGCATAAGAAATAGTTTGGAAATGAGTAATCCACAACTGGACTGAGGTGCACTGGAGCTTGATGCTAATATAAAGTAACCAGCAAAAGCCTTCAATGCTGTTTAAAATCTCATCCCATTCGCTTTGGCACACAAGGGCACTAGATTGCGTTATGTGGTCCCAAGGAAGACACTGAATAACAAATGTTGCCATATCTCCAGGACTCTAGGAAGAAATCTGTGATTGCTTGCACACACAGGCCTTCTGATCAAAGGGCTTGGCTACGCAGCAGTTGGGTAACAGGCATACTTCACATAAGTAATCCTTAAGACTACAGCTGGCCTTCTTCAGCAAGTACTGTTCAAGATGAGCAAGGACTCAAGGTGCAGGCTCAGATAAAGGAAGGACAATTTTTTCAGATACACAGCAGGGATCATTACTTCATAAAAAAATTTACTGTCACATATCAGATAAGATTCCATTACAAACCTGGGGAAGCACCAGATGTATCCTTTAATCCCAAAGAGCTTGGGCATACCTCATTAAGATTGCTCCCTACAACCTAAACAACCTCAACTAAACAACAGGCTATGCACACAGGCAAGAAGCTCTGTGTAAACTGAGTAGCACTACAGAAAGTAGCAAAGCAGTGCTTCACCTGGTGCATGGTTTCACTGAGGTCAGGCAATGCTACACTCAACCTCACCAGCACCATCAGTACACTGCATGTTGTTATGCGTGTTCAGGAACAGCATCTCCCCCGTTCCTTTCAGCAGCTTGGAACAGCTCAAGGCTTATGTTGCATATGCTTACAGGGACCTGCACAGACACTTAAAAGGAACTAAGCCTGAGCCCTGGGATCAAGCATGGCAGTTTCTTCTAACCATTGCCTCTCCCTGCATTAAGCCGATCCAGATAGTGGATAATACCCAGTTTATTCTCCATTCTTTCACCTGATAATTAAATACTAACAGTCCTTTTTTGGTACTACTATAAATTAATATTACAGTCCCAAACACACTTCCTAGTAGTAGCAACCAGTCCAGAATCTATCATTATCTAAAGTTTGAGTTATTCTCCTCTCCCAACACCCAGATACCTATCTATCTCTATTATTAATTACTGCAGAATGTTACTAGCATAAGAGAAGTTAGCCTAAATATCAATACAGCTATTTTAAAAATGCTGCAGTGGGTTTTAAAAAAAAATAAATTCTGTTTCCTTCTTCAAGAGACTAATCCTGCTTCTAAAGGTACAATCACTTTATGTGTTAAATTGCCTATATCCTGAAGACACACATCCCCAGAGAAACAGAAGTAATACAAGTTTTTGCCAGTAATTTTTTACACCCACTTTGTGTTATTTACCGTAAACACAGTTGAAAATTTGGGTGAAGAGGGTGCATGCGTAGAGAAAAGGAGTCTTGCCAAGTCATTTTTGTTTTACATTTGCAAACTGGAATTAAAAGATTAATTGGATTTTAATAAGATGCTTGTTTTCAGGATTTTCTGTGCACTGTCCCTTTTCCCACCCTCTTTTCCTTAATTCAATGGCTTGAATGTAAAATGCATGTAAAAGTGCAGAAAACAGACTGCAACTCCTTCTAGTCAATGAACTCAACTACAAAGCTCTTCCTCAACAGAAAGGTTGGTTTATGCTTTTCCAATTGAGCTTACAGCTCCAGTGGTTGGTATTAACATCTGGTAGACATGGGTTTGAAGCCCTCAAACTGAAAGGACGGTCAGTGGCAGTCAAAGAGACAGCCAAAATGCTAGAAATTACTAGGTGACAAAAGGCAGAGAACAAAACAGGAAATACCTGTATGAATCCAAAGTGACCCTGACTTTTGAATACTCCTTGCAGGTTTGGCCTCTCCCCAGATCTCCAAAAATACACTAAAGAACTAGAAAGGAGAAGGATAACCAGAAGTACGAGATATGCCTTCAATACAAGGAAAATTGGATCACCTACAGCTTTCAGTCTAAAATACAATCAAGGAAAAGAGATTATACAATAAAGGTTTAGAACTTAAAAAATGGTATTGAAAATGGATACGAAATGAATATTGACTTTTTTGTTATAAGAGAAGGCCTAAAAAGCATCAAGCCACATCATCAGGTAGTAGATTCAAAACAAAGAAAAGGTGATAATCTCCCATTCAACACACAGTCAAAATGTAAAGACCATTATTAGAGGATTATGTGAATACCAACATTTTACACAGGTTCAAAGAGCAATTAAACATTTTTATAGAAGGCCAATGCATTAAAAACCTTTAGATGAGAATTTCACCTTGGCTTCAAGCAGTCTCTTAGTTTCAGGCTGCCAGAAACCACATCCCAGAAAAGTACTCCCACTCCCTCTCCACTTGCAGCTCCCCTAAGCAAATGTCACTGCCAGGCCTATTGTTTAATTTGGTTAGGTCATTTTTATGCTCTCAGGGAATGAAGCCAGCAAAGTCCTGCCACTGCATTCGCAAAAAAAAAATAGAATACATACAGACCTTACTCAAGAAGCTTCAGCTGTTGGTCTCACTGAAGCCAACAGGATTCAAAAAAAACCAGCTTGTTGTTCAGATCTTTCCGAACTGGTCACAAGGATGTTCTTACTCACAAACTCATATTTCAGCTCCAGTTATAAATAATTCACATCAGGTAACAACTAGTTAATTGATAAGTCATTAATATACATCAACTAATAAACACTGGTACTGAGTTCAGTTGATATGTTATTTCCATTCACTTTCTTCAATAGTCTTCTAGAGTTCCATAACTACCAATAATTTAGCCCTAATCATAACCACTATAATTTGTTATTACCTGGCAGACACTTTGCAAATCAGATATAAAACCAGCTATAAAATAACTTGCATTTATTTTGATAAACAATTTAAGATAATAGCCCATGTGCCTTTCCAAATGCCATCTGGAAGAACAAGTAAATTCTTACTACATCTTATCAGAAAATTTATCCATTTTCCCAATCTTTTACCTTTATTTTTAACTATCTGCAGCAAAGCAAAATATTTTAGTATCTCATCACAGACTGAGATGTGGATAAGGGGTTTGAACTGGGAATTTGAAATGCTGCTCATAAGCGCACATAACAGCTCTAACAGTAAGGTTGCCTGAAGCAAACCAAGTACGTCAAGTGCTCACTGCTGGTGAGCTTTGTCTGATTTGATGTGTCCACACAGTGCAATGGGAACAATTGCAGAGAACTCAGCTACTGTCTCATCCACTTCAGTTCATACCAGGGCTAGGTATTTGACTGTCACTGCCAACTTGTCTTCTCTTTTCTTCCTGTTGTCAAGAGGCTTGGAGTACAGGAGAATAAAAGGCAAGACCCGCCCTTTCCAACTGTCTCCTGATCTCTCTTTCAGTATTAAAAAAGAACAAAACAAGAACTCAACAGCAGATAAAAGGGAACTAAATGACACACATCAGCTGGCTGTGTCTATATGCAGGGCATGTATCAGGTACCTTGTCTTTGGGCAATATCTTCAGTCCTAGTGTCCCATGTCCTTGCATGACTTATGTAGCCACAGGGACAAGGCAACCACAAATGGCTTTAGTAAGTGCCCAATTTAGAGAGCTGATGAAGTAAAACCACCCTGGGGAAAAATACATATCTTATGGCACAGGTACAGCCAGACACACTGCAGGTGAGCCAGAGACCAGTGAGACGCTGCAGAAATTGCACTGGCATTTTTCAGAACGGGACTGCAGGGTAAGCATGTCCCATGCCAGAGTTTCTAGATTGTATCACTCAAATGCTGCATATCACTGCTCAGTTTCCTTTCAGCATTTACATGTTTATGTCTGTGCATATAAAATAACTATTGTAGTATGTAACAGCTATATTTAAGGTCACCTGTGCCTTCCTGCTTTATAC
The DNA here is from genome assembly GCA_013398125.1 of Aegotheles bennettii. Lineage (NCBI taxonomy): Eukaryota > Metazoa > Chordata > Aves > Caprimulgiformes > Aegothelidae > Aegotheles > Aegotheles bennettii. The sequence goes on from VZRW01013964.1 coordinate 256,861, forward strand.
TGTTATTTATGAGAACAACACTCTGTTTGTCTTTCTGCAAACATAGATATCTAAAGCAAGAAGTGCATGTGTGGGTTGTTCCCTGGGGCTGTTTTTAGGAGGAGTTCTTTCACTCTCCATCTTTGTTCTCAGAATATTGGCTGAAATTTGTTTAGACTTAGTGGAAGGATGCCTTGGGAAAGTTATTGCACCTGCAGCCAGTGCCCCTTGACAAATCTGCTTCACCTGCTGTTTGGACCCAGCTCTCCTCACCCCTACCAAGCCTCTCTCACCTCCCTGTAACTGGGGCTACCTGCAGAGCAATGGCTTTGCACATTTTATCACTCATGACTCAATGGTAAAACCAAATATTCAACAACATGTATAAAGTACTAGCATTAAGACTAGCAGGATAGTATAAATTGCAGAGAGAAATCTTCAAAAATCTGACAGAAGAAACCCAAAGGAGAACATAGCAGTTATACTTCCAGTTGCCCGTGTTTTTCTGGATAATACTGTTATTTACAAACACAAATCACCTTGCTTTTCTGTGGAATAAGCAATCATAAAGGCACAAGGTGTGGGGATTAGAGGTCTTTTACTCTTTTTTTTCCATCAGTTTTATAATTCTAGGCTGAAATTCTAAGCTCAGGAAAAAGGAGTCTGGGTTTTTTTGTTGTTTTTTGTTTGTTTGTTTTGGGTTTTGTTATTCTTTTACTATTATTTTGTTTTTGTTTTTTAACAGCCTGATAGAGATGACCAAAGCTTAGAGTGTGAAAAGTATCAAATTATCTTTCAGGGCAAAGGGTAAGGAGAAGACAAGCCCTGCTTGGTTACATCTCATCTGAAAGCCCTAAACTATACCTACAAAATCCTAAACTGTGCAGTCCTGTATCAACTGCTGGTTAATGCAGAACAGGCACGAAGTCTGCAAATACACATTTTCCCTCTAAAATTTCACTTGTACCTAAAGCTCTGACTCCAGACACGCTCAACATCCCTAGTAGCTCTATGTTTCTTGTTCTAAGCAATGCATCCTCCAGCTCTAGTTCACCAGGGAGCTGACCTGCAAAGCCTTCTCCAAGCCTACTAGATCAGGTTTGCCACAAACCCAAGTGGCCAAAACCCTCTTTCAGAGAACAGCAGATTCCTTCCTTCCCAAAGGCTGTAGGAAAGAGGTCTTCCTTCGAGGCAATGGGAGAAAGAACCAAACCATCAGGACAGGCCCAGAAGTCTAAACTACCAGACTCAGCTAAGGAACCCCCACCTGCATGCTCATGTGTATGTGCAGCTCCTTTTCCTCCAAAGGATAACTCATTTATTCCAAATTAAAAGTTACTCAGTACACACTTGAGTTGCAAAGTTACAGATTTTTATAAGTTGCACACCATTTCATTAACAAATCTTCATCTTAGACCCTAAGAGATCATTTTCAAGTCAAAACCACAAATTTTAGACAAAATTTGCCTTCCACAGAAGGCATTTTTTTATACCAAGATTCCTGTTAAAACATGATCATAAAGGTTCATAAATACACAGTAAACATTATAAACATGTTACTTGATAAGTAGGTATTGTATACATGAACATAAACCATGATTTCAAGCAACCTATTTCAAGCCAGTCTATCTAAGAGTGCATTAACTATTTAGTCACCCCTTGTAAATTACATAGAGGAGAGGCAAAGTATAAAGCACTGCTGAATTTTGAGCAGAACAGAGGTCTGATTTAACACATTTCTTCTCCATAAGTTTGCTTTGAAGTGGACTCCCCTTTGACATACCAATAACCAGCACAGTTTGATGCTGGGGACATAAAACAACACTGTTTCCCAGGTCTCGTTATCATTGCTACCCCCAGGTGAAAGCAGCTATTGTACATGTACTCTGGACAAACTAGCTCCATCCACAAATTGAAGCTGGTCAAGTACCAGCAGACACCTCCTCTGGGAGCTCATTGCCAGCAACAAATCACCATCCACACAGTCTTCAAAAGCCAAATATTATTGAAGTTTCACAGAAATTAAAGCATAACAGAAACAGAAGCAGTAAAAAGCATGTCTGCCTTACCTAGATGCTGCTGCCTTTCCAGGGATAAAGCAGTTTGCCAATGTTCTCTACATCCCCCTCCATACAGCCACTGACTGAGGAGAAGTGAGTTTGTCCCCCAGTGTTGAGGACTAGCAGGGCCCGCAGGTGCCCTCATTACCTGATGAGTCCAGCCTGGCCTCCCACTAACTGAAGACACCTGAAGGGCACCTATCCTGGGCATGGGAAAAGCCCAATGGGAGAGACCACTAACCTGCTCCACCACCCACAGCTGTGCTGCTTCAGAAATCAAACTTCTTCCCTACTCTGAGCATTCCCACGTTGTTTCAGAGGACATCCACGACAATTCCATTATAAATACTGCTCAGGTGGTCTGTGATAAATTCAGGAAAAGACTTTGTTGTGTTCTGCAAAGCTGGAGAAAACTTTGGCCTGAGCTCCTCTCTTCTGCCCCCATGAGCTTCCCCAAATGCATTTATGAAAGTCACACGCATTGCAGACTCCTCTCAGTACCTCAGCCAAACCTCACCTCCCTGCATCCTTGGGCTCACCCTTAGGACACCATTTCCATGCTTGCATTGCAAACTACACCTATGGTTGTCACCCAGGGCCCAAAACCCAATTGGCAAAGCCATAGCTTGCCAGCTACCACCCAACAGACACCATCTTGAGCACCAGGAGCAAGTACAGCTCAAGCTGCTGATCAATGGATGCAGCGAATGGCTGTGGTCCAGCTGCTGCTTTTCCCTAAGCCAGACCAGAGTGTAGGGAAGCTGTGCTGGATCCCGCTGCTGGATCCTGCTGCTGCACTTAGGAAGGGAATAATTCCAGGCTATCTAAGCAACAGCAGTAGTACAGCAAATGTCTTCAGAGAAGAGTCTTAAAAGATGTAGTTGAAGAGATTTTTAGGCTTTGTTAATTTTGGAACAGTGAAGAAATTCAAAGACAACTGAAAATTTAAAATGATCCTCCAAATAAGTAAATATGACTAGAGCTTGCCACAGTTCCAAATGCTTCATGGAAAGATTGTGATGGTCAAAAGTTCTATCCCAAACAAATGTTGCGTTTTTACTCTCTATAGCACCCACTTTATGGTTGCTATAGCAGTAATGTCATATCTCCTTTTCTCATTCAAAGCTCCGACAACAGAGAATAAACACTGTGCTGCCTGAACCAAATTCAGAGCTAATTCTGCAAATCTGTACAAGAATCAAAAAGTCATTTACCTGAGCTCTGCTTTTTTTTATCATTGTTAAATTGCAAGTCAAACGTTCCCTAACTGTCCTTTCTTAGCCTTGGAAAACAAAGAAGCTATTGATTTTTGGCACTTTTTTTTTGCATGCTGACTTCTTACTCCCATTAAAAAGCCTCCAGAAAAGCAAAAGGTTTCCCACTGAGTTTGTATCCATTGTGAGTTTGTACAGAAGCATTAATGAAGAGTAATAAAAGACCAGTACATGATGTGTGACAGGACTTACAAAATGTCAACTCAGACGGCTTCTGTTCCTTCAGTCTTCTCCCAGAAGATGGAGCCAAATGACCAAGCGTCTGTGGCCAAAATGCACATAGGCACTACTGAACAAAACCCTTTCCAATGAAGCTAAAGTTAGTCTTACTCAACGGTTTCCATTACCAAGGTTGGCTGGGAAGGCAGTCAGGTTTCTTGCAGATATGTTTTGCGTGTCACAGCTGTTTTATAGCCCTTTGAAAAGAAGGGAGGCCAATAAGATCAAGGTCAGAAGCCTACACTTTAAGAAAGCGATATGTACGGCAAAAAACCCTTACCAAACCTCTCCACAGACAGAAAGAAACCTTTATTTCTGACTGGCAGCATCAGGAACCTATTTGATATCCTCACAAAATGAGTTTCAGAGTCTAAAATGCTAACATATTACACTTGGCTTGCAGGTTATTTACAGTAACAAAAAAGTTATGAAAAAACTGGAATGAAGAGCTCTCTGTAAATGTGCAAGAATTAACAAGTACGCCCTTTTGTGATCCCCTGCTGGGAGTAATTGAGAAAGCCATACTGCAAGAGCAGGCTGGCTGGAACGGTGTTTAGGTTTAGCCTAAATCATTCAAATTTCACTCAAAATGGCTTCTTTCACTTTGTACACCATGCAACATATACCCTTGTTTCTGAGTATAAGCAGAAAGGGATGAGCTGAGACTGGTCCAGGAAGCTAAGGGATGGTGATGCATCACAAAACACTTCCTGAATCCCTCCTGTGGATCAGTGAAGAGTGGAAGTCTGCTGTTTGGCTGGGAAGTCATACAAGGTCCAACCCAAGGCTCAGCATTTTAGGAGGAAGACTTGCTATCAGATTACCTGATCCCAGTCTGGGCCCTTACGGTCAGTTCAACTCTGAAGGATTCCGGCTTTTGATCCCCACTGCAATGACACTAGGACAAGTCCTCTCTCATGTAGGAACAACTCCTTTCATCTCCAATGATGATGTCAAGTTATTCAGGACAGTGTAAGAGGTGAGGACTGTCTGAGGAACTGCAAAGGCAGAACACCTAAGCCTTGGTGACTTGCCAATACAGTGGCAGACAAAATCATGGAGAGGGACACTTAGGGCAAAGGAAACTGAACTGAGGAAAAGAATGCCTGCCAGCCCCTTTCAGCTGCTATACATCAGAAGAGATGCAGAAGTACATCATCCTGTAAGAAGAAATTGCAACTGAGCTCATGCAAAGAAACATACCCAATGCTTAGGCAGCTTGCAGATATGCTGTGTCTAGGTTTAGCCTTCAAGTTGCATTCTGCTTGAGCAGGTAGGATTGGTAGGCAGCCTAAATCTCAGGTATAATGCAAATACAGCTGTGGAAATCCCAGGCATGACAGAATATAAGCCAGAAAATGACAGAGGAATTTAAAACATAGGGACTAGTTTGCTTTAGACCCATAACCATGCTGATGAATGGAAAGAGAGAGAAATGAATTTACTCTTCAGCTTCATGGCCTTAAACATTCAGAGTCTCAAATCCCACACTTGGGACCAGATTTTTGAAAGTGCAATCCCCACCCCTCTTTAAAGCTTAAAGATGGAGGATGCCTTTCAGATAGGATCATCACCTGCACAGCATCTGGTTGCCAAAACAAGAGCTAAGCTCTTAAAACATCTTGGCTCCTTCTTTGAGACAATTCAGGCCAAAGTCTTAAACTTATATTAGAAGACTGTATGTTTTAAGGAATAAACAAAACCCCACAAATTTGATTTCAAATCACTGATCACACAACTTCAACTTTATTAATCCAATAGTTAGTTAACCACAGGGTTAGTCTTTTATATCTGATTTCCACTGCAAATTTCAATTTCTAAATAGTGGATCTTGTTATTTCCTAGGGTCAAGCTCAAAACTGTCAATTATCAATGTTTTTGTTCCCCTTAAAAGTAATTATAGCCTGTGAGGAAGTTGCTCATTTATTTTGGCTTTGATCAGAGAAATACAGAGAGCTCCTGGAGTCTCTCTGTATAATGCATATTCTTCCAGCCCATTTAACCTTGTGTGTTTTCTTCAAATATCCTCCAATCTCACAGCACTTCTGGAAGTATGAAGTCTAGAACGGGACTCTGTACTACAGAGGTGTACAAAGGTGGTACACATAAGTTCAGGTGTGGGGCTGATGGTGTCTCACATACATAGAGATAGCATCACAAAGTCAAGGAAACTGTTCACAAAAGATATTAAATATACTTTTACCCAGAAGAGCTATTTAGCTGTTGGCAGACTATGGCATAAGTATCTGCAAGAGAACTGGGAGAACAGTATGATTTTATCTACAGCTACTTTAAAGTAAAATCATTCTGTCTGGCAAGATTCCAGTTCAGCTCTTTCAAATTATCAGAGGGAGATTTTGAAGGATAAATGCTTGAGATTCAGGATAAAAAAAAAATCCAATGTCTTGGGTCAGTAGCAAGAGCACAGTGCTCCTTCACAGCTTCTCCTTTACAATTTTGGGTGCCGTGCACCTTTCTCCTTAAGAAAAGGAAGAGGTAATAAAATCACATTGAACCCTTTCCTGGTAAATATCACCTCCTTTAAATGGAAGCAATGCCTTGTGACTTCCTAAATGAAGACTCACATAGTAAATGTTAAAATCTGCCCGTGATTGGTGCTGCTGGTATTTAGTGGTGTATGGGGAAAGTAAGGCCTGAGAGAACTTTGCAAAGATGATGTTCGGCATAGGCACACTCTGACTTGAGGTCCGCATCTGAGCAACCACAATATGTCAGAAAGTACTGAAGGATCAGGAACTGTGTTTAACACATGTCCTGCCACTCCCTGCTTCAGTTTTGCAGATGAGATTATCTGGATATAGACTAGGAAGGAATTTCAGCTTCAGTTCTTATCTAAAGCTTTTGATACACTTTTAAATGGCAAGATAAAAATACCTTGCACAAAAATGATCCTTTTCTGTCAGATCTGGGAATTAGTGATAAATTCTGATGCAACACTGTAAATAACTGTTTCCATTTAATGATGCTGAGCATGTTAGGCTATGTCAATCATCTCTTGGAAATGAAGAGATGTGATTTGAAATGGCAAGCTGCGGGTGTCTAATCAATAATCCCATTATGTGTCAAGCAAACCAAATTTGATTATCAAAGAGCAGCTACAGTCCCCTCAGTAAAGTTGCAACTTAGTTGTCATTCAAACTCCCAGACTCAAATCCAGCAGGCGAAACTGGTGGAACTTTATTTAGCTTCCAAATGTGGAGATATCTACAGGGATTATGAGACAGCAGTCCCGTAACTGCTACAAATCACAGGAGATTCTACCCTCCAGCAGAAAAAAGGCAAAAATGTTAGTGTTTCCTTCTCTTAAAAAAACCTAGCTTCCCATCATTCCTTGAGACACCACTTCTTCTCCAGGCCCCTCACTGGCTCCTTGTACCTCTAAGCCCTCTGAAATACAAGTAGCTCCAGACCTTGGGTAGACTCTTCACTTGCCCTGTAAAACAATCAGGATTATTCAGCTCTTTCAGTTTTGTTCTTCTTAGCTCTACATGACACAGTCATAGAACTGTAGAGTCATAGAACGTTTTGGATTGGACGGGACTTTAAAGATCATCTAGTTCTTGCACCCCTGCCATGGGCAGGGACATCTTCCACTAGACCAGGTTGCTCAAAGCCCCATCCAACTTGGCTGTGAACATCTCCAGGGAGGGGGCAGCCACTTCTCTGGGCAACCTGTGCCAGTGTCTCACTACCTTCACAGCAAAGGATTTCTTCCTAATATCCAATCTAAACCAACCCTCTTTCATTTTGAACCCATTCTTCCTCGTACTATCACTACATGCCCTTGTAAAAAGTCCCTCTCCAGCTTTCCTGTAGACCCCTTTCAGGTACTGGAAGGCTGCTCTAAGGTATCCCTGGAGCCTTCTCTGCTCCAGGCTGAACAACCCCAACTCTCTCAGCCTCTCTTCATAGGAGAGGTGCTCCAGCCCTCTGATCATCTTTGTGGCCCTACTCTGGACTTGATCCAACAGTTCCATGTCCCTCTTTTGCCAGGAGCCCCAGAACTGAACACAGTACTGCAGGTGGGGTCCAACAAGAGCAGAGTAGATGGGAAGAATCACCTCCCTTGACCTGCTGGTTATACTTCTCTGATGCAGCTCAGTATACTGTTGGATTTCCAGGCTACAAGTGCACACTCCTGGCTCATGCTGAGATTTTCATTGCCCAACACCCCCAAGTTCTTCTCCTTGGATCTGTTCTCAATCCACTCTCCACTCAGCCTGTGTTTGTGTTTGAGATTGTCCCGACCCATTTGCAGGACCTTGTACTTGACCTTGTTGAACTTCATGTGGTTTTCATGGGGCCACCTTTCAAGCCTGTCAAGGTCCCTCTGGATGGTATCCCTTCACCTCGTAAATTGTTCCTCTTCATTGATCTACCCACAAAAGCCCATATTCTGCCTTGTTCTTCAACCTTGTAACATAACTAAGGGATCTGCACAGGGCTAAGCTGTAAATCAAAGGATGTTGTGAGATCCAACGATATATTCCTACCGAGGATCTGCAAGACTTTCTGACATCAGTAGCTGCTAGTAGCAGCTACTACACAAGTAGCATCTCGGACCCATTATGATTCCATCTGAGTTAGAATAAAAACAGATTTTGCTGCAAGCTACCTTTTGTGATGAATCGATATTAAAAATAATGCTACAAATTGCACTAAACAGTGTGCTCATACCTAGCTCTAGGCTGGCTTCAGTAAGCACATGGTCTCTTTGGAAGCAATACTAGAATTATTATTCTCCTCTACTGTAGTGGCAACATGGTGAAAGGTTTCTGAAGATCAAGGGATAAAATGGGCTCATTTACATTTCAGAGACTCCATCTGGAAGTGTTTCCTGTCTGTTTAACAGCAGCATTGTTTACAACCCTGAGTTTTGTTATGCATTATGTGAAACATTAAAAATGTTCTGAACTATTTACCAAATTAATATTCTAATTAACACTGAATGGTTTAGGCCAAGATAAGGAATTGTCTATTGAATCAGACCTTAAGATTTTAAAGAGGTGATGACTAACAGTATTTTGGAATATAATAAATCAATGCCTTTTCAGTCACAGGAACTGAAAAAAAGTGCTCCATGATGTATTTTTGTAAACAACAGCTTACAGGCAATGCTGTAAAGCATCTGCCTTGGAACATGATATTATGGAGCTGAGAGCCAGATTTCACGTGCTAACCACACAAAGACCAAGGCTTTTAGGGAGCTCCAGTCTCAGGTAGGTACCTACAGAGAAGTTCCAAAGTATCCAACAGCCAGTAGCTTCTCTGTCTCTTCCTTTTTCAAAAAACCCAAAACATTGCTGCCACCATCATGCACATTGTAGAGGCATGCTACCAGCCAGCAGCAAGGACATAGCTGTGATCCCCTTCTTTAGAGCCCTCACACACAACTGTTAGAGTTGTAGGTCTCTTTGTGGTGGTCTGACAGCCACAATACCCCTTGAGCCTTGTTCCCACTTGATGAGCTCTATCATGATCTCAGCACTCTTCCCAGCATAGCCAGAAGGTAAGGGCAGTTTGTGGAAGCAACAGAGCAGTGGTGTGGCCTTAGTTATAATTCTCCTGTGAATTACAGTGTATTTTGTTTCTGTTACCATTTGTTTTTTAAAATTCTGGTATTTCCAAGTGGGAACTAAAGCATATTCTCAAATATTTTCATAAAGAGCATTGCAGGAATAAAATTTATATTCCAATGTATTCAGTACACTTAGGAAAGAGATAATCCTATTCATCTAGCTTTGCCTTATCAACTCGAATAAATTCTCACATACTAGGTGTCTTCAGTATTTCAATATTGAAATTGCAAAATGCATACATTATTAATGTTTCTAGGAAAAGACCTAGCACTTTGTAAAAAGAAGGAGTAAGATTTCACGATGGTAGCACAACTTGCTTTTAATAATAGTGAAAAGCCATATTGAGGAATCTGAAGCAGGTTAATGATCTACTGGATAAGAGTAGTAAGCTAAACTACATAGATTATAGCACTATCCCAAACCACACTTCAATAAATAAGACAAACATTTTGTAGAAAACTCCACAGTTACAGGTAAACAAAATGTACGGTACCCAGAATCACAGAATCACAGAATCACAGAATCTAAGGGGTTGGAAGGGACCTCGAAAGATCATCTAGTCCACCCCCCCTGCCAGAGCAGGGTCATCTAGAGTACATCACACAGGAACGCATCCAGAATCATGAACAAAACCTCCTCACTAAGAAGTCCTACCTCATAAGATGTCCTGTTGGGCTACACTGTCTAAATCCCACATTCACAAAACTTATCTTCACTATCTCAAACCAGTTCCTTCAGTATTTTTGGAAAGAAAGTCCAATTCGCTTTTTGCCACTTCACTTCCCATGTCACACTCACTTTCTGTAAGTTGAAATGTGTCATCAAGCATTGTCACTTCTTGGGAAAGGAGACTTCTCTATTTATGTTCCCAGCAGTGCATAGGTCTAAGCCATGAAGAAGGAACTAGCATTTTGTTGCCTGGCAGCTCTAAATAAGTGTCAATAATAGGACCCATAGGGTAAAATTTTCCAATGCACCTACCTGCTTTAGGAACTTAAGATCCATTTGTGGAAATCACTTAGAAGTCTAAATTCTACTGAAGATTCTTATTTGACTTAAGAATGCCCTTAAAAATTGCTTTTTAATTTCAGGTAGAGTTTTCAACGTGGGCCATAGGCTAGCACAGAAACATGACTGGGATTATACTAGGATTTTCCAAAACATCTCACCCACTTGTGTGCTTGCATGTATCCCTTCAAGCCATTTATCTGCATCCTTTATTTACAAATCTTTCCTCCAGACTCCTTACTGGCAGAGGTGGGTCTAGAAAATTATATCCCCTTGTCCTTGGTGTCGAATAGAATTTATCTGTACAGCAAACTTCGGGTTGATGTGATTTATTTTGTGTGTTTGTTGAAAGCAGAGGTTTAAAGAAGCTGAATACAGTCTGACGTGCCAATATATGACAGCTGGCTCCTGGTAAAACAATACATCAGGTCCTTGCTTGTGCCCATTTGCAGAGATTGAAGAGACAGTGATGATTTTCCAAAACACAACATGTGGCTTTAAAGCCATGAAATCTACTCTCCTGCTGCATACTCAGAATGCTGCAGGCATGCAGGTATGTCAATTATTTTCCCCAACCAGATTGTGAAAAAAACTGTAATCCCTGAAATGCTCTGACACTGTACCTACACGGTTCCCACTACAGAGAAGACAGCCAGGAACATAATATATATTACCTTCCTACACACCAGTTTATTTATAGCATAATTGGCAAAGCACAGCTATTGCAAGAATAAAAATGAAATGTATGCAAATCAGTTTCATCCTCTAAACACAAAGATTTCTTTACAACCGCAGAGGTATGTGCAATACAGTAGATTCTGTCAGCTGGGACACTTCACTTGAGTTTGCAGGCAACATGCCCCATGTGGGCATTGAGATGGTAACATGGATGATATTATGAATAGCATATGCTAGGCTTAGGGCAGAGAACCATGCCCCATACTTAATTACTTGAGAATAAAGAGGCTAGCTAAGTATCCAATGCCTACCCTGCCTACCTCAAAACTAAGAAACATTTTAAACCTTGCCCTTTCTAATGCACCCACTTCACTTCTCCCTAATACTTGACCTAACAGAATAAAAAGACAAGCATTTTAACCAGTTCTGTTAATACCTGCCTTAGTTTAAAAACAGTTTACCTCACAATCTGAGAGCAAGCTGGCCACATACATGTATTACAATGGATGGCAAGAGTGAACAGCTAGGTAGAGATAGCTGTGGGCTTCCCACTGCCTGCCAAAGCCCACAAGTTCTGGAAGGGCAGCAACTACACTGCTAAGAATTGTTTTTCAATAGACATATAACACACAAATCCATGGCTTTGAGAACCTCATGTAGTTTATAAGAAGGATTTAGCTCATGTATAAGTCTACATCTTCAATGTTGTCCCAGAGGCAAAAGGGCTGGTCACAGTCATGAGAGTTTAATTAACGGTGGAGAAAAACCACAATGTGATGCCAAGATTTTGCATAGTGTTCATAAAAGTACTCAGTTCTAGTGAATTTTCCTTCTCTTGGTAGAGCTGATAAACATATAACAATACACCATAAAATGAGTAAATCTCCTTCCCTATCCAGTCAGGCATCTACATACAGCTGCAAAGATAGATAGCAGGAAGGCTTAGACCCAGCTGGCAGGTCTTTCAGCTCTATATCTCTATTATATCAAACATAAACAGCATTAGCTCCTAGCTGTGCCAGTTCTTGGGAAATGCAAGTATTTGGATGGAGAAAGATTGGATAAATCTAAGCCTGGACATGGCTCGAGAAATGACAAGGAAGCAGGATAAAAGGAGGAGACAGAAATAACTTTCAAATGCTTGCTTTCACTATGTATCACCAGCTATCTTGTATCTCTCTCCTTTTATGTGTGCTTGATCTCAAAATCACTAGAAGCTGCTTTCTGGCTTTTTATTACTGAGCCCTTCTCCTGTCTATAGAGAACCAATACAACACACCTACCCTCAAATAGAGTCAGGCAAGAAAATCTGTCCACTTATTATGTAAGATTAATTTAAAAACAAAGACTTGTGTGATGCTTCTTTCGTCACAGCTGTTGGGACCAACATCTTCCTACAGCAAATGTCCCCAGATATAGGTCAGGGTCAATTATTTTCTTGGCAATTTGCTAATTCATATGAAACTCTCTGCTTAAGTTGGCTAAAAAGATCATGAGTTTCAAAATGCTGAATTAAAATGAGCAGTTCATTTCGGAGCACTCTCAAACCAAGAATTAAGAACTAAAAATAATAGGCTATCCCTAACTTCCAATCCTTAAAGGTTAACTAAGATGGAGCAAAATAGAGAAGGGTATTCATGTAAAGCTTCTGTCTGAATGGTAACAGAATCTGATGCTCCTCCAAGGAGGATACAGACAGATTGACGAGCACTACTTTTGCATCCAGCCTCAAACTAAAAAGGCTTCATTTTCTGATACCCTGGATAGAGCTATAAACAAAAGATAAACATGATTTCATAAGCAAATTGTTTCTTCAATAAGAGGTTTCTTCCAGTTCCAAACTCTGACATCTTCCATGTAAAGAAAAGTCACGGTCCATACAATTGCATACACATGCTTGCACACACACTTTTCTGACTAGCATAGAACGTGGGAAGCCTGGAAACCCTGATTTCAGCAATTTTTGCCTCCTTCAGCACAAACCAACCAATTTCAAATCCCCACACTGCCAGGACCACAGATCCAAGAAGTCTGATTACTCATCAGTCTAATGGGAGCCCTAGCAAACCCCCGAANAGATTTTATGGAAACTCTGGTGTTTGGCTTCCACAGAGCTACTGAGCCTGCAGGTTTCAGCCTGATTGTTAAGAAATGGGTCTGGAGAGGAAAGCAACTGTTGTTGGAAAGTTTTGGGTTTTGTAAAACTGAATGCTGTGAGGCTTTGGGTGGAGATTCTCCTAACCAGCTCTAGATCTCATCTCAGGGAGTATCACTGTGATAAAGTAGTTTACTTTTAGATGTCTTCTAGTGGCTGTGAAGAGCAAGCCTTCGCAGCACAAAAGGCCTGAGAAGACTGACACTGCTTGGACACAGTTCAAATACTACAAAAGTACAGAGACTTTGCTTTTTCCTACATATGGTCTTCCCAGATTGCAGAAAGGCATGTTCCTCAAATAGCATATTGTAAGTTACTCATCTGCTGCTTAAGGTGTTCTGTAAATTAGCAGTGAGCATCACTTCTCAGAGAAGCTGAGTACTAGAGCAGTGTGAAACTGTGCTTGGAGAGCAACTGGGTGTTGTTCCAAATTCCTTATCCTGAATGACTGAGACCATGAACACTCTGTAATTTCCTTTCAATATTAAGCTAAAAAAAATGAGAACCTAGATGCCTTGATAAATTGTTCTGTGTTCATTCAACTAAACTGAGAGTAAGAGACAGACAATAAAGAATCACTGTACTTTGCCATACAATTGCAGACAAATAAATGAACAAAATTACTCTCTGGAAAGTCATATTGATCTGTAAAGTTGCTTACAGAACTTCAAGGCATCTTTGTCAAAATGATGTTATTGACAGAAGTTTCTCCTGACCCCAAACTTTGCATGCAGAATTCCAAGTTCTCAGAGAAAAGCCACAGCTGCCAAAAACCAAGTAAGAGATGACATTCACCTAACACTTGGAGATTGTTGTCTGTGTTCTCATTGCTTGCAAAATAGGATGGTCACTTTTTCCTAGGGTAGGCATAGTCACCATCAATGTCCTCATCTGCATTCTTCAATATGCCCAGATGCTACCTCTAATGCATTCCTGAAACAGAGCACCCACAAAGAACTTTCCAGTTGAAATCCTAGCTGGAGTTAATCAAATTGAATCTCAGTCTGAGAAGTCTGAGAAGTTTCATGATTTTCAGGTTGTTCTGTAGGACACTCCACTGGAGAATCCAGAAGAGTATCCCTCAAGTAAACAACTGGTAGTCCCTGGACCTCTGTTCAGACTGGCTGACAACTGTATTTTAACAATAGGGGAATACTTAACACTGACCTCCTCATCGTTAGCTCAGCATGACAGCCAAGATTAAGGAAACAACAAAACCCCCTCAAAGGGGCTCAAAAGAAGGGTTTCTAGAAAAATGTGATGAAACAGAACCAAAACAGAAATCCTCAAAACAAATCTCACACTGTTAGCAAAAAGGACTAGCCCTTCATTGTTTACTGAATAAATATGTACCAGTTTACTGATCTGTAAATATACATAAGCTTTCCTTAAAAAGAAAAAAAATAATCCTTTGTACTTACATGCCTCTAGCTGATCCCTACCCCTAGAGTATTAAACACATTTATCTCAGTTACAGCCACATAGTTTCACAATGAAACGGAATTTAGCAATAAATTCACAATTCAGTGTTCCAGGCCAGCAGCACAAACAATCCTGTAAACAAGTGGTATAAAACTGGAATTATACCCAAACCAGTTATTAATAGGAGACTAGCCACTTACTTGAACAAGTGATTAAAGAGGTCAACAAGTATTCTTGTGCATCCTTCTCACATTTTCAGCTTACCTAAAAACACAGCCTTTCCTTCACATCTATACTTGTAAATGCTTTTCCTCATACTATTTGAAGTTAAATGACCTTATGTACTTAATAACATTCAAAATGAGGTCTTTCTACATTCTATGTGCACATATATGTATATATTTTCTCACTTATATGTCAACCTTTGAATTAACAACTTTCTCCTCTGATAAAGTAAAATACTCACAGGACACATTCATCTCTACTGAACCCACATTTAACCTCCCAGCCCAAGAATTCTGAGGCTGAGGAGTAAGACTTAAAGATAAATGGTCTCAGAGGCTTCAAACATTCCTTACTTCATCTTTAGGCAAGAGGAGGTCTCTGTCTTGTTAGGACACTGAGATCTATTTTGGGAAGAAATAGAAGGCCCCTCTCCTAACCTTTAGAAATAACCCTATTGCAACTGTTTTTGAAGATTCATTCAGTTACTTCAAAAGCCAAACCTTACTTAAACTCTGCTGTGTTTGAAGATATCAACATTTTATACCATTGACCTTTCATTCCCTCCTTTTCTTAGTGAGTATTAAATGCTTCTCAATCAGATTTAAATTTGCTTCCAACGTCATCTAGACTAACAAAATTAGCTGCCACTGTCTTAACTTGATATTCAAGCACGAAGCTATTTTAATAAATGTCAGCGAGCAAATTAAATATTTGAATTTTGATGTTGGTCTCCAGAAGCAGAAGAGATTCAATGCTCATCTAAGGAAAAGCATGATTAATATTCGGGTCAGACCCAACCAACAAAACCTGCAGAGTGTTCAGCACTGACACGTTCCTAGTGATTTTTGGAAGTGCTAGTCATAAGATTTGTTTGCATATAAACATATGTGACAA
This sequence comes from Aegotheles bennettii, assembly GCA_013398125.1. Taxonomy (NCBI): domain Eukaryota; kingdom Metazoa; phylum Chordata; class Aves; order Caprimulgiformes; family Aegothelidae; genus Aegotheles; species Aegotheles bennettii. The sequence goes on from VZRW01013964.1 coordinate 272,375, forward strand.
AACTGACAAGCCAATCGTGTATAATTTAAATATTTGCAGATTACTACAACATGGTTATTACTGAGTTGGTGAAATGGATGCTGTTGCTATGGGAGCTGGATTGATGTTTATATAATGCGGGAGGCATTTGCCCTACCATGCAGGTCAAAGCATGGGTGAGGTTGCTTTGTAGTAGCCAAGTTTTATACTTCATTTGGCTGTGGCCAAATTATGTTCAGGACGTTGAAGGTAACAAGGCTTGACCTTAGCCTGCCTTTGTTCCCCATATCAGCCCTGCAATGGTTTATAGTAGCTTGGATACTTCTCCAGTATATGCCAGGTGGCAACATGTCCTACCTACCAGCAATCTTTGGCAGCTCTGCTCACAGTATTCCTGGCTTACCTGGATTCTTTGACATCTGGCATTGCAGTTGCAGACTAGCTGTGTACAGAAACAGTGCCAGTCCTGGGGTTTCCAGTAGCCCATAGCTTGGTCAGAAGAGGAGCAGATTGTTGACATAGCAGAACACAGGCACCAGGATCAGCTGCACTGGCTCACGTTACCTGGTCTTCTTATCACGTACAACAATATGACACAGACTTGGCAGGAGGGACTAACATTGCCAACACAGCTCTAGCCAACACAGCGGGAAGAAGGGATTCAGCAGGACACTGGCAGAGACAGAACTGCAGTCTTGACTTCCTCAATCCTGTCCAGAAGGACTGAGCAGGACTCTGAAAACAAAGTTGGGAAAGGCATGAATGAATAAACAGGTGACAGCAGTACATGGAAGGAAATCATGTTGGGGTGGAGTTTAACACTGCATGTTGCATATACAGACCTCACCAAATGAACAGCCTTTCTGCTGCATTCTATTACCTCTCCCATATTAATCAGCAAGCTCCACAAAGTCAAGACAAAGAGATGTAGATTTCATCAGATCCTTGATTATCATTGATAGAAGAATGCAAACAAACACACAGCCCTGAGACAAGGAAAAACAAGGATGTGATTGATATTGTAAACAAACAAATAAGAGATGGAGCACTGCAGATGCAGAATTTCATTTGTGAAGAAGCTAACAAGTAAAAAGAAAGCATTTTTACCTGGAAACCTCCATGACCCAGGCATATAAAGACAGTAATTTGCATGTTAATAAATTGTAGTTTGAAAGCAGAAACCTAATGAAGAAAGCTGAGCACAAGATGAGCACTGCTATCCAGAGCACCATTGTGCAAGTTAAAGGACTCCACACACCACTATTCCTCACCTCGTGCATCCTGTATTAATGGCCTGGGGCCTTACTGTTGATTACTGCTGCTCTTAAGTAATCACTGGGATAACATTATGGGAAGTGGCTGTGATGGTGAGAATCCACTGGCCAGTGCTGCAGCCACAGACAAGCCCTTAGGAAAACTAGTGCTGAAAGAACAAAGAACAAAATCAATCCAAACCCTAGACAACACCTCCACTGGAAAGAGGAAAGGCAAAGCCTCCCAGCAGAAGTGCTGTTTTAATTCAGCCCTGGTTATTAGCAAGATCACCAGAGCAGACATGTATGCAGAAGAGAAGAGAATGCTATGGTGCAGTAAACGTTTGCTTTCTATCCTCAGATAATTCTACCAATGTGTCATCAAATTCAGTGCACCAGAAAATTCTAAATTTCTCACTGGAAATAATATTGTGGGCTCTGGGGTCAAACTGTGCTCTCTGTTAAGAGACTGTAAATTCAAAGACTTCAGTGAAGTCATCTCGATATATGAAGGCACATTTGGCCTTGTGACTCCCTGAACTTCATGTCAATTGAAATAATTTTGTGTGTGTTTTTTTTTAAAAAAAAAGAAGAGAAAAAGAAGCTACGTTATGATCATTTCAACACCAATTTATTTGAAAAGAAGCCCTGAAAAGAAGTCTTCAGAGAGAACTACTATTAAGACAGCATTAAAGGAGCTGAGAAATGAAAAAAAGAAGATAAAAAGAGATGTTCAATTAGGAGCCATTCTGTATACAGGCTTTGTTATGAGCTGTCACTGATAGAAACTATGGCATCTAACTGGTAGGGAAGGCCTTCTGAAAAAGCAGAGAATGGCAGGGCCAGAAAACAGAGGCAAACAGTTTTATTATTAACTTTAATCCACTGTGCAGTTTTAATTGAGGTGCAAAATAAAAGCAACAGTGCCTTCTAGCCTCCCAGAATGAGAACTGTCCCAGTGCTTCAACCTCAGAAATAAGAGGAAACAAAGTAAGGTAAAGACAGCCAAAAACTACAAAACAGGATGGAGAAAACATAGGTGATCTCTTATGCTGTATGTCTGAACAGCCTCAAATCTATCCCACCTGAGCAGTACCACCCAGAGTCCCTAACACTTTACGTTTCCTCCAGAAACAACACATGAAAAACACACAGGACCCTCATGTGGGAAGCGTTATGTTCATTTCAGTGTGGTCTCCATGTCTTTTACCCACTCCTGATGTTATATTGTATGAGTGCCAGAGATATTGCTTCCATTCATTATTTCACATGCCAGAAATTTGGAACTGCCAGGCTGAGATGCCAGGAAGCACACATTTAGGGTCCAGAACAGGGAACTGCTAAGTTCATGCAGATTGCAGGAGCCCCCAGGATTTCCTCACTCTTGCAGTGGTTCCCTGCCCAGCCACTGTGGACCTTCTAGCTATAGCAATAACCAAGGCAGTAGTACTTATTTAGCAGGTTGGCTACCCACTCTGAGAGCAGCAAAAATAAAGCCCCCTATATCACCTTGTCTTTCACTGGCTGTGTTGAGCTTGATCCCAGCACAAAAGGGATTAGAAGGCCACAGAAAAAAATATAGATATAGGGAACTAAAATTCAGCATCCTCCTGGATGCTAATAAGTTAAAAAGATAACATCTAAAAGTTTTCCAATTTTGGCTAACCAAAACACATTGCAAAGCTCATTCCCATCCATTTAATTTATTTGGCACTGCATTTAAGACTCCTTGAAACTCGTGTATCTTTTCAAATGAACCCAGCTATATAATAATAGGTCAAACATGTCAGAGGCTGAGAAATCTTGCAATGTCCTGTCTATATTTACTCCTTTTAGTATCCTTACTAATTTAAAACACTATCATTCATAATAGCATGTTATTAAAATTTTATCAAGAACAACCCCCTCAGAGGCCAATGTTTGGTAAGGTTCTGTCATACTCCGCTCAGTTTAACTGAACAGCAATAATGACCACTTTCAGGACCAAGGATGTGACACGCAGCTATTTGAAATGGAGCTCAAGGTCTTGGCTCCTTGCACGTTACCAAATAACTATTGTCTACCTACAGTTGGTTTATTTTTTAAACTCTTAATAATAAGTTTGCATCTGAGTATTTTTTTGCCAGAGGAAAGTATCCCTGGGCAGCATGTTTAATACAATTGAGTTTGTTGATTTGTGATTTGTTATTCTCTTTCTTTGTGTTTTAAGCTTCTCTGCCTGATGATGCATTACTTCCCTGTGGGCAGTGCCCACTGAGTACATAAAGCTGTGGTTCAAGGTACTTGATAAATGTTAGGTTGATCCCAGGATATTTGCTTGAAACACCTGCCACATGAAAATAATTTGCATCATTTTCTGATGCCAAAATAAGAACTGTTACTGTGGAAGCCAAAGTGGAGCCAACTTATATACATCCGCCTCAGCTTAAGAACAGAAAGAGTAAGGTTAAAATGCTAGCTGTTCATTTTGACTGAGAAGAACAAAAACTTTGGACCTACTTTTCCTGAGTCCTTCTTAGCACTTTATATGTTCCAGGTGCAGCCAGCAACAGACCCATTAAATAGGCTGTGACACTGTTTAACAGGGTACTCTCACACTTCAAGACAAGTTGCAGGATTGGTATCAATTTCTTCTGATGTCATCAGCCTGTGAAATAATCCTAAACAATCAAGAAGGATGGTGAAAATGTAATACTTTGGGATATCAAAGTGAAGAGAAAATATGAAGAAATCTTCTCAAGGAACCAATCCTATTATGGCAGTGATATGGATGAGAGGCCAGATTTTAAACATACCTAGGGAGCCTACAGATGCTAAAAGATGCCAGATATGAACTTCAAAGGCACTAATAAGTTTAATTCACATTGACCTCAACCTTCTGACTTTAAGAGTGAAAGAATGTCACTCCCAAAGACCTCATCGTCTCAATAAGATACAGAAGGAAAAGCTTGACCACTTCTGTTAGCGTTGTGTCAAGAAAAAAAGATTTTAGGGCCAGATTTAGTGTATTCAGGCACTGAACTGACAGTACCTTTGAACCAAAATCTTTGCCAAGTTACCAAAGGCATTATATAGCAGAGTAATCAAATCTTCTTCGTCTTCTCAAACCCAAACCAGTGCTTCCGTCAAGCTTCCAGACAAATCTTTGGAACTTGAATCACACCAATGTGCGTACATACAACATATATCACGTAATCTCCACAAACATCACGGAAACAAACCTTCCAGGAGATAGCTGGCATTTTCCTTGAGCACTATTATCACACACTATTCATTTGAAGAATTTAAGAGGGCTTTTGGTCTCCAGAGTGAAATTAGCAGCAAATTAAATATAAAGATGGAACACGTTAATATTTGCTGCATATAACGGAATAGTCATTGAGGGATAAAATGGAGCAGCACAGCATTTATATGTACTACTGGCTCAGGGATTTTTGTCCAGATTTTTTATATTCTGTTCAGCTTCATCAGGGAGAAAATTCTTAACATTCAGTACTTTGCATAAATCAGCATCTACCAATCTTCTGAAGCAAAGTCAATGGATTTGTTTCCTTCCACTTACCAGAAATACTGTTATATGTTTATCGGTTTAGTCATCAAAAAAGTAACATTGATCCCCACAAAGAATTGCACTGTCATTACAATAAATGAAGAATTAAGAAGAGCTTGGAGCTGAGGACAGATCCTACATAATCTGGGGATTTTTTTAATTTACAATTTCATAAATTAACTCAGATATGATATTCATGCATGAGTTTCCACATGAAGCACTTTAACTATAGACCTCTCAGCAGATTTTTGTGCTAAGATTAACTGATTCTCAGACCAAAACTGAAAGAGTTGGACAGGGTCTAAGACTCATGGTGAAACACTAGCACTTGATAAAATATTACTGTTAGATGTTGTTATATTGTCAAGTCTTTTGGTTGAAGACCTTCAACCACTACATCTATTGCAATGTATTGATAAGAAGTCTACCAAATACTTCTAATAAGGCCCATTCCTTCCCTTCGGGGCAGCAAAAATGCAGTGTTTTAAAAAGATGGACCCAATTTCAAACCAGTATATTTCACGATGGGAACATGTTACAATTACACAAAAAATATAAAAGTTTTAATGAAATGTCAAGTTTTAGTAAACTTTTTATAAATGCTTTATGCACTCTCCACCCGCCGTATGGACAACATCAAGACAATAGTTGAATTCGTTCCAAATGTGGTTGCAGAGATATAGTAATTTCAAATTTGGTCCATCTTTTTGAAACATCCTGTATTATGGTCATGGACTGCATCTTTAATTCACAGGACTTTGCTTACAATGGTATTAGTGCGACTGTAAAAAAGTATTTGCAAATATTCTGCATAATACAACATCACATATTACAATACAACATCTTGGCATCTTAGTCACTGCCTAGCTCTGAATTCCCTCAAAATCTTGCAAGTACTCCTTGAGGTCTAAACTCCCTAAAAGTGGCTTTGGTATTACTTGCAAATAGGACAAACCTCACAGTGTAGGGTAATTGCATCAGCCTGAGGGGCTGCTACATAGACATGTCCACCAGCCTTGCTAACAGAGAGTTTGCAGCCACTTGCAAAGAAGCAGCTAGCAGAAAGATTGCATACCAGAGTAGGACCCAGCTCTGCAAACTGTGTAAGTCATCCAAAACAAAAGCACAGCAGCTGTACCTCCCCACTGACAGACATCCTGCCACGTGACTACCAGATCATAACCCTGAAGTGGGTCAGACATTGAGAATGGCAAACAATTATAGCCTGCCAGAAGGTGCTTCAGACAGAAAGATGGCTTAAAAGATGTCTTCTTCTATTGAATTTCTCAAGTAGCATCACTGATCTGCTAAACCTTCTGTTTATAAGCTGTTGGGTGACATAGCACACTTCAAAACATCAACACTCCTTAAAGCATTAGAAGATGACAAACACTCTTTGTAGTAGAACACCGCAATAGACATGAGAGCTGTTGGCAGTTCCGCCTGAATTTGTTCACCTGGAGAGGTGGGAATAACAACACTAGCAGGACAGAAAGGAAGAAAAAAATCTTTTCTATTGGAAAATTTCAAGAAAACCAAAGTACTTTAGTAAACAAAAGTGCTTTGGTTTAATGATTTCACCTAGACAAAGGTATTGCTTCTTAACAGGCTATATTAATGTTCATGTCTGTGGTAAAGAAAAACAAAGGAGAATTACAGCATCCCTAGGGTTTCTTCATGTCTTGGGACCTTTGAGCATTTATTGCCACTACATTTTAAGATGCTAAGGTGAAAAACTATATTCTTTAAATTCAATACTTTAAAATCATACATAATGTCTACTCTGAGGTTGTGCTGGCCAAGCTACAATCTAAAAGCTTTCCAAAAGCCAACAGTTGCCACTCCACATACGTATTACAGATGGTAGCACTGTTTAATTTGTTCTCAGTTTGCATTACCTCATATTCCCTTACAAGAGCTGTGGCTGAGCAAGAGGGAACAAGGTTTTTGCCTTGTTCTGGCTACTGTAGGACCCATCCAGCAGGCAGAGATCAATTCTTTCACCAAATGACCTGAGACCACTGGCTTTAAAGCAGATTGAATAGATCCAATTGTTCAAAATGTCACAGTACCACCCCATATTATGAAGTCCCACATCTGACCTTGTGCCCAGTTTGCTGAAGAAACCCCAAAATTCCACAAAGGCAAATCAAAACAGCCCCCAGTTTTCTGCTCACTCAGTAAACTGAACAGGCTAGCTGCATAGGAGGTGCCAGGACTACAAGACCAGGGAATAGTGACAGAAAGAATGGGATTGCTGTATTTAGACTGACCTGGGCTACTAGGGTTTCCAGCCTTAATAAACTCAGCTGGATGAACCTAACTGGGGAAAGCAGGGAGATAGTCACCAGGTGTGAGACTTGGAGTCTGTGGGGGGAGCAGAGAGCAGCTGATAACCAGCACTTGCATAGCTAAACTGCAGGGATGACTGAAATAAGACATGCAACCCTCTAGCAGTTTCATTAAAAAACCCCAGGATGCCCCAGAAAACTCCTGGACTGGAATAAATGACCTGCCCTGAAAGGGCTCTGTGGACAAATCAGCAAATTACTTTCTGAAATTTAATTTAACTCATCCAACAGTCCTGAGAATTTTAGGGCCAAAGAGGAAAAAAGCAAGGAAGAGATGACTGAAGCCAATGAGAATAAAATATTACAGAGGGGAAACAGAAGAATAGTTAAAAGTACAAGCCAGGAAAAAAGGCTCAATACAAAGCTTGACCAAAATCAAGGCAAGTTTCTTGATAAATCCTATGCAGTATAGGGTGTTTTCTCTTCCCCTTTCCACTCAATATATCCCCAAATCTGCCCCGAGGATGGGTCAGCATGTGTCAGGGGCTCCTGCCACACATTCTGGTTATCATCTCCAGGGAATCATCACCTCTGCAGCACAGCTGTACACCAACATGTCCGGTATGACAGCATAAACCCCTGCATGATGTTGGCCAAGTTTCCCCTATTCCAACCAAATGTCCTAATAGCAGACCATTAAAATCAAACTTTCCCAATCTGTCCAATGCCCCAAGTGAAACAGCCACACATCTGCTGGTTAGGGCCTTAGTATGGGATGCAATCAGCTTGAATTTATATCCCAGGCTGAGCCAGAGCAGGAATTCAACTCTCATCTCCCTGTCCCTGTAAGTTCCCCAGACTCTGAACATACAACTGTTTCAGATCAAAGTCCCCTCTTCTAGCCCTACCAGAAAGTATTCCCCCTTTCCTCCCCCTCTCCAAACTGAGAAATATTTCCTGAAAACTTCTGTCACAAAAATTATACATCTATCAAAAAAGTGTTGTCTGCTTTTTTCTGAGCAGAAATATTCCCAGCAATATGATCTAGTCGGTCCAACTGATTTACCTTACCCCGTCTTCTCATGTATTTCATACAACTGATTTCTGAAAGTGTCTCATCACCAGTATTTCCTGCTTCCAGATGGTCAGTAAATAGCACACAAACAAAATAACCCTTGAATTTTCACATTTCCATTTCCAGCAGCTATTTATCCCGTGTATCAAGTACATCTTTGATTACATTCTCAGTGGGACAATAAAATTATTGCCTCTTATTAAAATCTGATGATGTACATGGGGAAAAAAGTGACAATTGCACAGCATATCTGTTCAAGAACTGTGATAAACTCATCTGTGATCACTTCCAAATAGAGAAAACAATTTCTGAAGGTAGAAAGCAGCTCTGTCCATAGGTTGCTATTAAGAGTGCTGTGGCTTGTACCACTCTGCCTTTTCAAAAGGCTACTGCACGGAATGCTGATCTTCTCCCATAGACTTTTTAAAAAATTGTGTTCCATCTGGAGCAATAAATTTGTCTTGCCTCAAACATTCAACCTTCTTTAATCCTACAGACTAAACAACAGGTGGTAGATTATTTTTCAGAATTAGCAGCCAACTGCTAGAGCAATTCTCAGCTCAATTACTTTGGTTTGAGGTTTGATTTTCATAGCCTACATTTCTTACCAGCAGAAATCAAAATCAGTCCTGCAAGACGTGTATCCCCATTTTCCCAGTTCCTCTAAAGTTAAGACAACTTCATAGCCCTCATTTTAAAGGGAAATATATATCCTGGCATTAAAATCCTAGATGTAGTAGGGTTCCCATTGCAAAATATAGGAAAGGTTTTTCAAATGCATTCTGAAGTTTCCTAACATTTTCTCCCACTAGGCCTCAGAAAAATCATCCTTTTATTAAAATTAAACACATTTAGACCAGCACTCATTAGAGATAGATAGGACATTATTTTACCTGCCTAGGACAATATAGAAAATATAAAAAAATTCCCCATGTCAAGTTGACACTAATACTGAAATTACAAAAACACACTCTAAACTAAATGCACAGTGCCAGCTCAAGTAAACTCCAGGATTATTTTGTTCTAAATTTGATCAATAATCAAAATAAAAATCACCAAATTAATATACATGCTTTTAAAATTAATTTCAGGCTAGAAGATAGGATCTTTTCAGTCAGTACATGTTGCCATGAAAACACCTTATACGGACTTTTTTTCTTTTTAATTTTGTGGTCGACTTCTTGAAAACAGACCCTTGTTTCCAAACTTTGTGTTTCAATAAGCTGGCATTTTCTGATTAAAAATAATTGAGAAAATCCTGACAAACTCTAACGCTAAACACTTCTGAGTGATTTAAACCATTATCCCCAAGTTGTATAGGTGTATATTTTTAGAAGCAGCATTTTTTTTACACGAATGTCCATTACAGATGCTGCCATGGGAACAGGCTAGCAGCAGGCTATCATTAGGTAGTTGGGAGTCCAGACAGCAGCTAAGCCATTGGCATCTCTCTGCTTCCACTCACCCTTATATCTCTGATTGTTAGGTGACCTATTTAAGGTAGTTACCTTGTTCATCCCCAATGACAGTAGGCACCTCCAGAGGGCAATTCATCTCATCTATCAAACACTGATCTCATGATGGGTCTATTCAGCCTCCTCTGCATCAGCTACAGAAGGAGGGCGGCTGTCTGGCTTGAACAAAATGCCATAGCAGCTCCACAGCTCACAGCAGAGAAAGTGGATCGCTGTGTGGGTAATTGGCAGAACTATCTAATGAGGGCCAACATGCTCTCTTGCAGACTAGCTGTCCCCATGGCTAGTTAAGGGGCAAGTAATCGCTTGAAAAAGGCTCATCTGAGATTAAAGTTAAGATAAATGGAAGATGACAGAAGAGCCAAGGTTATCTAAGGCCAAAGTTTTTCAGACAATGACACATTTCCATGAGAACCTCCCTTCAATTTCAGTTAAATCCATCTCCACCCTACCATTGAAAATAAAGACAACCATCTGCCTTGTAAAGTTCGCCTCCAGACTTACAGATTTCTTTTAAGTATATTTAGACACAAAAATAATTAAGGCATCAGTATATATTGAGTGTGTTAATTGAAAAATCAGGGACTATGCACTTAACTTTAATTAGCAACTGTTCAGTATTTACTTAGGAGCTTGTCATGCTAGAACTTGTTTAGCTTGCTGCCAAAGATATTTTTGCCACGAATATTTTCCATGGTTTGGAATATTTGGTTTGAAATAAGGGGAGGATGTGGTGTATCGCACAAGGATATATACATTAATGCAGCAGGCATAATTTCTGATAGAATTCTAGAGAAGAGCAACAATGAAGGTGCCACGACTATTTTTGCTCTGCTCAAACATATGACAAACTCCAAGCCTTCCCATGGCTGTTAGCCAAATACATTAAGCCTCTCCTCCCTCTTCAGCCTAATGCTCTCAAGCTCCTGCAATAACAGGCCCATCTCCAGAGCCAGTTCCATCTCAGATCTATTCAACAAGCTGCTGCTGCTCTGTTCTCCTGGCTTAGTCTGCTGGCAGTCCCTAGAACATTCCACCTCTCTGTGTCCCTGCCATATGTACACTGGTCCTGCTCTGCCACACAGGTTGTTCAGCTTCTTGTCACTCTTTCCCATCCATTTCAGGGACTTACTGAGCTGTTTGGTCACCTGTATACTCTTTCTTCAAGTGTCTCTATGTTTTCTGCCCTGTGTCCTCTGCACACAGGGATTTATTTTACTCATGACAAAGGCCCATCAGTCATTGATCTAATGTTTTGATTATACATGTACCTTCAGAGATATCTGCTTCTTCCATTTAGTTCCATTTCTCCTGATACCTCAGTTTTCTCGGCCTTTTCTTTCCCTCTCCTGGCATCTTGTGCTCCTGTTGCTGTCTGTCCATCACCATTACTCAGGGTTAGAGTCATAAGAATCTCCATGCTTTTAACACTTACTTTAGCAACTCAGCAGAGCTATCAGAGCCCTGCTTGTTCCTGTGACTATACAAGGGTCATATTTCTTTTTTTACTCCAGTGAACCTATCTGATACGGTTTCTACCAGGATTCAGGAGATCAGACCTTCTCCCTACAGAGCAGAGCAAGATTTGCAAAAAGGGAGATGGAGTGATTAATTCCCCATACCTGTCCTCATCAATGCCTTTTCACTGAGAATACCAGTGAGCTGCCAATTAGCAGTATATAAACAGAGCTTGGTACCAGTAATGTCAACAGTGAGACAGGGCCATAAATTCTCCCATTCTATAGGTCAGAATAGGCCATAGGAACATTTACATGAAAAGTCAGGAAGCTGTCCAGGTCACACACCACTTAAGTCAAAGCTCCAGAGCTACTACCTTTCCTTTTTTACAGTCAATTCCCCCAAAACATCTTCCCTGAGGTGCTTTGTGTGTATTATTTAAAAACAGAACTGCTACAAAGACACAAGCTATTCAACACCCACTTCTTTGGAGACTATGCTTTGTCTGGGATATTTCTAGACAATAGCAACAAACACTTCATTTTAATTTTAACCTCAGCAATAGCAAAAGACTACATTGTGCTAAAAATTGAATGCAGGCACAAAAACCCACAAGCACAATTTTCAATTAGATTAAGCACCACTTCATTTGTTTTCTTTGATTCTTGACATCTCAAAACTCAGTTTGGGGAACTGTTCCTTAGTGAACATTTTGAGGAGCTAAACACAATCCACTGGCTTTTTTTTCTTTTTGAAGCATTGTTTTCTTATAGCCAGCATTTTCAAAAATGCAATTATTAATTCCTAAAATGTAGCCCCCATCATCTCGCATTCTTTTTGGAGAGGGAAGGATGAATGTGAGGAAAAGATGGTGCTTGCTCAAAATGAAATAATCATAAAAGAAGAATTTCTACATCCCCATGGAGTGCAAAGATCACAGGATCCAATTGTGCAGAAGTTGAATATGCAGCAGAAAAGGGCATGGAAGGCCTAATCTACAGCAACATTCAGAACACAGCATCTCAGCAGGACATTCTCTTCATCTTAGAACTGGTGAGAAAGATATAGAACCTTCCTGTGCTACACATGCACAGCAAGTACATAATGCAGTCCTGTTCAAAGGGAGAACAGGAGACTTCTAGGGGTAAGAAAATACTGTGCAATACTCAAGATATGTTTCTCTGGCCACTTGTATGATTGCTACAGGCATGCTTTTTTAGCTGGCACCTTTGAGCCAACATAAGATGCATCATCAAGCATCTAATGGATTTAGGCACATTCATTCCTCAAAAGGCTACTGAAAATCTGCCATAGAGCCCACGAAAACCTCCATGTAAAATTTTGAAGCCAAAGCTCTAATAAGCCTGCTTATGGCCCAAATACCAGAAAGAGATTTGGATGCTTTCACTGACCTCATAGTAAATAGTCTATTTTGCTACTCACTGCTATTGCCATATGTACATTTTCAGGTAAGGGTTTGTATTCCCATTATGTATCTTTATTACCTGCTAGGAGAGAAACTTTTGGACTTATAGTTATCCATTACTAGTACCTGGATACATTTCCTGAGGGAAGATTTCCACTAATTCATACTCTTGTCATGTTTGCTGCATCACATCTAATGTCGTTTTTCTAAATTAGATAAATAAAATATTTATATTTGGTGACCTTGAAAAGAAATGTGGACCGCTAGCTCAGGATGAATTTCCTTGAATTCAATAAATATTAATAGAATACAACAAGCACCAGAGCAGAAAAAGAACGACTGATACACCCTTAATGAGTGTGGTGGCATTTATTATTTAAATGACCATTAGAAACACTCTTAGCCTTATGAGGAATTCAAGCAGGAGTAGCAGACAGATGCTTCCATATGCAGGAGATTAATCATTCTCTCTGTGCAATGCAGGACCAATTAATTCGATTTTTGTGTTCTAGGGGTTTTTTTCTTTCCAGTAAAGAAAATCAAATTAAAATTAAAATCTGAATATTCTTAGGTGTCTAACTTCTGTAGTAGGAAGAACTGCTTCTGGGTAGGAGACAACACTTCCCACGTAAACTACTGTAGCCTGGCTACAACCAGTTTTGTTAATCCTTGAAAGCAAATCATGTTACAAAGACAAGAGTACGGGCATGCTGTCATAGAATAAACTGTGTATTGATATGCTTGTGCCAGAAACTGCAGTTCTGGTCACGAATGGAAACTGCTGGATTTTAGCAGATCTCACAAGCTGTAAAACAGACAGATGTGAAGGACTGCCTTTGAGACTCAAGTTTCATCATGCTGGGATCTGGGTAACATAAGTTACTATCACTTGATTAAAATAATAGATCGTGGTGACCAGACCATTGTGAAAGTTGAAATAAGAAAGAATGGTGATATATAGCACAATTCTTTCCTTTATGTCTACAGTGACTGGTCCTAGCATATGGCAAAGTAACACCACTAACCCAGAGTGTCTCAGTCCCATCCTCTGGTCAGCTGTCCTTGCCCTACCATACACCTGTACCAGCACCAAAGGGTCAGACAAGTTGCTTACAGGGGCTGCACCTCATCTCTGAAACTCAGAACTTGCAGAACAACATCATCTACCACACAACCACAGGCCAGAAGAAAAGGTATCGAGTTCGTATTGACATAAACAGATACTGAAGTCAGACAAAAACTTTAAGAAGTTCTACATTGTACATTTTGCATTAGATTGAATAAACACAGAAGATTTGTCAAAATTAAGTTCTATTGCTGATTTCAATGTAATTCTGATTATTTCCACAAAGATTTGGAGATAAAAAGGGAAACAAAATAAACCATGTCAAATATTGTACTTACTGGCTACATAGGGCAAGTAGGAGGAGAAAAAAAATAAAAATCAATGTACTCCTTTGATATAAACAGTACTTCTTGGCATCTCAATAAAATAACTTCCAAAATGAGAGACTGCTATTTAACATTGACATTTTTCAAATCAGGATGAGTGAAAATGGAAGCAAAAATTAACATTTTTGTATATGTAAAGCAACAGTATTAAAGGCTTAGTACCACTTGTTCTGGTAAATCTTTGTGAAAGATAACAAAAAGCTGAAGCTCTTAGGCATCCTCTTATTAAAGATAAATGCAGCAGAAGAGGCACATTTCTTATCTCTCTTGCTACTGTATGTCCTTAGCTTCACACCTTGATTTGCTGGCTGTTTGGCAAGGGGAACCCTTGCTTTGCAGCTGACTTTTAAGGTTTTGAAAGGTTATAAAATTTTGCGTAGCCTGAACCTGTTTAGATAAGGCTCTGCAAAAAAAGGAAGATGTCTGATGGGATAGTTACTCCACCCCTCCCTTCCTCTGCAGAGTTCTGCTGATAGGTAGGTACCTCTCAAAAGACTGGAGACAGGATGCTTTTTTGCCTCCAAGCAAAACCTGAGTCCATGAATATCCAGTCTCAGATTTGGTCCAAGTTGGTGAGTAGCATCCCTAATACGGAAATTGGGACACAGAAATATTAATGTCTTTTGGAGGGGTTTTTTTGAGTAATGAAGTAATGCAATATTTTTGTTACAAGCTTCAGAGTTTAAAGCCAGAGTCTGATTTGATATAAATCAGCCAAGTAGCTCTGATTTCTGTCAGACTTTCAACAAAGATTACACAAGGAAATGACCAAGTGAAGGGTAGCCTGATTGCAGAGGAATAGAAGCTAGGAAGAGGGTGACATTTGACTTTTAAGGCTGCTTTTGTAAAGGTCAGGTGTCCAGGTGCCTGTACACTACATCACACTGGTTAGGGACCAAGTTATTTCACAATTGCCTAGATTATGTCTGATGCTTACTGCAAGGTAGATGATGACCATCTTCTAGAATATAATGGAAAAATTTACTAGATGCTGATATGTCTTTCTGCAAAATAAGATTGGACCTGAACTGTTTCCTACTCTTCCCTCTTCCTCCCTTTCCACCACTCCCCACAATGGTTTGAGTGATTTTAATTTTAAAGGTACAGACTTAAACCTCCTGAGACTGAATTTTTGAGTTCATTATCAGAGCAAAGAGTGCAGGTAGGAGCTGGACAGCTTGTTCAGCACAACTTCTCAACACATTCCTTGATACTGCGATACAGCCACATCTACAAATAAACTATTTATTCCTCCCGATATTTAAACTTCTTGCTGCTAAACACAGCACTAGAACCTGGCAGCTTTTGCCACTGTTCACTCCTCTGCAAGGGGACATTTAAGCACGTGTTTACTATTGAACAGGTGTTTACATTCAATTGAATTCCCTGCTTACAACCTCCACACATTACGATCAAGAACAATTTTAGGTTTTGTGGCATTGTGCACAAGTAGGTGCTTACACACAGGACGCTAGACAGATCCGCTACAGAAAAGCAGCACTCCAAAGGTTTTGCTATCAGCCCTCAAAGTCATTAAACAGAAGGCAGAGATAGGGCAGAGAGATTAGAGTGCTGGCTTGGGTTCAAGTCCTGCTCTGCTACTCACCTCCTCTGTGATCTTGGACAAATGGCTTAGGATAACAGCATTCTTTTGCTTCCCAAAGATGTCGCGAGAGGCACAGGTACAAGGATGACTGAAAATCTTGCTGCCTCAAGGAGGCCAAGATAGGTCATCTTTGCATCTGAAATTAGGAGCTAACCTGGGGAATGTAAGGATGTGAAAGGAAAGCATAGGCAACTTCTATTTCCCAAATCTAATTTTTTCATAGGATTGGATTGCCTTGATATTTTCACACACCACAAAAGAAAGTCTTGCCGAATACAGATCTACATCCCCATATAAACAGGAGACAAATTCATGTTATAGAGAAAATGTCATTCCTTCTGCTTCAAATCAGAGGGTAGTTTAGGAACTTCTACATAGATTGGAAAGAGGAAAAATAATAGTTAAGCATTCACGTAACTATGAAGTTGTTATGACAACTTCAACATAAATATGAAGTATTTCCAGCCAATTATCTCTTTCAGTAATATCATTTGTCTATAATGCAAACTGAAATTTGTGCATCTTACAACAAAAACAATTAAAATGCACATACATCTTTGGAAGAGCAACTGGACCTTTATACGTTTTAGCTATTAGTCATGAGATGCAACTATTTAGAGACAAGAATACCTCTGAATTTGATGGAGCTTACACTCTTGTTATCACTCCTTATGCAGATCTGCAGCAGGCTTTATTGCCAGGCTAGCTTTTTAACCAGATATATGGACATTCAAGTCCCCTATGGCTCTTGCTCACAGTTTAGTCACAGCTAGATGAATTAGAAGCTGAAAGACTTCCAAGTGAAGCGTGATGTCCATTCAACACTGGCAATCAATGCCCCTAAATTTCTCTATGATCAAGTCTGGGCTTCACTATTACAGATTCATGAGCAAATGATTCAGCCTCTATATCAACAAGTCCAGTCAGGTGAACGTGTACCTGCATAAGAGAATTTTCTCTCTAGCATCTGTTACAAATAAATGCAGGTCAGGACCAGTTTTCAGTAAATGTGAACAATCAGTTTTATTCAGGATGCAACGCTTTTGTTACTAACAACAATTTTCACCACAACACTAGAAGCCATGAATGGTGGCTTTAATGTCCACAAGGTCTACATAGTCCTCTGCACATGAACGTTACAAGTAGGTTTGCAATGACTGGAAAATTTTTGGATATCCATCTGTTGAAAACTGCTGATTAATATCAGCAATAGTACAGGCAGAGTGGCATCATCTGTAACAATATTTTCCCGGACCTCCACTCGTCTGGCTGGTCTATGGCAAACCAAACAGACTGCTCTCCATCAATTTCCTGAAGCATTCTGGCAACAAAATCCACTCCTGCATTCACAAAGCACAAATCCATTCACTAACACACCACAGAAATTGTTAATGATCTTTGAACCAACAGAAGCACTCTCAGTCTGATTCTTCCAGATGCTGCAGCTGCTGTGTCAATTCACCCCCCTTCTGCATAACCTATGCTTCACTACATATCCATGCGTCAGCAATAGAAAGCATGGGCTGTCTTGGTCCGTGACAAAAGGCACCAGCAGCAGAGAACACCAACAGAAGAAGCTGCAGAGTTGTACAGTAGCACTGCCAAACCAACAGTGTGAAGTCAGTTTTAAGTAAGAAGTGGTTTAGCTACACTGACACCTGACTTTTCCTACCTCTAATCCTGCCAAGTCAACTGATGGCTATGTCCCACCACAACAGCCAGAACAGAATGACCCCTTTTGAAAGTCTCATGACATGTGTGTGATGTTACCTGTCACTGGAAAGATAGAGAACAACACAGTTCTCCTGTTCCTAAAGCTATCGACTTGGATGGGCAAGAGTTAAAATCCCTCACAGTTCCTTTTTTGAAGTAATGCTCTGTGGAGTGCTCATGCTAGTTTTACCTGTCTCCTTTTTTAATAAGCAAAGAACAACTTCAAAAAACCCAAATACTATATAACCAAAAATTTAACTCATTATTCTTTTTTTTTAAAAAAAAAGGAAAAAAAAAGGAAAAAATACACTGTACAATGGAAGGCAGAAAGAAAGTCTAGAACATGATTATCAGAATTATAGCAATTTACACATTTTTCAGATGTTTTTAGCATTCTGTAAAAAATCAGGGAACTGTATACGGATTTTTAATCTTCTAATCATTTCTACATTCCAGAAGAAGCTAATCCCTGTGACACTCCATTGGGTAAGACACTAAATTACAGGCAAGCATGTGATACTGCAGAGTAGGCAATTTAAAACCTTTCTTTAAAAAAATCATCCTTGATTGAAGCATCTGTGATTTGGTTTATGCAGGTGTTACTAAAAACAGTTTCCTGATGAACATAGCTTCTGGCACAATTATTTATTTCAAAGAAGCTGCGTGTCTGAGCTGGGTTTCAAAAAGGATTGAGCAAAACAGGCATTCAAACCTTTGACTCATTCTTAAAAGATCGTTTTTATCTACACTGAATTGAAATGTCATTGAACAAGAAAAAACCATTACTCAAGCTAGAAGCATGTTTCCTGCTTTAAAGAGGTCATATATACCAGGAAAAAAATCCTCTTTACAAAATGTGAACAGTATATATACACCATACCCCTTGTCTCCATAACTAACTAAGCATGTGTTTAAGTGCTTTGTTTAAAGACATGCCTGTTTAGCAAAGGCAGAAGTGTCTTATTGAATTCAAGAGTGTAATGCTAAGTACACACTTCAGTGCTTTGAAGAACTGCTTTTGATTTGATGGAGAAGAATTTCAGAGGGAAAAGAAAAAGATGGTCTCCCCGAGTTCTTAAACTGAACTGTATACGTGATTTCTGATTTACTGGAAAACACTTCATCTGCAGCACTTAATTTCTAACAAAGGAGATCTGTAATTACCTCTTGGAGCTTGTCAGTGTAAATACAACAGAACCCAAGAAGCAAATGAGGGTTAATGCAGCATATGATATACCATATAGGATTGGACAGCATTTAAAAAAAGTTAATCCTCAGCAGCAAAAGATATTAAGTGGACTCTTACTGAATACCCTAACAGGAAAGGGGGAGAGAATTAAAAAAAACCTGCCTCTCTGGTACTTAATTATCTGCAATGTATATGCAAATATCCAGAATTTGATGAGGTCTTTACTTTTCACCTTTAAGCACCACATTAGTAATTCATGAAGCCACGACTAAAGTTGTTGAGTGCAAGCAGCAGTGAAAATTAAGCACTAATGACTTCAAAGGTAGGGTGCCCATAAAACGAGTAGGTACGTCTGAGGTCATCTGTACTATCTGAACATAAGTGATGGAAAACTGCATCAGCTCAGCATTTCATCAGCTGCACATTTCTGAAAAAACATCACTAATGTGTGGTTATACAGACAGCAGGTGAGTTGCCATGGACAATATTTCACGCCACCATTACTAAAAAGATCACCACACGCTTCCTGGCCTTAAAACCCACCAGTTTATGAGACAGCATTTCAATAAGGCCAAAGAAGCAAAATAGCACACTAGCGAGTCACTGTACTGGGGGGGTGGGTCGACAAGAAAACTGAGACCACTTTGGCTTTGTAACCTTTCCTGAGGACAGGACAATTCAAGTGAGCTGCAGAATTATGTTTAGTCACTGGGCTTTTCAGGGCTGCTTGTAAAGTCTAAGCCCCAGTTATTTGAAGAGTTAATCTGTGACAAACGGCACTGCAGCGAGTCAGGCAACAATCCATCTGCTAAGTTGCTGCAAGAAATCCATCAGACTTTCAGGCTATCCAAACAAGTATATATGGCTGTTATGGTAAATTTAGTCCTGAGAACTAGCAGTATAATCTACACAATATTAAATAGCAAGTATTTAATTTACAACATAAAAACTACAGCGTTATTTTGAAGTGAATGACACATTAGTAAATTAAGAAAGCTGCTCTTGGCATAACAGCAATCAAGTATCTTATGAAGATGTTTCCTTACAACTCATTTTCCATCTTACACTGTTTTCAGTATTTGAACCCAAAAAGAAGAAGAAAAATTTAGTATAAATAGCTTCAAGAAAGAGGGCAAATCAATGGGCCAGTGTTTCCACACTCCTCAATTATTCAAGCACTGTTACTGTTTAAGTACTGTTTGATTTGCATGATTCCAATAGACAGATATGTCAGAACATGTGTGGCTCTGGAAGATCGCAGCCCCTGCTGGTGTCCATTTGAATAGCGCCATGGAGCTGTAGCAATTTACATCTCCGGAGGATCTGCTCTAGATCATGAATAGAGAAGGGACATTTGATTTTTAAAGTGATATCTCCATGAAAAGCTGGGCTTGTAGACCAGAGATGTATCCGGCTGCTTTGATTTTTGACAGTAAGCATGAGGACTGGTGGAATGTATATTTAGAATCAATAAACTTGAGTCCTAGCATGGATGGGTGGTAAAGGCAGAAAAGTTGATGTGCATTAGAAATCAGTTCATTAAAAATAAAGAGGGACAATAGGGGGAAAATTATATTTTCCAGAGTTACAGTACAGCTTTTTAAGTGGGTTCACATATAAAACAGACAAAATGGCAAAAAAATCCAAATAGAGATGCTGCACAATCAGATCAAATGGCATACATTTTATTACAGGCTAAAGAAACAGATAGCTGCACCCTTTGCAACACACTGAGATTAATCATTCATTATGGGTCTGGCAGAAAATAAGAAGGACAGGATAAAAGACGGCTGTCATCAGTGGCACTCCCTGAATTTAACAAGGTAAAACTCCTGTTCAGCTGAAATGATGAAATTATTGAGGTCTGGGAAGCACAGGACTGAGAAAGCATAAATGATTTATAACTGACTGAGGACTCCACCTTATCATGTCCCTCAGAGCTATGAATTCACCCACCTCAGACAGCAGAGGAACTCCTGACTATCAGCAGGAACACATCTCTCCCATCTTTCCCCAGGCCAAGAAGGACACCAAAGGTACGTGGCAATCTCAGGGAGGAACATGTGGCCCTTTTAAGCATGGTACCATAGCCAGTCCATTGGGCTTCTACAGAGCTATTTCCTGCTTTAGCAGGTGCACCTCAGACCTGCAAAGACTTGCCTGTCCTTTGCAAGACTTACTCCAGTGCTCTCCACTGCTGCACTGTCTGGATCTTGTCTATTTACTACTGTGTTAGCCCAGTTTTCTATTCCTCCCAGAAAACATGCAAATGCTGAAAATGTGTCATGAAAAGAGATGCTGCTGCCTAGCAGCTGGGGGACTTTGCCTTTCAGCAGGACCCTGCACTTGAAAGAGCACTGCAAACAAAGAAACCACCCCCTGGCAGACCAGCACAGCAAGTCTTCCCAACCATGGAAACCAACACACACGTTGGGTGAGAGACAATTACTAACAAAGTGGAGTTTCCTACACCAGTAATTATTTCACAATAAGTAGATCTTTCTTCAAGTGGTCCTTTTGACCTGATGGCAGTAGGAGAGGTACACCAAGAGAGCAGCATGCCATGGTATCCTGGTTTGAGCATAGAACCAATTTTCCTTTAGTAACTTTACTATACTCTTAACTCTCTTCTAAGTAAGTGCACTTGCTGAAATTAGGAGCATGTTTTTCAGTCAGTGTCTGCCTCTAGGACTAATAACATTCAATGTTTATAGGCCACTGCTTGGTTCTGCTAAACATCTTCTGCTCCAGAAACAAAAGGGAGGAAAAGGGGTTACACCTGCGACTCCCCTACAGGGAGGAGTGGACCAGACAGGTGACCAAAATTGACCAAACTAAGTATTCTGTTCCATATACATCATACTTGGTATAAATCTGAAGGATCACAAGAGTCAAGCTCTCTTTGTCCATGGCTGGCATCCTGGGAGGACTCTGTCCATTTGTCTGCCCTTGATCACGATCTGTGTGTTCCTGACTCTGTGTCCCTGTATCCAGCTCCCATCTGATGCTGACTCCAGGAGCCCAGTCCGGGACTTTCTCAGGGCCACCCCTGCAGCCTCAGGGGGTGACATGAGCATTACTGGGGGGGAGTGTGATATTGGTTTTGTATATATTTGTATATATTTCATTATTTTCTTTGTCATTATTACTGTTTCATTAAAGCTGTGTTTAGTTTCCAATCCGTAAGTGTCTCTCCTTTATTCTCTTTCCTTTCCCCTTCTGGGAAGGGAGGGGTGTAATAGAGAGCATCTCTTTAATTGCCAGCCCAGTGTTTAACTGTGACACATGGTTTCACTTGGGTCCCACAGCACTCCTAGAAGAACAGTTATCACTGGAGGTACTAGAATATATTCAAGAAATGCTTCAAGATAAGCATGGTTAAACTGACCCCTAAGAGCCAGGACTAGTTGGACTTGCCAGACTAGACAGCCAATTTACAACAATTCCTGTTTGAGTTTTAAACTTGTAAGCTGTAGGGCCAGCATTTACCTCTGAACCTGTGGAACAAGATTATAGCTGACAAAAATGGATTCAAGAGACAATCTGACATACACAGCAATACACCTGGCATAAAAATGCTAGAAAACAACACTAAAATAATGAGGCTGGAAATTCTCAGACTTTGATGTACAAAAGCCAGTCCTTTGCTATAGGTATTTAGGTAGGCTGTATTATAATTGCTAACCCCAGGATTTCTTTTTCTGAGGCAGATGGCTCTGCCTAGCATTAACCCCATGTTGTCACTCTGCTCTCAGCCAATCTTGCTTAGCAAGCACAGGAGATGTCTTCTCAGTGGTCTAGCTACATGAATAGTGCCATGCTCCTGTCTTTGGCTTCTCACAAAAAGTGGATTTGTGGCTATTTAAAATGGAAATACTACTTTCCAGCATGAGAACTACACTTGCTGTTGGGAATCTTATGCAAAAGAAAAATAATTTATATTAACATATGTAAAACTGAAAGAAAAAACCCTTTGAGAAATGCATGTAGTCTGCTAGGGAACAACTCCTGAGAAAATCGTTCTACAGTGGTTAGTGAATTACCTTTTCCAGAGTGACAGCAGCTAAATTATCAATATCCAGCAAGTGGCTGTCTTGATTACAATAAATCCTAAAGGAAATGCAGCCTCTTCAATGGAAGAACCAACTGCACTTCTATTTGCAGAATCAAATTAGTTACTTCGCACCAAGCCTTTGATTTCTGCACGCTTCTTTTTGGACTTTGAAGGTTGGATTATGCATTAAAACCTGAGCCCCACAAAGTGTTCGCTGCCTTGGAAAGCGAAAAATGTTTAAACTGTGATGGTAAAGGGAGAATGATGTGAAAATTGTATGGGAAGGCCTGCACAGCCAGCCACAATTAACAGTTCTAGGCTGATCTTTCGGACCCAGCCAGATTCTGATTCAGCTTCAGTTTTTATGAATCCAGAAGAATGAAACAGTGTTAACCTAGAGGAGAAAAACAGCCAAAAAACAACTCCAAAACCAAGGAATTAAACACCTCTTTATTGCAGTCTTATTTGTCCATAAAGCCTCATTTAATCTGTCTCAAGCATCACACATAAACTTTTTACTATTTATAGGGTTGTCTTGTTTCAATCTCTCTATCGTGTCCTATTAAAACAAATTTTTAAACAGGAGACCACAAGGCTGTGGCTGGCTTCTCCTGTTCATTTCAAGAACACGATGTCAAGCCTGCCAATGTAAGCATAAGTCTTCGTAGGTCCCCTGTTATTTACAGTAATTTTATTTTTGTTGCATTTCTGGGAGAGACATGGGAAAAACGAACCTGTGCAAGAGAAAAAGGCAGCCTGGATTTTTTTCCATACCATCTTCCTATTCTTTCTGACTTTTCAAAGATGTTTTTAAAAGTCTTTAGTTTTAAGGATGGGATTTTCAGATAGATAGCAACTAATTTATTATAACTGGTCCTCCAATTTTCTGGGATACTAGGGTCCCTAACTGAAAACAGCACTTCCAGATTACAGTTATTTCCCCTAGAAACAGCCTACTTTTTGGGAAGTGAATCTGAGGGACCCAAAGTTAGACATTTGAGGGATCAAGCAGCATCATATTAACTCATGCTTATAGACAGATCTGTGCAAGGATGCTGGGGACAAACTGGAGTTCAGAGACCCTAGGAGACACAAAAGGCAAAGAGGTCTGACCCTTTCAAGGGAAGCACGAGATGAGATACCACCTGCCATAAGAAAAGGAAAAGAGATGCTGGTTTTTAACGATTCCTCAAATCTCCACAGATAAAGTGGTGCTTATCGACATTCTGGGGATGCAATACGTTTTCCCTGAGGATCACCAATTACCTTGTGCAGACACCTGTTGTTATTTAATAATGTTTCTGTCTTGCATTTCACTATTCAAATGTAATGACATTCAGTATTTTCTTGGGGTACAACTCAACCCAGAACTCACCAGTCATCTCAGCCTTTCATCCCTAAAGTGGTTTTGGAATTAGAAAGGGATAAGTGAGCGCACACATTACACCCCAATTTCTATTTTTGCTAGAATATCCTTTGAAATCTTGTAATTATTAAGACTGGAAAATTGAAAAAAGATCAACCACTTGTTTCTTAATACAGACATGCAGGAGGGAATCATCTTACCAACACTGAATGGCTAAAAGTCAGGCATCTAGTCTAAGCTAGTTATTTTAAAGAAATCAAGCACCTGTCTCAGACAACCCACTCTATCCGATCAGAGGGAGTTTAAACCATTACTTAGACAGCCTGCCCCAGGATTCCTGCTTTGTATAGCCTCGCCTTTGCTTTTCTGCCATAGTTGAAACCACAAAGCGGTAGTAACAATCTTCTATTTACAACTGATGCATTTTAGCTCCTAAACAGAAACAGTACGTGACTGAATTTCAACAGAAAAAGCTTTCCTTGCTTCTGTGCAGAAGGAGATGCTGGTTTCTCCCAAGAGTAGAATTATGAAGAATTTGTGATGCTGATAGTGTGACCTAATCATCTTGAGTATTTTGAAAAACATATATGAAACCTGCACATGTGCTGTAACTACAACACCAGTAGACAAAGAGATTCTGAGCACCTTACAGTGTGTGTTACTGAAGTGAGAGACAGAACCATGTCAGTGTATTATATCGGCTACCTGCAGGACTGAGCACAGCAGCAAACCCAAGTTATAACAAGTGACCAGAAGAAGCATCTTTGCAGCTGGTCCTTTATGCCTAATCCTTTTGCACAGCATCAGAGTGAAAGCAGTTCAAAACATGCTCAGAAGTGATAACAGACATGAATTAATCTGAATGGAACCTCAGACCTAAACCACAAAACTGATTATAAAAACAAATGAATTTGTGTTTGATCCAACAGTCTCTCTCACACCCTGGATTTCCTTGCTGTCCCAGAGATTAGTTTACACCCGGTGTTACAGACTATTAGGAGCTAATTGTTCTTCCCCCTCCAAAACCCAAGTAACTCTCCAGCATGACTCCAGTAGATTTAGCAACACGTGGAGGCAGTGACAGACCTCAACAGTGACCCAGCTTTTCTGCACAAAGCTGCTAAGACATACACTAGCAAAAAACCTGTAACACAGAACTCCCTGTTAAAAAAGCTAGCAGATGGCAATTCAGAGATGGAATTCCTGGAGAAACAATGAGAAGTAAATCACAAAAAGGTTGGCACAAGAGCTCAATTCATGACCTTTATAAAGCCCTCTGTGCACACAAAGCCCAGCTGTACTTTTTGGTTCAGACTGAACAGGATTTCTTTACAGCTTTCAACCCTGCAGATGCAGATGAGTAGACAGAAGGCCAGGGACAACGGCAGCACTCATGGAGTAACCCGAGACTGGTTAAGACCTCTGGCTATTACTCCAGTTTAGACCTCACTCAAGGTTTGTGCCTCACATGGTGCTCCCAGCTGTGTGTGGGAACCCCACGATGCAGGGCTGGAAGTTAAAAGCCGGGTGTTTCCCAAAGGTGGAAGACAGACAGGCTGTGTGCCAGCCCAATTCCTCCCTGCTAGCTGCAGCAGCTGACAAGCTTGGATAGCTGCTTGTCACCTGTGTGCCACAGACCCCAGTGGTGGTGACACCAGCCAGGACATACTCTAAAAGGCCAGCTCAGACATTGTTCCTGGACATACCTCCATTCCCTTCTAATGCCCTTGTTCCTCATTCACTGCTGAAGCCCTTTGTAAGGGACAGATGTTTTCACCCTGATTCCCTTATGTTCATCATCAGATGAGCATGATGGAAGCATTTCTCCCCTCCATCCTTTGGAGACAAGATGCATGGTCCAAGCTGTCTCCTCTGTTCCTGGTTTGCCTGCATGCATGGACAATTTAAGTCCCACAACACAACTCCAAGGAAATGGGAAGGACCTGGTGACCCTTTGTCACTGTAGCTGACAGAAATGGCCCTTAAAACTCTGAACCAAAAACTATCTGGGAAATACAATCACTTCCCCTTGGAATGGCAAAAACGCCCAAACTTAGCCTTCTCCCCACCCAAACACACACAGTACAGCTTCAATTACCTAAGTACTTCATGGGAGTTTCAAAATACCAGTTAGATTTGGAAACAACCTCCCTGGGCTTTAAAGGCTGCCGCAGACACCCACGGCCCGAGCACACAGACTTCAATGCCTCTTGGCTGGCTTTCCAGGTTTTGCAAGCAGCAAGGCTGTGCTCTGGGACCAGTAAACACAAAGGGCAGGTTAGAGGACTCCCTGTGGCCAGCTGGCTCTGGTAACAAGGAGGTGCTCATGCAAGCAACACCAAGACAACAGAAAAAAGATGCCAAAAATCTGGCTTAGTAATACAGCATAGGGAACACAATTGTCTCCTACATTCATCTATCCAATTCACCTATCTAGATTCACCCATCAGCAAAGTATGTCTCTCTATAGCATGTGTTCTTTGCTCTCAAAACCATACCAAGCCTCACACAACCAGTGCTGTGACTAGCACGGGGTTATTTATAAATGGAACTCACCAAAGACTTTGCTATTTTTCACGCAAAACAACATGTAGCACTGAATCATTTGCTTTGAAAACATGCAACTAAGCACAGAATACCTCACCAAGCCCAGCAGCCCTCATTATGTCATTAATAAGGTGCTCTTCAGCTACTTCCCCCTGCTTTAACTCACAGATCTGTTATCAACACTACTGACAAGATGATTTCTTACATATATATACACACTGTCTTGCAGTCACCACATCACGTTTTTCTTTGGGCAAGTTTGCATTACAACTTTTAGTAGAGTGAAGCATAACTTAGCTTCATAGGATCAGAATTCTTTCAAGACAATAATACTTCCCCTCCTAATTAAGGCTAGTTAGGATTATTTTATCTATATATGTATGAATAACCAAAACAAGCTCTCTACAGGTAGAGCTTGTATTAAGGAGTTTCCCGGGAAGAAACTGTACAGGTTCAGGAAAGATTTCCAGTGAAGTGAGTGTTTTGACTGCAGGGAACAATTTAAGAGACCTTTGTCCCTGCTAGAGAGCTAAACAGAGTGTTACTGTGTGTTACATTAGACTTGGCTGATGGGTACAGCACCAGATTCAGGCTCAGCTCAAGCTGGCACCTAGGGAGCAGAGATTAGTAGCCCGCCAGTGACTTTGGGGTGACCAGGGTGACATGACCACAGCCAGCCAGCTGGGCTGCAGTCATCCTCCTGGCAGGCAGAGGCTGGACAGAGGGCCTCAAAAAAATAAAAAGCAAAGCCAAGGCACTTGAAGGGCCAGGCATTTGCCACAGACTGAATAGTCAGCAACGACTGAATTAATAACTTAGCCATATACCCTGGGTCTTAGTGGACTGTTAGTGAGCTCTACAGCTTGGCTTGGGGTTTTATTTTATTGTTTCCCCTCCCCACACCCCAATCTACTGTTTTTCACCCAAGAATGTTTGTTGAACCATACAACATGTACTGATGGAAAAGAAAACCCATTAAATATTTCAACATATGATGGCTGTAATATTTAATTAACAACAGGAAAATGCATCATGAATTTGAAGGAACCTTTTAGAAGTAGAGTGGTTTTATTATATACGTGTATTTGAGAGAGTCTGAAGTATAGGGATTAAATCCAGAAGGGAAGGTCCAACAAGCACATACACAGTGGGACTCTCACCTCTGAGGAGAGACTTGGGTGCTAAAAGGGTTTCAGTAGCTAATGGTACATGCTATCAAAATTTGTGAGCGCATTGTAATTCTGACAAAGCTTTAACTTTGTCTTCCACAAGTTAATGCCTCTAAACCCTATTCCTCAGGTCTGGTTACGAAACATGAAAGATGAGAGGTCTCTACAAATGGCTGCTCTTCTACTGAATTTTCTCAGGTATAGTCACACATACTTCTTTGAGCCATGCTGTGAAACACAACTCCATGTTCACTGCAGTAATTCTCATGCCTCTGACCAGGCACACAGACACAAAGACAACCTTGGTATTGAACTCCAAAAGCAGAACTCATGAACAGCAGCAAACTGACAACTGTTGGTTTCACTGTTTGGGGGGGTTTGTTTGTTTTCTGGCTTTTTTGGGGTTTTTTTTGGTTGGTGTTTGGTTTTTGGGTTTTTGTTTTGTTTTTTTTTTTATCTGGCTGCTTGGGGGAAACAATTGAAGGTATCTTCTTCCTATTCAGTAAGGGGGCAGCAGTAACCTAAAAGAAAAACATATTCCTCCATCCAACTGGGAATTCTGTTAAGAGGAAAATCCCTCAAAGACTGAAACGCTAGAACTGAAAGACTTATTCAGAAAAACTGCAGCAAAATCCCACAGGAATCATAGCCAGCTTAAAGGACTGTATGTGCCACCTGCACCCAGTGCATCCTGGCTGGACTACATGTCCCACAGACCTTCACAAGCTTTCCTCCTGAGGTGGAGAATGACAATTTGGGCTTATCTGAAGACACCCTGTGGCCTAATGCATTGCAAACACCTTCCTAGAAGCAGAGCTGCATCAAGCCACCATCTGAGTTGTACTTTGGAGCTGGAGCCCTAGCTATTTTCATGTATTAAAAAAGCTATCAAAGAAAGGCAAAATATCTTAAGCCAAAACAAACTTCAGCCAGGCTACTGTTTCTCCTTTACCTATTGCAGCAAATACCAGGTGAGATATGATGCACTCTTCATAGGTAGCCTTGCAAAACCTTCAAGTGCTATGCTGTCCACTGCCGAGATTGTGATCAAAAACCCTAATATGGGACAAATGTCAAAGTGGAAAAAGAGCTAGAAAACGTTAATAGCATGGCTTTAATTGCATGCTGGCTCTTCATCACAAGGAAAACGGCTTGCTAGAGTTTCAGTTGTACTACAATAACAGTTTGCTGAAATGAATGTAGCAGCATTGTTAACGCTAAGCTACTATTATGTTCTTAAGTGTGCATGACTTACTTTTAACAGAACAGTTCAGTTCACATTTGTTACACAGACAATAGCAGCACTTTGGAAGAGGGTATAAAATTTTAAAATCCCCGGAGACACGTTCAATATGACAGTAATTCACGGGTTGTTCAAAGCTCCCTTTCAACAGAAAATAGTCTCTTGCACTAATGCAAGCCCCCTCCCCCACCTTTTTTAGAACAGTTGTTCCATTCATAAACTGGAAGTTGAAGTAATAGCAAAAGTTTTACATCCACTCCTAAAAATATACGAAGAAAATCTAAAACCATCTCAAAGTTAATCCATTTAAGCTGCAAAGGTATCTAGAGAGTATGAATTTCACTGGGCAGGAAGCAAGAAAATAGCATCATCTGTAGATGTGTAACAACCGATTGTTTACTCAAGGCAGACAGAGGGAGCTGTTGCTATTCAAACGAGAGATGCTCTCGACAGACACACGATGATATATAATCAAGCAGTTTGAATGATGACTGGCACTGAAGACCTCATTTACTAAGGTCAAAGAGAAAATGCATCTGTAATTCCCCCCATTTGCTTGTATAGTTTTCATCACCTCTTGCAAAAAAGCACCAACAGTAACGCAGAAGTGTTATATAAGATTAAAAATAACTTCTTCAAGCCTGCCCCAATTACAGTCCATTATCAAAGCTAAGTAAGTAGATTTGAAAGCATTTATCCCTCGATGTGCCTTACACCACTGTAAAGGGAGCACTTACCATGGACCAACAGAGTGGGTTGCACTCTATTGGAAGGACCCAGGAGAACATCCCATGCTTCCTCAGGGCACCATGGACCCAAGTTCAAATTGACTGCTGCAGGCTTGCAACGTGACCCTGGCCAGGTCACTTAGCTCTGATGAGCCCCCTGAAATAGCCTCTTGCCTCCCAGCATTTCTGATAACAGTTCTTGGTTAGCACCCAGCTCCAGTTCTCCTGGCTCAGGCTATTTTCTCAGTTACCCACCTAAAGGTTGGCACCTAAACTGTTGAGGAACAAGAAGTTGTCCTCAAAGCCTAGGAACAGGAAACTGAGGACCTGTTCTGGATCAGACTGAAGTCCAGCTAACTGATGCCTTCTATCCAGCAATTATTTAGAGCAAGAGTCAATACAGATCTTGACCTCACTACATCCTTCCACTGTGACAGGTAAGAGATGAGTGTTCCTGAGAAAGATTTTATCTAGAGCATTAACTGCATTAATGGGATATTCAACATGTTCATTAACCTTTCTGAAGTTTTACTAATACCCTCCACAGCATTCTCTGGCAGTGAGGTCCACAGGTTAATTAAGCAGTGCAAGGCAAAAATAGTTTTAAACTCTCTACCCAAACAACTTCATTTGCTGCCTTATTTCATTCTTGTGAGAAGTTTGTCAACAGCTCTTACTCTCCACCCCACATACAGAAACAAAACCACTGTCCAATTAGCAGCTATGGCACCAAACACTGGCTATCATGGCTGTCCTTCCAGGAAAGGGATTCACCACAGAATGGAGGAAAAACCAACCACCTCAGAGATGCAGTCAGCAGACCACAACTGAAGTCACTAAACCCGACAACTGCTCAGAGTATTTGATCAGCAATAGACTAGGTGCACAACTCTGTTTCCTCTGCACTTCTCCACTTTTGTTTTCTAGCAGCTTCATTTAATACATTAACAGTTTCCCCCATGCAGCACAGCAATGTCCTTGGCCTCAAAAACTGTGACAAGACCAGCAACAATTAGCTTAAACTGGGTATCTGAAGACCTTTCATTAGCAGGACCAGTAGCAAATAGTCTGCAATCCTCTTAAAGCAGTGATCTCAGCTCTGAACAGGAAATTTTATCCTGCTATATTGCTGTTGCTCATATTGGCAAGAGCATTGTGCTGTATGAAGTGAGCTTTAGTTCAATATTCAATGCAAAAAAAAAAAGCCTTGCAAAAATTAATGACATTTTTACTGGAGCTGGGTGAAACACCCAATAAAAGAAAAAAGCACAGGAAGCCAGCCTGACTTTCTGACCATTGCCAGCACATTCCCTTGCTAGGCTTTGCACTGTTACAAGCAGCAAAACAACAGAGGACAGGTTTACCATGCTTGGAAGACATCCTCTGGAAGATTACCAGAGAGATTATTCCTTTTCGCTGTGTCTCAGCTTTAACAGAAATGGCATCCCAGTAATTACACAGAGAACTCTATTGCATGCTCCTATGGAATTCAATGACTGGTATCTACTCTATATCAGAGCACAAGCTTCTTGCCTTGCACTCCATGCTGAAGTCCTTCAGCCAGGATTCCTAAGACTACTCAGCGTACCCCACCTTGTTGCAGCCAGTGGCACAAACCCTTCTGACCTAAGTAAGAAGAGAGTTCAGCAACGTGGCATCCTAGCTGCTCTTTCTCCTACCTTTGAGTTTGTCTCCCTACTGCCACAGTTTAATTGATACCAGTCAAGTTGTCAAAACCCATCTTGTGTAAGTACACAAGTAATTACATCATTATTTCTGAGCACCATACATCATTATTCTTCTGAGCAAAACCTGAAGGTATCCACTCTGCAGAGAGGATTTAATTTTAGAATATAGTCCAAAACTGCACTTTCTATCTTGTTTAATACTTTGATTTATATTCTCATTAGCATGGGGAAATAGCTCCTATTAAAACTATTAAAGATAATTTTTGCAATAATATCAAAGGATATGAGTAGGTGTAATGATAGTACTAGCGATAAAAATTAATAACGTTTCATTATTTTTAATCATATGTACAGTTCAAATGAATAATCAGGAAAATAAACAAGACATTTTATATGAACCTAAAACTAAGGGGACGTAAAAACACTCTAAATTACACTCTAAATTATCAATTGTCCACACAAAGTTTAATATTACACTTTTGCTGCAGGTAGGCCAGACAGCCAGGAACCAGTGAGCAGCCTAACACCAAGCAAATGCCTGTTGACCTCTTCCATACCTGCATCCTTTGATGTCCCCCTCACTCTGACACATCCAGGATAATGGGAGAATCTTACTTCTGGGTATGTATGAGAGATGACTGAATAGGGATGTTATTAATGCTTGTTGGGGATCCAGGCAAGGCGATGTGTCCGGGATCCAGGCGATGTAATCCCAAGCTGGCAGCAAGCTGCCCCGGAGAGCAGAGAGCGCAGAGCCGGCCTCCCTTCCCAGCACTCGATGTCCTTGCTGGTATGGTAGGTTGAGCAGTTTCTCAAACTCCAACTCACAGAGCACATCCTGCTCCTTCCCCAGGTGCTCAGGCACTGAAGGTCCCCTGGTGCCTCGAGCCCTGCCTTTTATGGTCCACCCCCTTGTTAGGCCATTAGCTTTATTATCAAACAATTAGCACCTGAGTGTGATGACCAGGAGGGCTGCTCTGTCAATCAACAATCAGGTAGCCCTCTGGTCAACCTCTACAATGCTGAAAAGCACCAGTAACAACGTTTCTTCCCTTGGTCTCTACAGCTGTTTTTTTACCATCCCACTGTCCATATCTGTTCAGCTTTTTAAAATGGTGCTATTTCTCACGCTTAGGCAGGAAGCACAGCCAATGCCTTTACAGTCTTCAGCAACAACACATCTTGGGTTTAAGCTCAGTTGCCAGCACAAGCTACCAAAAGAAATACCCATGCCACTTTGCAGGATTCATTTAGCACTCTCAGTCTGTAAGTGCCTACCCAAGCTGAGCTTTGCACGGCAGTTCTCAGCAGTGCATGTAAGGAGGCTGAGATGACTTAAAGCAAGAACTCTCCCTACCAGCAGTTGATTCTTACAACCATGTTCCCTTCCAGTTATGGAACAGCTTCAAAAAGTACTAACTTGCACTACTTGTTTTGGATTTCAAGCATGCAAGATTAACTCCCAGCAAATAAGATACCATACTTCCCATCCTTGCTCTGAAAACACAGCTCATGCTAAGCATCACCTCCAAATTACATACTTAAATGACACTCGCACCTTTTGGTCTTAAAAGTAGAAAAATTTCTTCTGTTCTTGGAAGGAGGACTGTCATTCAGGCTTTGTTTAAGGACAAAGGGGCAGGTGGGAAATCAAGCAAGAAACAGACCACTTAACTGATCAAGTTATTTTTAACAACAGAACTGCAATTTTGTTTTCCATTATAAGTCACCTTAAAGGTTTTACAAGAGCCTTTGCTAGGTACTAAATTCTCCAGTGAAAGTTACAACAGCCATTTGAAAGCTGAAGTGATTTTATCTTCAGAATCAAATGTAAGCTTTGCTACTGTCAAAAGCTCTGTTCTTGTGTCATCTAAAACATATGTCCTATCTTAATTCTCAAATAACTGATATGGTTTTTTGTCTGCAGACACATTGCATTGCATCTTTGAAAGTTTCACTGCTCCAAAGCCTCAGTAGCTACAGTATCCCACAGACTCAGTAAAGGGGGAAAAATAAAGGTCACTGGGGCTTTTTCAAGAAATGTGCTTTTACCTTCTCCTCAGGTAAGGTTCTGGGACAGTGAAAAACCAGTGACTGCAAAAGGCTACCAGAAGTGAGCACTGCATGTTCATAAATGCCCTTCCCCAGTTGAAGAATTGAAGTCCTACACAGTCAGTTCAGTGGCTGGTTATTCCATGCAAACCTTTCCAAACTTGGCCAAGGCTACCAAACACCCTAGCTGCTCCCATAGCAAGACTTTCCATATTCAGAATTGCAGAAACCGTTCCCAAAAGCAGAATCTGCCTCCTGGACGAATGCAAAGGCCAACCTAAAACTAATTTCCATTATCTTGTCAGCCTGACTTACCTAAGATCAGAGGAACAGCTTCACTAAAGCAAGTTATCCACAACTCCCACCCACCCTCTTGGCAATTTTACAGGACATGCAGAGCCCCTTGACAACAGCAGCCAGGCTGCCCCATCTCACTAGAAGATTTTCAGCAGCATGGAAGAAAAAAAATCTAGCATCAAAGAGAAAAAAAGAAGTCTTACCTGCAGTATTTAACTTCTGCAGTCCATCAGAAAGGTGATCATACACCTGTAGGTCTGGCACACAGCAAGTTATGCAGGACAGTTGTAATGATGTCTGTGGCCTGTCCTTGGTGGACAGAAGTCATCACCACCTGGAGACAAACCAGAGACAGGAGACGCAACCTAAGCCCTGCTCCAGCTCATCAGAAACACAAAGGTACTGTTGGCTTGGTGGTTAGAGGATCACAGAAGACACAATCCCTTTACTGTGTGTACAGGGGCTTTATAATTTGTGCAGCTAATGGATTTAGAAGCTCTTTGCCTCATGTTTGCTTATCTGCAAAACCTGTACTCTGACCTGTACACTGAGTGAGTTCATGAAGATCAGCTTGCCCTGCGGGTGCATGGATATGCTGGAAGCACCCAATTTCAAAGCACCGGGCAGATTGTTATACAGCACTTGCACAGACAAGATATGCAAACAAGTCTATGTTAATCCAAAAAACCTTCCAGCTCACAAGTTCATACTACACAGCTCGGTTCATGGAACTGGCTGCTCAACTCAGTGAAGGAAAGGACCTTTAAGGCCTGCTACAGACTAGCACTAACTGGGGCTCTCAAAGCTGAGACAGCCCAGGCTGGTTTGCCACAGAGCCCAGGGCAGCCATTCAGGCACCCCATGGCACAGCACGCCAAAGCCCTTGTCAACACAGAGACTCCTGTGCGTTTGGGCTCAGAAACACTGAGACTGAGTCAGCTGCTTCTGTGCAGGGGGGTGGGAGGTCACTAGGCTTTGGGAAGGTGGGCAGGGTGCATGGACCCCCAACAGAGGTGGAGTTCTGGTCGTGTTGGACCCCAACTTTTGGCAGGCCTGTGTGCACCAGGCCAAACTCAACATCTGAAACAGTATGAAAAGTGCCTTTTCCCCCAGAGACTGTCTGCATGTGTCCAGCTCCTCATTCAGGGTGTGTACAACAGCCGGAATAGTCATTAACTCATTAGTTCATGTTTGGACAATGTACAGTCATGACAGTTCATATTCTTATGACAGTGATTGAGCTATGACCTTGTCAAAGCCCACACTGCTATAATGAGCAGAAGCTGTAATTAGCTAAAGGACAGGCAGGGCTGTCCCCAATCAGGAGCAGAGCAAGTGGCATCATTGTCTTTGGTGCAGGCAGCTTGGCTTCTTCCTCAGGGATTACACCTTGGGCAGGTCTCTCCCTGTCTCCTTTCAAGGGCAGAAATGGCGTGTCCCAGCACACATGTGGTTCCTACCTGGTGATTTGGGGGGGCAGCACCACCAGCCTGGTCACCCTCACACTCTGCAGACGAATCTGGAACTGAACTGGCTTCTCCATCCCTGTGGACAAAGGCACTTTTCAACAAGAAAACAGCTGAACAGCATCTTCAGCTTCACAGGTTACACTTATACAATACTTTCTGTATTAGCTAAATATTAAGCATTAATAATCAGACAATATTTGTAAACTAATGATTCATTATTATTTAAATACTTGCAAATTGATTATTCAACATGTACTCAATATTGAACTATGATACTTATAATCAAGTGGTAGCAGCGATTTATTTACAACCATGTCAAGAGCCCCTCTAGCGCCACAGCGAGCAGGAGCTGCACTCCCACCCCCACGAAGGTGGCAGGAGCCAGACAGCACCCCGGCAGTTGCCCAGCACAGGCTGGTCCCCTCAGCATTGGGCAGAGGGTGGCCTCAGGGCAGTGGGATTAGCTGTGGGTTCATCCCCAAGGACTGAGACCCCAGGCATAGCTGTGGGTGCCTCTGGCTCTCACTCTGCCAGTGGCCACGCCACAGCCCAGTGCCAAGCACCAGTCCCTTTGGCTCAGCCCATAGTCACTTCCCTGATGAGGAGCCCATGGTGGGATCAAGTCTGGTGAGGCAGCAGGGCAGCAGTGGGTCACACTTTCAACTCCCCACAGGGCTGGGATGAAGCCACCTGCATGGTCAGGAATCATAGAATACCAGCTTGGAAGGGACCTCAAGGACCATCTGGTCCAACTTTTCTTAGCAAAACCATGGTCTAGACAAGATGGCCCAGCACCCTGTCCAGCTGAATCTTAAAAGTGGCCAATGTTGGTGAAAGTGGCCAGTGTTGAGGACCTACTTCAGAGATGGGTGGGAGGCAGCCTTCAGCAGCATGAAGAGGGCTTCCTCAATGGAGTCAGGCCCCGAGTGCTGCTCGGGTGCACCTGTGGGTCTGGCTCCTGCTCCAGCTCAGCCTGGTGCCTTGTTTCCCATAGGCAGTTTCCATTGTGCGCAAAACAGCTTCAACCTGGAGAAAATAAACTTATTCCCAATTAAAATAAGAATGCAATTACTAATTCACACAGCATGAAACAAACAAACACTAGAACAACACCTGTTGCCCCCCTCCCCAGCTCCACTCCTTGGCCCCAGGTCCTGGGGCTGGGCCCGGTTCTCAGTGGTGCCTTCAGAGTGGGTGGTAGTGGTGGGGGTTCTGGTCTGCCTTTGCTGGAGGATACTTTCTTCATTGGTGCATATGTAGGTCTGTGGTGCTTCCCCTTGCCTAGCAGATGGGTACTTGTGGTGGGACAGCTGCAGAAGGGAGCTTTTGGCTGTGAGCAAGGCACTGACTGAAGGAACAGAAGCTGCTATAGCCTGATACACCTTGCAGGGTGATGCTGCTCTTGGCCTGGTGGCTGAGCAGTTCCAGGCTCTGTGCTGGCTGCATGGGGCAGGTTGTACCCTGTATGACGGGACCATAGTGGAGCTGGTCACAGTGAGCACCAAAAGGACGTGGCAGTGCCCCAGGCAGAGCTACAGGTGTGCAGAGGATGCTGCTGGTGGCCATGGGCCTACCCTGTAGTCGTTCCTGCCTTGACACTCCTCACATGGGTTGGTGTGATGCTCTAGGGGTGCCACCAGCTTCTACTGGAGCGTGGTGTGGCTTACAACCAAAATGGCACAATCATTGGCACAACCAAAATAGCTTTAAGAACCAGCTCACAATTACAGGTTACTCCTGCCTGTAAGTAATCCATGAATCCTTGGGAAATGGCAGTAACTGGCCTGACCTGGAGTGGAGAAGAGCTGTAGCTCTGTAGTGGAGAAGAGCCCAGTAGACACTGGGGCTCTGACTGCAGAAACATGTGAGTGGGCAGTGAAACCACCAGTCTCCTAGAAAGAAACAAAATATGCAGGAATGAGTGGTGTGTTTGATTTATATAGGTGCTGTTGCCTTTACCAGTGTGACTTTCCAGTATCATTAAAAGTAATATGATTAGCAAAGCAAGAAGAAATAGTAGTAACTGTGAATCTAAATCTGTTACTTCTCAGCTTTTCAGTTTGCAGTTTCAAGTTTAATAAACCTAAAAGTTGACTCAAACTAAGACTTCTTGGGTAGTGTAAGATACTGGTACATCCACCAATAGAATGTAGAGAGGTGCAGGCTGTAAGGAGTGCCATTCAAATCACTATTCAAATACAGGATGAAGTGCCGCAGCATTTTCACAGGTGTAATTAAGAGGGAGAAGCTGAATATGCAAGTAGAATACATCAGAACTCCTCTGTAAATACTAATTAGCAATGATGGCCTGCTGCAGAGGCTGATCACAAAATTGAGAACCAAATAATATCCCAGGAAGCTCAGTTAAAAAGTAGGGGGAAAAGATTGCAAGCTCAAAAACTAATAACATCTTTAATTGCAAAAAAAAAAAAGCCCAAGCAAACCCCAAACCTAGTATAAAATGAAACGAAAAAGATGGTTGTCCAAATCATGAAGCAAATGAAGTGACTGACAAAGAGTTCATACTTCAGGAATAGATGATTTTAAAAAGTAATTCCATAAATCTCCATCAACTGCTAGGAAAACGCTACAAAACCAAACAGCTTCCTGGCCTTGGTGGCATGCTCTGGTTTGTTGTACAGGGTAATCCCCTGCAAGACAACAGCTGAAAGAAGCAGCTGAACCTGGTGCTGAAGCTATTGATTTCAATCATGTTCTTTCAAGCAAGTGCATGTAAGTGTAGGAGAAATCTCAGAAGTGAGAATAATGAATAGTGAAATGTTGATTCTTCCAGAGTAGAAGTAACATTGAAGGAAAATGGTTGTTGCGGCTTAACCCTGGCCATCCCCACACAGCTACTTGCTCAGAATCAGAAGGATAAAAGTGAGAAAACTTGTGGCTTGGGATGAAGACAGTTTAATAGGTAAAGCAAAAGCCATGTATGCAAGCAAAGCAAAATCAGGAATTCATTTACTACTTATAGGCATGCAGGTATCCAGCCATCCTCAGGAGAGCAGGGCTCCATCACGTGTAACACATACTTGGGAAGACAAATGTTGGATTCTTTTCCCCCTTTCTGCCTTCTACCCCCAGCTTTTATTGCTGAGCATGATGTCATATGGTTATCAACACCATGTGGTTTTTAGCACAAATCCAAAAATATAACCCCAGGCAAGTAACTGTGAAGAAAATTAACTCTGTCCTGGCCAAAACCAATAAAATAGTAGAGGATAATCAAACTAGTCTATAACTGAGGTTTAACTGTTTTATTACATGTTTCCTTAAGTTGATGCTATGGCACATGATTATAAGTCATGGGTTAAAATCTTTCCTGTGAAGGAAAAGAGGTGGTAAAAATCTATGCCTAAAAGTAACAGCTGCAACTTTAAAGTATAAGCTTTATTTCTTTGTTATAAGGAGGAGGTGGAACCAAGAATCACAGAATCCTAGGGGTTAGAAGGGTCCTTGAAAGATCATCTAGTCCAACCCCCCTGCCAGAGCAGGGTCACCTAGAGTCCATCACACAGGAACGCATCCAGGCGGGGTTTGAATGTCTCCAGCCAAGGAGACTCCACAGCCTCTCTGGGCAGCCTGGTCCAGTGCTCTGGCACTCTCACAGGAAAGAAGTTCTTCCTGAGATTCACATGGAACCTCCTGTGCTCCAGTTTGCATCCATTGTCCCTTGTCCTATCATCCGACAAGAAATAACATTGTGAAAAACTGTTTAAGAATAATAGCTAATAAACTGAACATTACAGAAGTTATAGGAAAGAAGAACATAAGAAACCCAAGTGGTGCAAATTCAAGGGTGTCTCAGAGTCCGAGCAAGAGAAACTCTGTTTCCCTCCTACTGTTAAACATGATCAGAATGACCTGACCGTGAATATGTTTATATACGACCTGTGAAGTGTGTATGTAAGTCTGTGTAGATATAATTATATGTATTTGCAAATGATACTTGAGTTGGAAGAAATAAGTGATTCAATTAAGTCCAAATGTTTCCCACATGCAATCTGGTAAAGTATAATTTGTTATCATTAAGCTATCTTTGCAGCTTCAGAAGTGCGAACTACACTTTCATGTCTTTCAGAAAACCATTACAGAAACTAATAGGTAAAAATAGGTTAAAAGTAGTACTTGGCAGATAGAAGAGCTTCCTCAATTAGAAATGTCAAAAAAATAAATCTGTAGTATGTGGGCACCTAACTTTACAAGAAAGTGTTATCAAATGACTAACAAAGTAATTGTAAAAATATAAAGTTACTATATTCCTTTTCTGAATGTTAGCTGCCATTTTCTCATTAAAGTCCTTTGAGCAAGATAGTTAGTAAAACGTGTAGTGTGTCATCTTTGCAGTAAGACCACAGTTTGAAGTTGCCACCCACACTTTACCCATAGTAGAAGAGATTCCACCAGTGACTGAGCCCATGGGAATCTGTGGACACAAGGGGAGCAGCCAGCACTGTGCTCCCAGGGATAAAATTGTTTCCAGGAAGTTACCCTGGGTTATCCACCATGCCAAAATGTTGGTCTGTACAGTTTGTCAGTTACAAGACATGGTAGCCTCTCAATAGTGCAACTTGTTCAGGCCTCTCAGCTCCGAGACTGTTGCATCTGGCCTTGTACTGTTATAAACTGTCACCAACATCTGCCATAGTGTGAAGGGCTGTTTGATGGTTGTGTTCCTGCATCCTGGCTACTGCATGTGTACAGCACGAGCTTTCATGTTAGCATGAAAAAGCAGGTTAGTGGGTGGACTGTAATGTTGGGTGTTGTCAGAGCTGTGTCCAGGGCCAGCATGCTATGATAGGGTCATTCCCACTGGAGTGCTGTACAGGGGTTTGACCTGTGCCATATGCTGTGCCTCTCCCCTTGTTGTCTCATGACCTTGCACTGGCAGATCCTGAAGGCTGCATGCCTGTCAGTATTGTCCTTAATGTATGAACTCTCCTTTCTTCCAGGTCTGGACTGATATTATGAGTTTAGACCCTTGTGCTAGGGAAGATACACTAATAGCTAACAGTCACTTTGGTAGTCATTAAGTACTTCCCAACAATGTACCTGCACAAAGCTTAACAATTAGTGCTGCAACTTCTGTGCTGACCAAGCATGTTCCCTTCCATCATCACTTGTAGGTGAGAGAAATGGACAGGAAGATTGAGCAGGGCCTGATGAAACTAGGATGCTTTTCAAAAGCCTGAGTACTTGGCTTTCAGCTTACAAAGATCTTTTTAACAGCATGTGTTCAGGTCTGTTTTGCGTGTACATGCCCCTCTTTTGTAAGAAGTCTAAAGTCAGAATGGTATGGTTGGAGGAGCCCGAGTATGGCTGGCACAGGGTAGAAAACTGAGTCAAAACCTTTCACCTAAAGCATGGCAAGAGTGAATCTTCTGTATCTGATACACTGAGTCCCTAGCAACCCAGAAATTAAAATATGAAGACCTGATAAATCTAGTCAAAAATCCCACATAAATCAAGTTTTCTCATGCCATGGCTAAACTTCCAGGGTTAGCAGGTAGTACCTGATGAACATGAACTGAAGCAGGACTTGCTCCTGTTTGGGTCTGAAGGAGTGCAGATGAACTGTAAGTAAACAATGGAAACTAACCAAAAAGACCTCACCTGCATAATGCCTTTTTTGGATATAACAAAAGCACTAAAAATGAGAATTTCTATAGACTTCTTTCTCAGGAGCTTCCTCCAGCTTTCTGCATACAAAGGCCAATATTCAAACTCAGGGTCAGGAAAGCCTCCAAAAGATTTTGCATATAAAAATGTTTCTCAAGTTAATTTGAGAAGGAAGCATCAAGAGAATTTCAAAGCAGACTGTTGGTTATGAGAGCAACTGCCAACATTTTTTAATTCCATTTTTGTTTGCCGGCCCAGTGAGTGCTACTGTACCACATTCTTATCTTGGAAAAAAACCAAAACCATCCACTGAAGCCTAAAGGTGGACATCAGCTTCCTAAGAAGGTTAAGCAGATGGAGTTGTGGACACAGGAATAACATGTCAGACTGCAGATGGGAAGTTTATGGTGAGCTGCCCCCATACTTTGCTTTGAGGACCTCAAACAACTAATAATTGAGTTCAGGGAAACATTTACCGGGAAGAAAGAATAACATTTTCAGGTGAAATGCACAGATATTATTCACCAAATGGACTTTTAGTTCTCCTGTCTCCAGCCAGACTCTGCCTTCTTTCAAACATATTTAGGATTAGTACTTCAAATCCAAGAAGCAGTTGAAATAATCATTCTGTCAAACACATGCATCACCCTGTGTCAATAATAGCTCTTTGTGGGCCAAAACAACACCAGGAAGATTTCTTTTCTTGTTTTTACTACCTTAAAATAATATCCCCAAAGGAAAACTCAAGGAACTAGTCAGAGTCTTGTCTCTTAAATGTTTAATGCTATTAGGCTTAGCTATTCCTCCCCCAAATATCCCAGCTGGTATCTTGTCATAACAAAGACATACAAACTTACTTATGTCATTCTTCAAAACCTAGAAAACTTGAACATCTCTTCCTTTGCATTTCCCTGAGTAGTAGATCTGCTGCACACAGTTTGAGTGTGCAAAAGCAGCAGGTAGCTACTCTCACGAGTTGGTATGTGATTGTCACTTCCCAGTGCTAGGACTTCCTCATTGCTTCTAGCACTGCTGAGAGAGGTAAATATCTCTGCAAAACTGTGCCCCACCAAAGTACTCTAAGAAGTAGCAGTGAGACAAGGGGCTGGTGAAAAGCTGCCAATTACAGCTCAATAAGCAGCTAACTGCTTTCACTGGGAGCTCCCCAAGTGGACTGGAAGGCTACAGAACAAAGATCTTGGCAGGCAAGAGGAAAGGAGAGAGTACTTTTCCTGGGTGACACATCTACTGCAAGCTTACTGGAGCTTTAAGGACAATCCAGGAAAAACAATACCAGCTCCTTTCTCTGAAGAGGTTCAGGAGAAGGAGAAATAGGACCTCTGTCTGCTACTGCAGTGCTATT
The DNA here is from genome assembly GCA_013398125.1 of Aegotheles bennettii. Taxonomy (NCBI): domain Eukaryota; kingdom Metazoa; phylum Chordata; class Aves; order Caprimulgiformes; family Aegothelidae; genus Aegotheles; species Aegotheles bennettii. The sequence goes on from VZRW01013964.1 coordinate 314,446, forward strand.
GGCAAAGGCAGAAAAAATATATCATCCACAAGGCTTTACTCATAGACTTTAAAGTAAAGGACCTCCCCTGAACAGAGGATCATGAGACAGAAAGAAGTGAAGTGGTGGCCCTAAACCCAAAAGCTGGAATATACCTATTGGGAAGTCTTCCAAGGTTGGAAATTTGTTCTGCAGTGAGGTGCCTGCAGCAATGAAGAGTCAATCACATCAAATCAACCAGCCAAACAAAGGAGAAGAGTCACCCTATGCACAACAGAAGTGAAGACTTGGCTCAGAGTAGAGTTATGTTTAGTGAATACTTCACATTGATACAACACTGTCTCTGAAATAAATGGGGACCGTGTAATTACAGGTGCTGCAAAACAAATTCCACCAAGGAACTGTGTAGTCAGACTGACTGCCAGGCCATGACCACATCTTATTTTTAAATGGGAGGAGGACTAGCCAGTTTCCAGCACTCGCCCTTCAGTTAAGTACTGATCCCTATACCTGGAGTCAGCCTTGAACTACCTAGAACTGCTGGTACTGCTATTTATAACAACACACAGACCTCCAGAGAAAAATATTTTCAGAGGGTCTAGACATGGGCAGTAAGGCGATGCTAAAGTGATAAAAAAGGAAATTAAAACAAAAATGAAGGTGATGGTAGGGTGGAGGACACAAACAGCATCTTAGTATGATTTCTGGTGCTGCTGGGAAAAGGTCCTTCAGGACATGGCCACCACAGGGCACAGTTTCTGTCCTCGACTGCACATGCAGTCACCAAACCAGGAGAAGAGGAGAAAACTGCTGACAGCTTGTAGTCTCTATAGAAAGTAACACTGCTACTGCAGCTGTAAGTGAAAAGTGTGGAGTTTTAGGATTGATAATGTAAGTCATTTATCTGTGTAACAAACTTACATTCAAAATACCCAAGTCAGAAGATTCCAGACTGCAGCGTGACAGCACCAGAAGGGGCTCACTGATCAAACCTATGAGCCTTCTTAGGGAGGGCAATGCAAAGTGAATTAAAACTGATCAAAACATCCCAGTGCACTAAGTTAGATTAATGCTGCCATACATCATCCTGTGCCAATATGATGTGGCAGTGTCACTTCCCAGTGCTACTTTATGAAAGAAACTCTATGAACACACATCTGTAACACTGTCTTTAGTTTTGATCCATAAAGCACCAATTTGCACCACAGCAAATGAACTTCCAGGCTTTAACTTGTATTATGTTTAGCATTAGTAAAAATCTGATACTGTGCAAATCACAGGAAATGAGATGATGCAAATGCTACAAATCTGCCTGAAATAAAATATTACCAGTGGTTTTGATCAGTAAAATCCATGACACAGAAAAAGCATTAAGAGAGAATAATATGACTGATGAACAGATAAGACTTTGAAACACTCTAAGTGTGTATTGGTCACAACAAATACTGGTCAAGTGGGATAAACAACTACATTGAGTTTTGCAGGGATTTCAGTTCTCCATAGGCAAGTGGTTGTGAGATCACTGTAACCAATGAAGAAACTTTTCACATCTTTTCCCTCCCCATTTTGCTCTTCTTTTCTAGAGGGATGCCTGGGCAGTTTCTGGTTTATGTAGGCAACTGTTTTGTGGTGTGTAAGACTGAACAAGATGTTGAGCTTTGATAACAGGTTGCTGCAAAAAGCATATAACTTATAGAGGGTCGTGACATTTTAATTCTTGAAGTTGAGGGAATTTTCTTATTAGCAAAACCGCCTTTGTTGTCTGACATGTGGGTTCTATGGACTTGCTGCCAAAGATGTGGAGTTATATTCTCAGAAAGGTTTATGAATTATTCGTAAGATTTTTTTTTCTCTTAATGCTTTATGATTTAAGGGCCTAAATTCTGGTTTTGAAGTGGCTTGGGCCAGAGTCAGGGAAGTATTTTGGAACCCAGAGTTGTAAAGTAGCTCAGTAGAGGGATTATCAAAACAGCTCATAAATGCTTTCAAAGCTGAGCCATGGGACAATTTTGGAGAAATGCACTTGCCAACACCCTTGAGTTCTCTTTAGTTTTCAAAAATTCAAGAGTTCCTGAGTGGGAAAGGGGTTATTTGAATATGAAGTTAATTTCAAAGGACTGAAAAAAATTGCAAACTTTCTCTGGAAGCAGCAGAACATGGTTGTGATTTCAAAAGGGGAGGGGGAAGGAGGTTTGGTATTTTACAAAAATATGAAAAATGTCATGCAAAATATAAATCTCTCACTTCTCTTCCCAAGGACTCTTGGGGGTTAAAAATGACTGACCAAGCAAGGCAGGGAGCAATTGCCCCCCAGGGCTGGGTAGTCAAGGAGGCAGGATGGTCTCCAAAACCAGGCAGTGTGTGACCATGGCCTGTTATTGCCCAGACCAGACCCACTGCAGACAACATCCCTGCAGCTGCTAGACCTGTGGTACACCCTGCTTCCCCATGAAGCAGGCACTGCTAAGCTGTCTTAGCCTGGGGTTGTGCAGTGGCATGACCCTCTGGAGCCATTTAATGTTCCCTGCACTGAGTGCTTCACCAGCACCACCACACACAAACATTTGGGCTTGACATTTGGGCATGACTTCTGTTCTCTGCTTCAGGTTTGTGACACTTGAAAGTCCCTGTCTGCTCTGCTAGCAGCAACTCTTTGAATTGCTTGTGCACGCATTAATGGAAATATCTATCAGTTATGACTGGAAAAAGCACTGTGCTAAGTGGCAGAAGAGCCAGCAAAAACATGCCCACATATTTTTAGTCACCCTGGGATTAATTCCCAGGCAGGTCTTTGTTTACAGTGCTATATTTACATGGAGCAGCCATATGGAATAGGGATATTCCTCCTGACAGCTGCTCTGCTCTCCCCAAAGCAATGGAGGGAGGAGACTGCTTCAAGAGAAAGAGAAAGAGAGAGAAAGAGAAAGAGAAAGAGAAAGAGAAAGAGAAAGAGAAAGAGAAAGAGAAAGAGAAAGAGAAAGAGAAATCACCTGGTTCCATCCTTGTCTCAGGTCCGGTTCCTCAGGTGATGGGCAGGCAAGCTGATGAATAGCACTTGGGCCTTTTATTGTGCCTCAAAGGTAGGTGTTACCTCCAGGTGTTGAGTCCAGAGTTAATTTGCATGGCAGGCAAGAGTGGGAGTTTCTACAATCACTGTGCATGCGGCATGGGGGAAGGGCAGCATTAACCCTTTCCACATTTTGAGTCAGGGGTTGTGCAGACCCTGTATTTTATTACCGCTCGGTGACTTCATGTAGTAAATTTCCTTGTGTGCTTCAAAAAAGCAAGTGTTGCAGAAGGAGGCCTGGATAAGTGTCCTTCAACACTCTCCCACATCCTCTTGGCAGCAGTCTGCTCCTACGGTCTCTTTTTGTTACAACTGATGTTTGAGACAATAAGCCTCTCAGTTCTCAGTTCCTTACAACTCCTCACAACTCATGGAGGGTCAGCTGAGGGCACATTTTGCCATCTTCTGCCAGGAATGCCCCAGGCATGGACCCCAACTCCCATCCCTGGGGAGGCACATTTGAGATCTCAGACCATCACTCACCACTTAGTTTTGTGAGGCTGATGAACAGTGTGTAAAAAATGTACGTTTTTGTTCCTTCATTCATTTGAGGGAAGCCACCTGTTTTAATGTGTCTTCATTGGCCTGCCTGTTCTCTCCACTACAGTCATTTAGCACATTGTCATTTCCTAGGGCAGAAGACTAAATTAAGTGAGTCTGTGATAACCATGACATCTTCTGAGACTGCTCGTCTGCATCTCACATATCTGAATTTTTTAAAACGGCTGATATGTGCTCCTCCCCCAACTCCAATTAAGCTCTGATCTCTGAGCCCTCTTTGATCACATTCACAGGCTTGGCATGCAGGAAGGGTTTCTTTCATTCTTTCCTGACCATGCATACAAGCTCAGAGACTCTTCTAGCCGTTTCATTACTATAGAGGCAAAACTACTCAGGGCCAGTAGTTTTGCAGAGTCACCAGTGCTGAGTACAGGGGGCCAATCACTTCCCTGGTCCTGCTGGCCACACTATTGCTGATGCAGTCCAGGATGCTGTTGGCCCTCTTGGCCACCTGAGCACACTGCTGGCTAGTGTTCAGCTAGCTATTGATCAACACTCCCAGGTCTCTTTCTGCTGGACAGCTTTCCAGCCACTCTTCCCCAAGCCTGTTGTTAAGGCAAAGTGCAGGATGCGACACTTTGCCTTATTAAATCTCATACAATTATCCTCAGCCCATCTATCCAGCCTGTTCAGATCCCTCTGCAGAACCTTCCTACCAACAAGCAGATCAACACTCCCACCCAACTTGGTGTCATCTGTAAACTTACTGAGGGTGCACTCGATCCCTTCGTTCAGATCATTCATCAAGTGTTGAAGGCTTTATTGAAGTCCAGGTAGACAACATCTACANGGAGGGTCAGCTGAGGGCACATTTTGCCATCTCCTGCCAGGAATGCCCCAGGCATGGACCCCAACTCCCATCCCTGGGGAGGCACATTTGAGATCTCAGACCATCACTCACCACTTAGTTTTGTGAGGCTGATGAACAGTGTGTAAAAAATGTACGTGTTTGTTCCTCCATTCATTTGAGGGGAGCCACCTGTTTTAATGTGTCTTCATTGGCCTGCCCGTTCTCTCCACTACATTCATTTAGCACATTGTCATTTCCTAGGGCAGAAGACTAAATTAAGTGAGTCTGTGATAACCATGACATCTTCTGAGACTGCTCGTCTGCATCTCACATATCTGAATTTTTTAAAACGGCTGATATGTGCTCCTCCCCCAACTCCAATTAAGCTCTGATCTCTGAGCCAGCTCTTCAAGAGTGTCTGGTGCCTGCAGCTTCTCTTAAGGTGGTGAAGAAGAACCAGACACAATGCCAGCAATTTTTACAAGACCTTTGCTAAAATATTGTCATTCATACCTATGCAGTGACTGCCTGGGTGGCTCACCATGGATTTCATGGTAATTGCTGAGAAACAGATGAACATCACATGTGCCATGTGAATATTGCGTTTTCCCATTGAATTTTTCTGTGCAGGATTGATGTGCTGTTAGTAAGCAAGGGTGTGAGCAGTTGGGCAGCTCTGGATTCTTCTCATTGAAGCAAGATGAGAAGCAAAGCCGCACTTTACCCTGTCCCTTTGTCATGAGGCCAGGAGAGCAAGCAGGCTGGACTGCTTTGTTCCTGCAAAGAAACTCAGGAAGCACTACAATGCAATTGCCTAAAAGGTTGCAGGTAGTTCAGAAAGGTGGCTGATTCCCTCGTGCTGTTGTCACTCTGCCTTTACTTCATGCTGGGGATACAATGCAGACATATCACCTGCAATCACAGGTCATATCATACACTTTTTGAAAAAGCTTCTTCACAAAGGACATTTCCCCCTACTTTTCCAAGATAAGCAGTGCAAGCCAAATCTTCATTCGTGTTCTAAAATGCTTGACAGCTGACCCTGTTAAAAATGTAACAGTTTTTTTTCCCCAAGTTACACTGAGCTGCATAATTAAGGGGACATTGTCAAAAGTTGCCATAGAAATGGGGAAAGAAAGCAAAAATTATTACAAAGAAAGAGGACAGATGCCACCAGGGGCACGAGAGGTTGTAAAACCCTGTCCCCTATCCTGCTGAGCAGGATGAAGTGACCTTAGCCCTCAAGAGGATTCAGTCAACTTAGAGGAATGCAGAACAAACATCTGAAAAACCTTGAAATGCAAGAAGTGATTTTGCCTCTTCAGCAAACAGATTAACACTGCAAATATTCCCAGATCCAGCTGCATTGAGTGAGGCTTCTCAGTCCAGAATGGAGTTCACTCAAGGAGCATTTGACCTGATTTACCTGCCTGAACCACAGCCACTTCTCTTCCCGTCCAGATAAGCAGACTGAATTTCTGTGAGCTGGCTGCATATGGAGGTTGGAGAGACCTTTCTCTAGCCAGCGAGACCTAACTTTATGTTGACCATAAAGTTTCTGAAATGGTTCCTCCCCAGGCAATTGTTACAGGCTAAATATTTAACACAGGAAATTATTTCTAAGCTATTCTGCAGGTGACTGCAGATGATTCAAGTGATTCCAGCATGGGTTTACAAAATCCCTTGGCACTGGGATCTTCACCTTGCTTCAAGTCACCAAATCTGCAGGACAGACTTCTCACTTCCATTTTGTGCTGTGCTGGGTCCATTGCAGCCCACCAGCCTGTAGTCACCTCTTTTTAAAACTCCCAAGAATTGTCTTAGTCTCCTAGAGACATGAGATGAAAGAAGGCATTTTCTGGGAGTAACTAAGGCCTACAGACAAGTCTTTGACCTGTTGGGTGATTTGGGTTGTGGAAAAAAGAGTGAGGAAGGCTTATTGCGAAAGGAGGAGCAGTCTACAGAAGCTTTGAGTTTCATCACAGCATTTCCTTAACATCTGTGAAGGTGACTTAGTACACCAGTGGTACTTCTTAAGGTCATGTTTTCAGTGTCAGGTTATCAAAGAGAAGCACTCTGTCAACCAATGGCAACAGACACTAAAAATTAAGTCGGAAGAAGTGAGTGGGTTTGGGCCTTTTGTGTGCAAAAACACCTAGGTCTGCAATTATGCCAGCGTGGGGCTGAGGCAGAGGAGGACTAGCCTGCTGAACCACAGTGGACCCTGTGGGTCCAGAGAAGTGGAATACCAGCAGAAAACACGAAACAGTAATGTGATTAGCTAGACTGGCTTGTCTGGTACTGCAGGGCCAGGCCAACCAGCTCAGATTTCAACATATCCATCCAGTTCTGCCAACCGATGGATCAAAATGATTTTCCCCTTACTTGGGATAAAAAAAATGGGAGAATAGCTAGCACTTTCCACATCTGCAGCCAGTAAGAGCAAATAAGCATGTATCATAGCAGCATTAGGTGTCCGGCTTTCAGGTAAGCCATGGACAGGAGTAAGGGTTCAGCAGCCATGCAGAAGAAGCAAGTATACATGCAAGAAGCAGTATATGCTTCTTACCTCCATTTCAAGGTTTCTTGCCATTCCCCAGCTTAGATTCTGTGCACTACCACATTTCAGAAAAAGTATTAAGCTATTCCAAATATAACTTAAAAATTAAAGCAAAGTAAAATGACGCTAAGAAATAGTAAGTACTTTTTGCTCCCAAATGTATTTCCCCCAAGTAGATTTTACTGACTTAAGTACTGTATGCATAAATTCCAGATATGTGATTTAATAAATGCCCCACAGATTGGTTTCAGTTTGCTTGTTTTTCACCTGAAGGACTGTGCTGCCACTGCCTTCAGTTGAAGAGGATTTCAGCAATTCCAGTGCAGAGCTAACTCTAAAGCTGTTTTTTGCTGATAGCAAAGATCTGTAGGCCACCTTGTGCTCACCTGCAACTTTATATGGACGTCACATGCTCCTAGATAAGCACCAAGTAGAACATTTTTTTTTTCTATCAAAGAATGTTTTTTTGCGGAAAAATGGTGAACTAGTAATGCTACAGTTTTTGTTTTGTTTTATTGTTTTTTTTGAGAAATAACTTTTCAGTTTATTCCCACTTTTTTTTCATGCCAGCGAGGGCCTTGGGAGGAAATGAGATACAGGATGGGAATGATCTAGATATCTCGGGTTGGTATATTTTGTTTTGGTTTGGGTTTTTGTTGTTGTTGTTTTTTTAAATAAGTACCTCTGTTAATAATGTCTAAGTGACTGTTCTTTTCCAAATGTTCCCTTCCATCTTACTTTAAAATGTCTCAAAACCTTAGTCAAAACTCAAACAAATAAAAAAAACCAGTCAAGGTAAGTTTACACTAAAAATTTTTAGTTGACTGAAACTTTGTATTTTGTGTTTATTTTGCATCAAACTGAAACAGAATTTTTCTTACTTTTTAATCTTGAGCAGCATGGAGCTGGTACATAGGGACTGATTGTTCAATCTCGATATGAGACTTAAGGGAGCACCATATAAAATTAAAAGAAAGCAGATTCAAAAAACAAACCAAAGGAAATGGGTTTGGATCAGAAAGCCTCCAAGCCTCAGAGGATACAAGTATTTCAGGAAACTATGTATGTGTTATACTCTTCCCTGTGCATTGACTTTTGGCTGGTATAAAATAGGCGATACTGGGTGAAGCAAACCACCCAGAAGAGTTATTGGTACAACCCATTGTTGCCATTTATATTTTCTGTTCTTTTCACAATAATATATATAGTCACTGTATGCACAAGTTTTGTGAAATGAAGCCCTCATTTTACTTACTCCAGCAAGCTAGATAGAAATGTAATTTTAATTTAAAATAGCTACTGGGTAAAATGTCCTTCCAGTTACTGTTCAACAGCTCTCTCTCTAGTCCCAGTACCAGATGCTGTGTCCCCACCTGTTTGCAAGATGAGTTGGTTAAACAACCCAAAGGATCATAACTGAATTAACAAGCTCTGTCAAAGGATTTGGAGATTCATTACCCCATTTGCAATCAGTTGTACATTTTTTCATCTCTCTTGTTTACTGTAAGAACAAGATGGGGCATGCAACACACATCCATCTCAGGTGGACCCCTCACAATAAATGTCTAAAGCCGCATGCAAAAGAAAGCTTAGGAAGAAAACATCTTGTTTCGAGTCACTGAGAAAATCTACTAACAGACTGATATCATGCCATCAGTTCCTTTAAGCTGAATCTAACATCTTTCTCTTGTCTAAATAACTTGAGATTTTCAGAAGCAAAAAACCTGATGGGCACTCAAGAATAAAAATACAGAATCTCAACATAGTAGTACTTTCATAATCATACAGCAAGAATGAGCCTTAAAAGGCCAAAATCTGTCAGCAGAGAATAACAAACAACGCTGTCTGAATTTTCAGGGAAACCTAATGAGAGTGAGAAAGATCTTGCCCTCAGGAGAGACAGCACATGGACATTCAGCAAGAAAAGGATGAGCTAGTCTCAGTTGAGCAGAAAACATTTTGCTGCCTGCATTTGGCACTGGCACTTTGGTAACATTTGACAGGTCATTTCAACAGATTTCCTCAAATCAGTGTCAAACTAGTTTAATTTCTATTTTGTGACGACACAAGTACACACGACTGTTTCCATGTTGCATTCAAGATACACTTACCAAAGGTTTTTAAAACATCTGTGGAAAACAGTGCTGAAAAGCTAAAATATCTTCTTCTAAGGAAACAAAGCACTGAGCCATTTCAATCTACAGTGCTGACATCAGTATTAATTTGGGAGAGGCAATAGACTTAATTTCATAGAGGAGGGCAAAAAAGGTGAATATCACCATGAGCTGTGCAAGTTTCCTGCTGTTCAGAGCAGACACATGCTGAATTATTTCCTCCCAAAGTGAAAATTCACAAAACCATACATCCCTGCCCTTAAACCTCAGCTCCAGAGACCAAGAAATACCTAAATCCATACAGCAGCAGTTGCTTATGTGTTAATGATTCCCAGGCCTACATTTGCTTTAAGCACATATCCATTTAATCCAGGTGAGCAGAAAGGAAACACAAGGGGGAAAATTCTCAGCTTCCTGTTCAGAGAGAGATATTTTCTACCTGTCCTTGAGTAGGCAGTCCACAATCTTCTGCCTCAAGGGACCGAGGAGTACAGTCCCGCTGCCTTGCAGGCAGACTCATGCTCTCAAATCTCCTGAGTGTTTTGGAAGAATTGCCTAGAGAAACATTAAGTATGTGCTTTCGAAACTGCTTCCTAAGTGATCTGACTGCTTGCTTCCTATTAATTTTCATTCAATTCAAAGCCCCTGGAAAGCCAGCAAATCTGATTCCCAAGGGATGCTCTGAGTGGGGACAACTTTACACAAACAGGCACCTCTGAAAGCAATTTGTCAGCTGCCACAGACCTGCAGGACGTGCCCATGTTGCCATGACCAGCTTGGTTTTAGAGAGGCCTCAGGTGCTACTGGAACAACAGAAGTTATCTGATATTTAATATTTCAGACTGTCTCATCAATTAACTGATGACTAGTGGGAGATAAGCCTTTCGGCATTTTCCCTCCAGTTGTGGGCACCAAACTTTTGGGAGTCTGATGTTAGAATACCTCAGAAATGGTTATCCCCAACACGGTGCTGCAGCATCCCCTCAACTAGAGGTACAGCCAGTCTCACCTTCATGCTGATGCATCAGCTATGCCCTGCAATTATATGAAGAGAGCAACCATGCTTCAGGGAGCTTAATAACAACAACTACGGAAAATACAGAACTTAGTAAAAACAAGGTCAAGAGTTTTGGTATCTGATAGCCCAACAGCAGTCAAATTGAAGAAGGTACTTTCTGATGCTATGTATATATGAAGAAAATAACCAAATGTTCAGTAACTATAATAGCTAGTAAGCAAGGCTCAACCGTGTAAACACTTGCCAAACTGTGAAATAAGTTACCCTTTAACCTTTGTCTCTATTTTATATATCTATTTTATATCTCTATTTTATATGCTTTGTAGCTATAATTTGTAGCAGAGATACAGTAGGTGAAGCTGTACTAGTTGATACTTGAAACATGGTATTATCAATAGTTAAAACGCATTTAAAAGGAATCAATTAAGATTTTTAGAATCCATGCCCAAAATTAAAGCTATCTAAATATCTTCTGTTACAGACCCCTCCAATTTGAGGAATTTTGTTGCCTAGGCAACCTGGTCGCAGGGTATCTCAAACAGTTCAGACTATGCTCGCTGTTTTAAATAGAAATGACATCCATTTAGCGCACAGCCAATTTTTAGCAAAAGGTATATACGTGTAATGCATACCGATAGACCACGTATTTGTTTTGTGTTAAGAAGCCCATACACACACGTAGTAGCTACAGAGGCTAATGTGAAGTATAAATCTAAGGACAAGTGAACAAAAATGTAACGGTGCTGAGACAGCAGTAAAGACTGATTAGCTGGGTGGGATGGGCAGCTGCATGTATGAAATAGTCCTGCTGATCTTATCACAGAGATCACAGAGATGTTAGAAATAATCAAGCAGTGGTAGAGGGGGTGTATACAGTTATTTTGCATTGCTTCATTATATCCAATTAGAAACTGGCCAAGCAAGTGAATCAAATGACTTTATATTGCCACTTGAAAAGCTACTGGCTAAAGACAGAACCATGCAGGTGTGTGAAAGGATTTCCCCATAAAACACACTCCTGCAATTCCACACCTAATGTTTTCTTTAGGAGGTGGAAGTGCTAGCAAATGGTGTGGGGTTACACGTTACTGGGTCTGTTGGCAAAGACATCGCTGGAAAACATCCTGGCAGTGGCCAAGCACAGAAAAACTAGGAGGTGTTCAGTGCAAGGCTCAGTACCTTCTGTATAGGTGGGTATGGCAGGTGGTGATTTCTATGAAGATATTAAAACTTCCTGAGCAAAGCTGACCAGAAGATGTAGAGCCACTACACTTTCTTGCTACAGGATTGTGGGAAGATGTACAACATTAAATTCTAGCTAAACATTTCTAATCTTGGCCTGAAATGAGGCACTCCTGCCTGATCCATAACGGCCCTGTCAGAAAGAGGAGAAAGCTCAAAAAAAGATATATATGATGCCTTGTACTGGTCAGTCATCTGGACTGTATATTTGGTGTTGCATTACCAGGCAAAAGCCACCACTCACTGCTTGGTTGAAGTCTTGTCATTGCTACATATCAGCAAGTTCACCTTCTGAAGAAGCTGGAACAGAGGGACTCCAAGACCTCTGAGAAGAGGTTGGGCCATAAGTAACCACAATGACTAGTGGGAATTGTATTGATGGGCACTGCCTTCGTTACAAAAACAGGCACTGGAACAGTTGAGCTGACATGGGAGAATCAACTGTTGTGTGAATTTCTACTTATTAAAGTAGACACATGTTCTTTACAAATGTATCACTTAGCCAAGTGATGCCAAGCTAAATGCTTCTCAGAAGGCATGTACCTGTTTAGCGCTTTGAGTTACTACCAAATCCCATCGCCTTTGCAAACGGAGCTTTCCACATGAAGACAGGAAGAAATGGATAGCACCGAGACAGGGGAAAATTCTCTAACTCTGTCTGGCATGGTTTTTAAATGGTAAACTCTGCTTTTGTACAGCCTGAGTTTGTTGTAGGAATCTTTGTGTGTCTTAAAAGATGTAAAGACACTCAAGGCTGTTGTAAGCAGAATGAGGGAAAAACTTCAGAGATTGTACCCCTGTGTGAGCATCCATTAAATGCAGTAAAAGACCTCATAAGAGTGGTGACATTCCAGAAATAGTTATATTATTTTCCAGTTACTTTTATATACTGTTACATATTTTATTCCTGATACATGGATAATGTACAGTAGTTGTACAAGTTTAAGTGGCCAGGCATAGTTGCAAGCATCATTCCAGCAATTAAGCCATTTCCCCCAATCTATAAATTCTACCTCAGAGTTGTTTGGGTGACAGGGCACCATTGATTCTCCCTTCTACAGAAAGCTTGCAAAGCAAATCAATAGGACTGTACATTTGGAGGTCCCTGACACCTAAAAAAAAAACAAAAGGAAATAAAAAAAAAATCACCTGCCATAAATACTCTGTGCTAAGATGAAAGTTTGCTTTGGAACAAGATTATGCTAAGACACTGAATTAATTGATCTGATTTATTGCCACTTGAAAAAGGTAGTAAATGAGGTTGACCTCAGCTTTTGTGCCCACAAATACTATTATCTAACCATCTTTATTTGCCTCCTTGTAATTTTTTATTCAGCTAAAAACCTTATTTGCTAATAAAACTCATACATCTATAATAATTCTCCTATCCTGCACTGCAGGTAAGGAGCACAGGCACAAGAAATATTGAGAAATTTAGTAGAGGTAAGTGCCTAATTAAATTATGATGTACACATTGGTTAAATAATTTATGATCCTCAGAGTACAGATAAGCAAACTGTTCATTTCAAATAAGGAAGGTTTAACTTTCATTCCTCCTTTGATCTGAACTGAATCCTTCCACAGATTATTTATCAGTTGATTGAATCTTGTAGGGAGATGGAGGTTCTGACCTCTGCTTATTTATTCTATTTTGCTATGTAACTTCAGTTTGCTAGAAAAAACAAGGACAAGGCTGTGACACTTCACAGAGATTCAATTTGTCTATTGAACTTAGCTTGGCATCTGTTAGATACACAAAGAAACACAAGAAATTGCATAAATATTCATCAGCAAAGAAGTCAACCACGTTGCTGGGTTTGAAGCATTATATGTTATTTTTCTAATGATAATAGTGATTCATCAGCCGTAACGGTATCTCAGGACATTGCCTGACTGATCTTTTACTCATGTGAGTATAAATTATTTTTCCATTTTATGTCCTGCCTATCATTTGTTCCTAAAGTATGGAAGTAGATTTACAGAATAGAATTCTGCTCAGTGATAGTGGACAGGTTGGAAGTTTTTCTTTCAGGTGATGACAGCAGTATCAGCTGTTTCCTTTGCATCTCATTTGAATAAAGCCTATAATGTGACAAGCAGAAGATGGCACTGCCTTACAACAGGTTAACTGGGGGAGGAATTATAGTGTAGACGTTAGGTAACACGGACTCAGCTTTGAAACCTATCAAAAAATACTTTTTCAGCCTAGTTTGAAAAGCCAGCTGTATTTGTCAACTCTGTTTATCCTTATAAATGATTCTTTTAATGACTTGTTTTTCTGGGTTGTAAATCCGTCAGAACACAGAAAAACTAACCCGTCTTACAAAAAGGCACAGTTCAACTTAATATCTTACCACCACAGCTATCCCACTGACTTTCTGTAGGCATCTAAATCACTTAGGGTCTTTTGCATGTATGCCTGAAACCCCCTGAAAGCTGATGGAGGAAGGATATCTAATTCTTTTAGGCACAAGTAAAATTCTGACCTGGGCTCATAAACCTACAAATACTCTACAATGAGTAACAAAACTGCCCATAAATTATTTGAGTTCCATTTAAAATATGAACTGAGAGCTTGCTGGATTTGTTGGAAGAAAGGAAAGGGAGGAAAACACAGGTGCTTTGTTGTAGCTTCCCTTAAGTCAAAGCATGGCAAAAAGATTGGGACAGATTTTATCCAAAAGAAAGGTGCTCTTCCTTCTCCTTCTAAAAGAAAGTAGAAGTATTATTTGAAATCACTGAATATGAAAGAGAATTCTCCTCAAGGCAAGCTGCAAGGGACAAGTGAAAATGACAACTGGAGCACTAAAAGGTCTTCAAAGAGCTGAGCTACAGCTGCATTCTGACCCTGCAAGGCTTGGCAAAGCTCTGATAACCCCATTCTTGAGGGCAGATGATGGATCTGCCCGACCCAGGGCTGGACTTTTATGATTCCCCTCCTTTCAGGATTGAATTCTGCCTACTGTGAGGACAGCCAAGCACAAGAACAAGGGCCCAAAGGGGCTGCAGAATCTCAGACCTCAGGGGTTTTCAAGTCCTGACTGGACAAAGTCTTGAGCAAACCTGCCTGGATGCTTCACTGGCCTTGCTTTGAGAAGGAGTTTGACCTCTTCCTCCAGCCTCATGCTTTCTAAATGATCACAACCCACAAGTCAGCAACAGAAAAATCCATTAAGTTTCTGCCATTGTAATTCAAATCCCCAGTATTTATGGGGATAATACTCAGTATGGGCTGAGTGATTTTGTTGTCACTGTAAAATGACACTTCTTCTTGCTGAAAAGAAATGAGATTTCGATGAGCTGTGTTGGCAAGGTCTGTTCTTTCTAGCCTCTGGTCTCTTGGGAGATGCTTTCCCTAGCAGTCTTCTCCTACCCAAATTCACTCCCTCAAAACCCATTCCTTACAGTTTCATGGTTTCTCCTTAAGGTACATCCAGCCACACGGGGTCACAGGGGTCCCTAGCAAACGCCATCCTTGTGGCTTCTTTCACTTGCCCTTTCTTGAACTCCGATCAGCACCAGCCACGGTGCTTTGAACTGGATGAAGCATCTTGCATAATTAATACACATCCCTTTCCCTCTGCTCATTTCAGAGAACATTTTTCCTTATTGCTTGCTTGGTTAGGAACCATAAAACCAAACAGGGTAGGTCTGGAAGGGACCCCATGGGATCATCTCATCCATTACCCCTTCCCTAAGGCCTACGTATGGAGTTAATAACGCAACGACAAGCTTGCGAACTCCAGATGCCAGGCTTTGAAAGTTTGGCTTCTCCTACAGAAGTACGTTGCTCTTGTCAACATGGGAGAGCTTGCATTTGCTTGCTGATCTGTGCAGAGATTAATTTTAAAACATACATTGTGCTCAGACGGCCCACTGCTACCATTATATGCATCAGTAAGTTTCGTATTATGCAACTACCAGCACTTATGTTCAAAGAAAGCACTTTTTACTCATGACAAAAGGTAGTTGCTATGCTCTCATTAAAAGACAAAAGCAACGAAAAATTGGTCCTTGTGCAGCATTATCTTCTGCCTCTTCTATTAAAAAAATATTTATTATATTGAGGAACGCATCGTTAATTTTCTGCACCTCTCATGTAGCGCAGTGGATTTCTAACACATCTTCATTGTATTTGACTGCTCAGTGAGTTTTAGCCATTATCAAATAGTCTGTTCACTACACAGTTTCTCTATAGGTCATTTCTCTGAAGACACATCCATACATGAAAAGTGCTGTTGTCTTTCTTCTCTTACTTGTTTCATTTAGTATTATTTTTCTGGCCATTTCCTTAAAGCTGAATTTAAAAACATTATATGTAATGAGGAGCTCAGATATCTGAGTGTGAACTGGATCTGTTCCCTCCCAAGAAGGTTATGTGCACTAAGTCCAGTCCCAGAAGAGTCAGAGCAGTCACAAAACTGTTCTAAAACAAAATGCGGACACCAAAGTCCTACAGGATAGCAGCAGCTAAAGCAGTCTGACAAAGGTGACAGGCAATCTGCAATACCACAGAGACCCTTAGGTAGCTAATTTGGATACATCTACACAGGGTCAAGCGTCAGCTCTGAGACAGATTAGCAATGTAGCCTCAGGCTTTAGCCAGCACAGCCTAAAATGGGATTGGAGTAGATATGAGCTGTGTGGGCTCTGAGGAATGGTTGCCTGCTCACCGTAGCTTGCTGTGTCCAAAAACTTATAGAGAAATATTTGACACTGAGGTAGGCAAAAGCATAGTCATCATTTTAACAAACTGGAGAGCACTGTCAGGGATCTAGAAGGCATTGGGCGCAACAGCATGACTATACCCACAGTTCCAGCTGCAATGTCCTTTGGGACTTTTTCAGCCATAACTGCCTCAAGAAAGCTAAGATTTCTTACAAGTAAAAGCAAGGGTGAATTTTTTATTATTAAGAATAAATTCCTTGTGAGGGCTCTGCAGTAATGGGAACCTTGGAAAAGCCTAGGCGCCCCTGAAATCCTCCAGCTGCATTTTCTGCTCTTGCCTATTCAGCTGCAGCAGCGCATTGTACGGCACCAACCTATACAGAACAATGTTTACACACTGGTGTGAAAGCACAGACAGCCCCCACCACCTACCTACCTACCTTCCCACACACTTCAAAGAGACAGCACAGAAAAGCTGAACCACAGACCAAAACGCTTTGACTTCAGCACAACCCACCAACTTGCAGCTTTCTCTGGAACGCCAGTAAATATTATACAAATGACTCTATTTTCTGAATGTGGTGTGGAAGCAGTTTTCATGACTGGTGTCTCCGTTTAGGCAGCAGGGAAAGGTGCAGGACAGGCTGTTGACCTGGCTGATTGATCCTCTGTCCCTGTCATTTTCAGCACATCTCATGGATTACTTCTTCCATGCTTTTTGAAGTGTGCAAAATTCTTGTGCAGTCCTTCTCACTTGTTCTGAATTCTGATGAAAATGGTGTGTGTTGTGTCAGTGTGGTGGGGCTGTGGTAGCGGGGCAGGGCCCACAGTGGTGGCTCCTGTGAGAAGCTCCCCTGGCTTCAGAGTCAGACCCACCTCTAGCCAAGGCCGAGCCCATCAGTGATGGTGATAACGCCTCTGCCATTAAAGTATTTCAGAAAGGGGAAAGGAAACTGCTGACAGAGCTTCAGGGGAGAGGAGAGGGGGAGGTGAGAGCAGAGACACCCAGGTCAGTGAGGGAGGAGGGGAGGAGGTGCCGGAGCAGAGGTTCCCCCGCAGCCCGTGGCCAGGCGGCAGCTGAGCCCCTGCAGCCCATGGAGGAGCACGGTGGAGCAGCCTGTGAAGGACCCCAGTGGGGCAGATGGGGCCCTGCAGCCGTGGAGGAGCCCAGGCCAGGGGAGGTGGCCGTGACTCTGTGGGCAGCCCGCGCTGGAGCAGCCCGTTCCTGAAGGACTGCGCCTGGCGGGAGGGACTCATGGCGGAGGGGGGCGGGAAGGACTCTCCCGGGGGAGGGACCCCACGCTGGGGCAGGGGCAGAGGGTGAGGAGTCCTCCCGCTGAGGAGGAAGGAGCGGCAGAGACAGCGTGTGAGGAACTGACCGCAACCCCCAGTGCCCGTGCCCTGCGCCGCTGGGGGGGAGGAGGGAGAGGAGTGGGGAGCGAAGGGATTTGGGCCCGGGGAGAAGGCACGGGTGGGGGAAGGGGTTTGAGATCCGGTTTCGTGGCTCTTTGTCCTGCTCTGGTTGGATTGGTGACAAATTCAATTGATTTTTCCCCCAGTGGGGTCTGTTTTGCCCGTGACCATCACTGGGGAGTGAACCCTCCCTGGCCTTGTCTCGACCCAGGAGCTTTTCCTGGTATTTTCTCCTCCCCATCCCACAGGGAAGGGAGGAGTGAGAGAGCAGCCACATGGTGCTTTGTTACCAGCTGGGCCTAAACCAGGACACAGTGGCTTCTCTTTTTTTTTGCTTACTACAAATGAATGATGTTTTGCTGTCTCATAACACGCTGAAAACTGCTTGCTATGGCTGAAAGTTTGCTTTGAAACTACCCACCCAAATAAAAATTGAAGCACTTACAACACGCTACACTATTCCACAATTTTAAATGACCAGTCTCAGGCCCCAAATTTCAGAGTAATTAAGAATTACTAGTAAAAATCTTGCAGGATTGTTCTAACAAAAATAGAGGGGTAGGGGAAAGTATGGAGAAATATGCAGGGTACAAGAAAACCACAGATAATATGGTATATACTTCTATACATAAAGGCAACGTTAGTTTTCATTGCAAATGAAGGATATTCCTAATTTACTAGTGAATGCCAACCTCCCATCTTTTCCTTTCTTTTCCTCATGAGATTACAATGCAAACTTATCCTTTATGGTTATGTACACTAAATCCTGGCCTAATGTGTGAGCAAGACTGAGACCTAGATTTAATAACAGCTGCATTTTTCCAAGATGTGATCACTATCAGCAGAAATTCTGTACAGGAACCATCCTCAAACAGGAAAACATTATTTTCAGTCAGTAAAATCTTTCACACAACTGTAACTTGAAAAGAGGGGAATGTAGCAGTGATAAAAGGTTACAGAGAAATAGCCTGAGTAGTAGAATCCTTGCTATTTCCATGGAATTGTTGGGAATTTATCAGAAAAATCCTACATTTTACTGAACTCTATCTGGTCATGTGTATGAGCTGATAAATATGATTTTAGCAGGTTAAGTCATCTGCATGGGAAGGGCTGCTGAGAGCATTCCACTGCCAGAGCTGTCTACTCCTGTGTCTACATATATTTTGAGCCACAAGACTTTCTTCACAGAGGTAGATGTTATGAGTTCAAAGGATATTTTGTTTTAAATCCTCATTTAAAAACAGTTAAAATTTTCAATTATAAAGTTACAGAGAGACCACTGTTCTATTACAGTATTTTTTTTCATGGAAACATAAGGTTAACTTTAAAGCTTATAAACTAGGCTTAGACTGCAGGTCCAAGTACATGATGGAGAATGAGAAAAAGTAACTTTCACCAGTATTCACCATCAGCATACCACCAGCCTTGAAACAATGAGGAAGCAATAGAAAGCCTCACAGACTACAAAGGAAAGATCAGCATTTTGATGAAACAGTTAATACACATTCCTTCCACAGTTTTCATATATAAGATGTAGATTGAGAGCCACTCTGTGAACCTGCAAAGAAAACTTTTACTGCTCTATCTGGAAGCAAAGATTTATTTTGACTCTGATAGTGGAAGTTGTAATAGTTCCTAGCTGTAAGAAAACAGCATTTTCTTTGGATTTTCCTACAGCTGAAGTAACTGCACTTTGCATACACATATTTCATTTTGATTAGATGAGCAGGGTACATACAGCACCATCTCCCTTCCTTTCTTACCCCACTGCCCTCATTACAAAGTGATGCAAATTCAGTCACACTCTTGATTACTGTTGATGGAATACTGCAAATACAGAGATGTGAGACAACTTAAAATGGAGCTGTGAGTGATAAAGTAATAAACAAAGGACAGGGCATTGCAGAGGCACAATTTCTTCTGAAAGACATTAAAGAGGAACAGAAGCCACCTTCTCTTGCAGTCTTCCATGGCAAGAAAACTTACACAGTCAGCTGGCTGTGAACAATGTTGTGATTTGGAAGCATAGGGCCTAATGAAAATGGAGGGGGAACACAAGCAATGTGCATAGTGAAGAAGCATTGAGCAAGTTACAGAGTCCTCCTTGTCTCGTGACCGGTCAGTGAAGTTGTGAACAAGAACCTGCTCAGTCTTGCTGTGTTGTATATTATTTTGTTACTCTGTGTTATTTTAACCTAGGGAAACTTGATGTTAACAGCGTGCCATTTAGGACTAGAACAGTCTTGCTCCTCTTAGATCATAAAGGTACATTTTTTCAGAAGTAGCAAAATCTAGTTTCCAGAAAAAGTCAATAGAAATGTGGATCTAGTTGCTACAAAATGCCTTGGGAAATTTCCCTTAGTGAAACTGCAGTGCAGTCCAGTCCAATTCCCAGCAGCAACAACAAATCCCATGCTCTTCAAGGTTTTTGATTTCTAAGGAGTGACAAGAATCTTCCTATTGATTTGACTGACATCTTCTTCTATCCCTGGGAACATTTCCCAGGGAACCATCTGGAACAAACACAGCATGTGGCTGCTCTGTCAAGTACAGAAACTTTCAGTTAGACAACAAATTCCATTAGGAACTTATGGTGACCTCTGTGACATAGGAGCAGTGCTCAAAAAAGGATTGATGAGAAAGGGAGTAGAGAATTGCCTGGAATGTACAGAAACATTTGCAACGTACGTTATGTCAGAATCATCTACAGGTATGAAATCCTGCAAAATGTATCTAAAACTGTTGTATCAAACTGTACAAACTGTTGTATCTAAGTCACTTAGATAGCTCTGAAGCAAGTGTCACTGATCATGCATAAATAACAGTTGGAAGGCCCACAGAGTCAGTGTTTTCTAGGGTTAAACATAAAAGTGTTGATTCAAAGCAGAGGGTCAGTCACTGCACAGTAATTAACCTAGGAGGTTATCAGCAGTGATTTCTTCTGATACCCTATCATGCAGAAACGCATGCTGCTCCACAGAAAACTACTAAAGCATCCACCATCCACTTAGGCTTAACACCAGCGAAAAAATCCCAAAGTTATTTTTCACTGCAGGGCACAAACTGATCCTATACATTTTGTTTTCCTGAGAAATTAGGTTTGAAAGAATATTACCAGCACTGGTCAAGAAAATTAACTATCAGGCAGAAATATAGTTGTAACTGGACTGAAAAAGAAATTATTACACAGACTGGAAGACAGAACAGGACTCATCAACTGGAAACAAACAGAAGAGAGAACCATACTTGGATAAATAGCTCAACCTTGCCGTTCACTCTTCAATAGTGATTCTGCCTGACCTTCTGGAAATTCCTCTGTGGTAATTCCTTTTTAACAGTTCTATAATCACATCTTAATTTGTAATTTCTTAGAAGGCTTAAAAGAAATGTTTTGCCTCTGCCAGCCCCATCTGTGCCTGTGCACATACAGACCACGTACAGGCAAGGCACACTAAAAGGCTGGGGATGGTCCCAGCAGCCTCCCAAAGCCAGTAGTGTCTGAGGCAAACTCCCTTTGAGGGTCTGCTTGCTGCACCTACAGTCTTTTACCAGGCTGTTTCCATATCAATAGTGTTTTATGTTTAAGAACACAGCTCTCACAACATCAGAGAATCCCAAGGCTTGGAGACACCCCAGAGATCATCCAGCCCTCAGGCAGGACAAATCCTTTCTGTTATCCTGAGGGTGCTTGTCCTCAAGAACAGCTTTCAGATATCTTGGTGGAGATCTCCAGTCAGGCAGTGTTCTCCAAGGGCCTTTTTTTGCTCTGCAATTGGAGTCCCATTACTTCTTCTGGTATCTGCCATGAACATAGAGAGCAGATTTATTGCCTTCCTCGCTGTAGCAGCCTTTTATTTATTTGTAGAGATGTCTTCCATCATGTTCTCTCCTTTAGACTAAGTAATCCAATTTGTGCTCTTCTACAAACTAAATAAACCCTTTCCTCATGGTAAAAAAAAAAAGCCAAAATGTTTTGCTTTTAAGTGTCTTCATTGTATAAAAAGAAAAAAAAATTACATGAGGAGATATTTTACACTGAAAGTTCAGATGTTTCAACAAACAAAATGTTGAAATTCAGTGGCTCAGATAATTTCAGTACCTCAGATAAAATTTCAAATATTTTAATGCATCAAAACAACTAAAAGGATGTGCCCACAAAACATTCTGATATCAACAGATCCGTAGCACTTTTCACAAATATATATGGTATGAAAGCTTCTCTTAGCTCTGTCACTTAACACTTTGACCCAAACTGAACAAAGAACGTGCTTAACTTCAAAAGCATTAGCAGCCACACCACAGACAAAATCCAATTTAGAATAAAGTGTTTTCTTAAAATCCAGGAAGCCAATGCTTGCAATTATAAATGATCCCTACTCAGGAAGCCTCCACACCTTAGAACTAAGTTTGTCCATAATTTGATGGATTATTTCCTCAAAAACATATTTAAACACCCCTGGTCAGCATGTCTCCATGGAGAAGTATGGTCTAGCACACCAGCAAGAGGGAATGGGAGAGATGTGGCTTACTTTGAACTGTATGTGGAGCTCACGTTAATACTAACGCAAGTTGGAAAGCGCACAGGAATATCTTGCATGACCCAGTTCAGTGATGACATCTGGGAGAGCCCTCATGGTCAACAAAGACAGACAAGCATCTCCAAAGTGGAATGAAGCTGTAGCTGGGCATACCATTTGCTCTCCTGTGCCAACTAAATTTCTAACTCTAGGCATCTGGGAAATAGCAGGATGAATCTAGGGGTGTCTGTATCTTTTGGGATTTCTCTATGTCCTAAGTGGTACTGAGAAAAGGACTGCTGCAGTGGATTTCCTCCTATATTTCCTCCAGTATGTTATCCACTGACTTTAAGGGTTAGTCAGGAAGAGGACACCAGTAATTCTCAAAGGGAAAGCAGAGTGGTGTGGATGTTACACCACTCTCCCATCCAGTTACTCACCTTGACTGCACTTACAGTGTGTGAAATGGATGGATTACAATGGACTTTCTTTCCACCACTGCAAAGTCCTGATGCACGCACTCCTCCACTTCATAACAACAGGCACTAGCAATTACTTACATCAGGTTTCTGTTAGAAGTGTCATACATTTATCTTCTGTCCCAGTGTTTCCCTAATTTATCCAGTACTGACATTGCTGCTTTCATAGTTCATTTCTAACCACTCTAATTAAACTTATTGATTGTTTCAGAGGAAGGATGTGTAGGGCATGGCAAAGTTTTTCACCTTACTTCTATTTCTCAACTCTGTGAACAGCTGCTCCTCGGAAATAAACTTACCCATTTAATCACTTACATAAAATTTAGGTCAGGTATGGTCTAGGGATGTTAGTTAACTGTATAACAGCGGATGCTTTGGGAATATGTATTCATGGGATCCCACACTCGAGTGGGATATACTGGGAGGCTGTACAGAAGGAGCTAGCTCAGCACAGATATCTGGGCTACTACAGATTTGTCAGAAGCTGAAGAACCCATCCAGGGATTTGGAAGTTCTCTGAGGATCAGCTTAGGCTGAGCCATGCTTTGTCACAGGTAGACAGCAGGAGCAGATGTGTGTACAAAGCATATTTTCTGGTCTCTTCTCCCCTTCCTTCTCCCTTCTCAGGAAGTTCTGATGAACAATTTTCCACATACACCATCATAAGCATTGTCTCCTTACCTCTTCCTCCCAGCAAAAATCCTATCCCCCTGGGAATATATCCAGAGCCTTTCTGTCCCTTGCATCATGGCTGCACCTCAGCTTTTCTCCCCACTCAGCTGCCAGCACCCTCTCAAAACACAGGTCAGAGCAGGTGGGTTGTCCTGGCACTGCAGAGCTGGGTCAGCACAATCCCCAGTTCCTAATTGTACATTACTAAGATACATGGTGATAAGACATATTAGTACTTTGATAGGGAAATCATTATAAGTGGGGAAAAAGAATAACCAAAGATGGGAAGTAAGGAGAAGAAGAATCTTCCACTTGGAAACGTAAAGTTCGAAGCAGAAATAATATATTTCCATGATCATATATCCCAGTTTAAAGCTAATGTATTCTCCTTGAAAAAGTTGTGGCTTAACACTGAGCAATATTATTTCATATTCTTTGACATAATAGAATACATGTATTTATGTATGGCTGTAAACCTGGATTATTTTTAAAAGTTATTTCATTGAAGTGGTTGAACTTTCTATGTTTCATGAGTACATTTCTTATACAGTAGTAGAAAAACTGACTGTAAACCATTTTATGTTAAGGTACTTGCTCATTTAAATATTATAATCTAGATGATTAGAGACCACTGCGCAATATTTGAGGTTGCTGAGATAAAGAAATGGTCCATAAAAAAAAATGTAAAAAAATCTGAATCTTCTACTTAGAATTCCCCTGTTATTTGTTTGCACTTAAATTTGATTTTCTTGTTTTTAATTTTATACTACTGGGTTTTAAAACGTTCAGCAATTATCTGATTTGTAGCTACAACTGCAGCATGTTTACTTGTAAAATGTCTTTCAAATTAAGATCATTATTTGTCCTTTTAGATTTTCCCTTAACTTTGCAACTGAGCATTTGCAGCTCAACAAGAAGCAGCAGTATTTTTTACATTCCAAATGGTTCTAATGCTAGAGCATTTTGCTGATTTAACAGCTGGTTTTGCAGGATAGAAAAATACTAATAATTCTCAGCAAGCAGAAAATCAACAGCTATCATTTTTCAAATGGGATTTCTATAGCTCTGTCAAGTGTGCCAAATTGTACAAAGGAAAGACAGTTCAATACAGTGTTTGATTTTGCCTCCAGAGATGAGAGCTTGATACACCTTTTTCTGGAACCCAAAATGTCAAATAATGCAGAGCCTTGAGGTGGTCGAGAGCCTTAAACACAAGACTTCAGTGCCAGGAGTGCCTGAATAACTTGGGCCCAAATATTCAATAACATATTCAATGCTTAAGAGCTACTGCCACTTTTAAATGCCTGCCATCAATGTCTCAGCTATATCTGTGCTCATATTTCTAGCGCTGAAAACCATCTCAGAAGCCCTAAGCAGACTGAGCAGCAAACCCATGTTACAATCCAGCAGGTAACTTCATCTTTTGAAACACAAGTGCCTTGCAATGAACACAACTGGTGCACACAGTGCACATCCAGGCAGTCTGGATACTTGCTTGTGCTGCAGCAGAGCTGGCTTTCAAGTTACACTAGCTTGAGCACAAACCACCTAAGCTTACCTTTTTCCATACATGTGGGCTCTGACATCTGGGCTGGCTGTTTCCAAGTCCCTTCTTTCCTTGTCCATGAGCAGAAAAACGGGCTTACGCCCAAAATTTCAGGACAGCCAATGTTGTGGAAAATGTCAGTGAACGCAGAGTACATTTTCCTGACTTGGTCAGTTGAGTGGATTCCTGATCTGCATACTCTCCTCTTTATTTCCTCTCTGTATGGTTTTGGCAGGTGCTTGAACAACTCCTTTGGAAAGAGGATCCCACGTGCAGACTCCCTGATGTTTGCACTGCAGCCGGTGTGCTGTGCACACACCTAATGGCATCAGTCATGGCTCAGTTGCTTTGGGTGTGAGAGCAGCATGGCCATCAGGTGTGTGTGTGCTGGGAGTCTTGAGCATGAGCTAGCTGTGAGCACATCTGCATGCACAGAGGACATTTTGTAATCCACAGTAAAAAGCAACGGTTAGGTAAAATAATTTATACACAAACTCCCAGAATCTTATTTTTTCACTCAAGCTTACTTCTGGGTGCTCAGAGAGTGATTTATGTTCATTACACCCAACACTCGTGTGGCTACCCCCAAAGCAGTGTGGGGCAAGGGATGAGGCTATGCACATTACTAGAGTATCATTGTGGTAGGAGCCCTCATGCCAGAGCTGAAAGGGATCACTCATGCAGTTTTCAATACCTGAATAACTGCTCCTCCTGTGACTGGTCAATTCCTGCAGATGCTGCAAAGTTTCAGTGAGCTCAATACTATCATAGTTTTGGTTTAGAGAAAGGTCATTGGGAATCATCCCTACCTTTTCCTGAAGCAAAACTAATTTGGAAAGAGGATTGCTACTGAGGAACAGTGGAAAGGCTCAGCCAAATCTCAGCCTACAGTTGCATCCCCTGCTGACCTGCACTGCTGTGCTGACAGCACAGACCTGCAAGCCCAGCTTACTGACCAGGGAAAATGAGGGATGGGTTGCTCTACATTATGGCTATGTTGCCTCTGCCCCGCAATCTGGAAAGCAGTCAGGACTGATGAACATGACCCACATTCCTTTCTCAGTTCCCTTAGGTAGCTAGGGGGTGGTTTTTTGTTTTCCTGACACCCGAATCAGGTATTCTGCAGCCCTGAAGAACAACACATGGGAGACCACACCGTGTGTTGCACTTTCTGTGCTGTGCAGGACAGCTGGAGAGGCCAGGAAAGCTCCCATACGCCAAACAGAGATGTGGTGGAAAGGGCTGAGGAGGGATTGGCAAAGGCAAGATGGTACCAAGCACTGCAAATGGGGGCAAGAAACCCAAGATGTCAGAAGGATGTCTTTGGATTAGTACTTTGGGACATACGGGCTCAGTGTCAGTTTAGGTACAAAAGGAAGAAGGAAGCAGATTTGGGGAAAACGCTTCTTGCAAAGAATCTATGAGCAGACTCCACACTAATTCGCTCAGAAGGTCTCCTATACCTGTGGGATACCTCACCAGCCATTTGCCTTCAGCCTTGCTCCCACACATTTGTCTTGCCTATTCTAGAAACAAAAGCAGTGAGACACTTAGTGCAGTCAGGCATACTCTGGGAAAAAAAAAACAAACAAAACTCTGCTTTTAAATAGTCTTCCTAGTGTAGATTGATGAAATTATATGTACCCCCCCCCCACCTCACAACCTTCTGACATCCATCAATTGGCTTGACAAAGCAGGTAGTCACACACACTCCACATGAATGCACCCGTGGCCAGGTTGCCTTGGAAACCTTCACTGCTACCTAATATTGTTATAATTGTCAAGAAAATATAGGTTTTCTCCAATGATTCGCAGCATGCTTCCATTTTACATAAATGCAAGCTTTCCATTTGCAGTTTTCTGAAGATTTGCTTTGCTTTCTCCCCAGAAATTTTAGAGACATTTTCTCTCCAGAAAAATGAAACTGTTGTTTAAATGTTAGAAACACTGTTGTATCAGTACAGGGGGCTGTACAGCAATTCCGGCTTCCCTGTGTCTGTTGAAAGGGGTTTATAACATTCAGAAAAGGAAGCCCTGCAGTCCTCTCAACTGTATTTTATTCAGCGCACAGCTCTGAGGCTATAATTCCACTCCAACAGAACAGGTCAGCCCAAGTGCCCCCATTCAGCCTTGTCTGGGCTACATGCTCTCCACACCACCATCTACCTCTCAGCCATATGCCCAGCACAGATAGGGCAAACCCTGAGCAAATTTTACTATATGAACATTTCCAGCATGTACTAGGACTGTTTTTGGATGTACTCACCCAACACCTAGTCTCAAGGGAGCCTCTGGAGGAGACCCTTAGATGCTCACCTAAAGGAGGTCTACATAAAAGCTACAGATGTGTCCACATTGCATACACTTACCAGAAAGAGGTAAATGAGCTCTTGGTACTGTGGTGAAGATAGATCCTAAATCCTGTGCTCCTTTGGAGAGAGACAGCCTGCAGCTACTTCTCCATCCAAGGTACTGGGATTGTAGCAGATGAAAACTGCAAATTCTAGTTGTCTCGTGAGCAATTTTGCCTGAAAACATGCAAGCAAAAATCAGACAAACTGGAGCACTGCATGCCAATGGGTTCAAAAATAAATGAAGGTGGCACTTGAAAAGGACACAACCTAAAGCAGTAACCCCCAAATGAGCAACCCGAAACTTGGTAGTGATTGAAAAGAATGACTTAAGCCAAGCTGAAATGAAATTTTGCTTAGAAAAGAAAAAAGTGAACCATTTCCAGTTAGCCCACACCGAATGCTGTGCCTCTCCAAAATAAATGCAATACCTGATTTCACCATGATGTAATCCTGCAAGTCTGAAGCCCCACAGGCCTATAAAAAACTCCTCCAAAGGCAGCGTGTCCTTCCTCAAGCAAGTTCTGGGTTTGATGTAGACTCTTCTTGCAGCTGCAGCTAGGCTGACGAAGTGCTCTGAGCACCCTTTCCTGGGGCTGCTGCCTCAGCTGGGTGCCAAGCCCAAGCAGTGACTGCCACCGTGAGGGCAGCAGAGCTGGGAGGCTCCTCACACTATTGTCCTGCTTTTGAAATAATAGTCAACTCCACTTTAGCTGAGACCAAGCTGCATAAGAGGCAGAGAACTTCTAGTAAAATTAAAGAAACATTAGTCTATGATATATAATTTTAGATTGCCAAGTTAAAACTGAAGTATATCAACTGTAGCAAGACCAGAAACTATGGCTTTTCCATGTATTTTGGGGGAAAAGATACTAGAGTTTCTTTCCCGTGCCTCTGTAAATACAGCTCTTCTGTATTTTTGTTTACAACCTCAAGCAAATCTCTTGAAATTGAAATGATGTTTTTAAGTGTAAAAGCAGTAACTCATATTTTAGCAAAAAAAAAAAGTTCAAAACTATTAATTTCAACATTTTTAAAATTACATCTGCATGGTTTTTTGGAAGGTCCGCTTTTAGCAAAAATGTGTGCTTTAGTCAAATACAAATTGTCTCAATGAAAGGTTACTTGGTGTTTTTCCCATCTAACTGCGTCAAGTTGGTAGAGTTTAAGAGATGCAGTGGTTACCTTAACTTTATCCAAATGAGCTGCAGGCATATTTTTCCAAAAAGAACCCAAAGCCTAATTTTTAAATGCTCAGCATACAGATTTAGAGTTGTATTTTTCAAAAGGTCTCAGGGCCTTTGAACAGAGGTGGCAACATAGATGCTGGGTTTTGAAAAGAGCTAAAAGTTCTAAGTGAGATATTCCAGCTCTAACATTTCTGCTCTTAAAATCAAATGGGGATTTTACTTCCAGATTAGCAAGTGAATTTGGCAAGTCTGTCTTGGAAACCTTGGTTTTGATCAAGCAGAGCTGGTGTAGAAGAAAATTGGCTAAAGTACTGGATCTGTGCTTGAGATGAGAAATTTAGCAAGAAAGATAAATGATAAAATGAACAAAGTAAAGATTAATAACTTGCTAGGTGCCACTCAGTACTCATCCTTGCTGAATACCATGATATTTATTAACATGTCTACCTAGCACTTCAAACTCTACATCAGATATCAATGTATGTGCAATTCTAGCAAGTACAGTGTGCCCATTCAGGTTTAAAATAAAAGCAGCTTAAATGCATCATCATGCAAAACCTATGGTATTCCTGGCCAAAGACCTCTTTTGTCACCCTGCTTTTGATTTTGATATGTCTTCAAAGTTCCCAACTCTGCAAGCAGAAATAACTAAAATGGTAAAATGCCAGAGGGAAAGAGGTCTCAAAAGAATCCAGGCCTATAAGACTGGGCATTAAACTCTTCTGTGGAGAAATAGGGCACTGGTCTAAATGTTTTAGTGACTTTTAAGGCAGAGGGTTCCTAAATCAAACTCTTCTTTAACACAGATCAGCTGAAGTTGACTAAAACATAATGCTTCAACCCTAAGCCTAAACAAGCTTTTCCTAAAAGCTTCTGATCCAAGGTGAGAGTTACATTGCACTAGAAAGTATCTTGTACCAGACCTTATATTTGCAGTTTTTAAGACTAGAGCAATGCAATTCTGTTTACATGGAAGGTTTCTAGATCTGCTATTTATGAATTGTATAAAATTTCTTGGAAATCTCTTGTGCTGTGGAAAATGAGACGGTTTTACAGTAATCTCAAACACCATTGTTGCATTTTGACTAGTTTGAAATACTGATGATCTGGCCTTGTAAAACTTGAAAGGAATTATGAGAGCTAGGGCATATTTTCTGCTGCTGAAGATGTCAATGCTTGATTTATCAGTGAATTTCTCTTATACTGCTATGACTTTGCTTGGAGTTGCGGCATTGTTGTTTAGAAGCAAGAGATTTTCTTTTCCTTCAGCCCTCACCTTGTGCTCATGGTTTTTACCTTGCTGATCAGAGCAAAATGCTGGGCAGATGATACACAGCAGAGCGAAAACATTCTGATGGACCAGCTGTTTCCTTAAATGATATTGTTTTAGGAAATATGCCAGTTTAGATAGGAGAGAAACCGTCTGCCATGGAACAAAATACGGAGTGTTTTATTACTGCCTTTTTGGGGTTTCAATTTCCTATTTCATTCCCACTTTTATATGACAGCCCATTATTTTGAGTCCTGCATCTCATGATATATACAACATACCTTTATTTATTGTTCTCCTTCAATGCACTAACCACATCCATGATCCCAATGTGGCTGCTTCACTGTCCTCCATCTAAAGTTGCATTCGGCAAACAAAAATAGCCAAACATCCACATTTCCAGTGAGATGGCTCTTGTCCCAAACTGTTGTAAATAGATGAAGAAATGTCCTATTACACTCACAAATACTGTAACAGAGATTATAACTGCAAAAATACGAAGATATAATGCACTTCTCTTTCCCCTTTTTGTAGTAAATACCATCAAACTGGTAACCTGGGCTGGCTGCGTGCCACAGTGATTTCAGCAGAAAAGCAGCGCCTGGCTGCAGGAGGTTCTGCAGGATGGGAAGCGGGAGAAGGTTTGATACTCAGCAGATGGCACAGACAGGCACTGTGCCAGCCCAGGGGCACTACCTGGTGTGCCTATGAAATCACTTGCTGCATTTGTTACTGAGGCGAGAGTGAGAGACATCTTTGTTTGAATACCTTTTCTCTTCCCCCTTTATGTGATTTTGCTCTTTTCCAGAGTGTGAAAGATTCAGCAATAAAAGGAGCCCAGGAAAAAAAAAAAACAGAGGAGGAATCTGTTATTTTTCTGTAACAACTGGTCAACTCAAATCTGCAACCTGTCAGCCTCCTGTGATTGCTAATAGCTCTGTTTACTCAGAGCCAGACCACAGTGGTGCTTTTGGACCTCAAACTGGGCTGGTATCGTGTAAGCATGTAAAGAAGCAGTATTTATCATTGTCATGATTTTGTTGCTTTCCCCAACACTTGTAAGAGTTGATAAGAAGCAACTCAGAGACAGCACAGCTGGTCTGTGAGATGTCTCTGCATGAGCAAAGGAATGGCTGTTCAGAGAGCAGGCACAAGTTATTCTGTCCAATCTATAAATAAGTGCTGTGGTAATGGAAAAATAACATTTGCCCTTGCACCTTCTCCCTTTGTTTTGGCTCAGGGCTTTGCATTGCCATGTGTTCCATGGGGCAGATCTGGAGTAAGCACTTAGGACAGTATGGTTTGAATGGCAGAGAAGATTAAATCTTTTCTCCTTCCCATTTATGTGGTTCCATCAATGTAGCATTTTTACTCTCCTCTTTTCTTCAACCATAATGTAGGACTCCAGCAAAACCACCCTCTACTCTGATACAGCTCAGCAAGAGTAAATCTTTTCTCTTGGGAAGGTTTGTAGCAAAGCGATAGAGAATTTCAGGGCAAGTCTAAGGTAAATTGACCCAAACTGCCTCAGAGGCACTTACCTAAATCACTCTTTTTGTAGTGCAGGCACAACTATCCTTCATTTTCACAAGCACTAAAAATAAAACAGAACCATTGAATTCATTTCTTCCCAAATTGAGAGATGTTGGAAAGCAAACTCAAGTTAACCACTTGAAAAATACTCTTCTAATGCTGTAATTCAAAATAACAAAGAAAGAAAAAAAAAGGAAGGAAAAAAGAAAAGAAAGATTTTATATTAAATTGCATTAGCCAATAATCTGATAATCAGTCAATTGAATTTCTTTGTGAATAACCCCTGCTATATAATGGCAGCCCACTTACAGTACTTTGATACTTTGTAGTAACTCAGTCTTTGCTCTCTCATTACAAAATAAAACCTATGGCATTTTAATGTAGAGGATAATGTCAGGTTTGATAACATGAGGCAGTTGCTACATTTTAATACTGCAACAGCATCATTCAGGTTTCCTCTCTTGATGAAAAGTAAATTCTTTTTGTCACACAAGGAAATATTTATTGTTTCAAGACTTTTTTTGAGAAAAATGGTAGAGACATTAAGTCAGAAGCATGAAAGATTACTCATGTTCAACTTTAAAATAAGGCACATCCAAAATATTCTCTTTCAATTTGAATTTCTTTTGATCCACTAGACTTCAGCTGTGACACAAGAGGAAATTAAGTCAAAGACAGATTCCCTTCCAATTAAAATCTAGGGGAGAAAGGAGGATGAATCCTCTTCCCTGTTCTGTCCAGGCGACGTGCCCTGTGGTTCCCTGGGGAAACGCTGTGGTGTGGGGTGGCGATTTGCACCTGTGGGTTTACAAGAAGAGGGTCTTCCCCATGGCTGTGGCTCCAACCATGCCTGCTAGATGCAGATCACCAGGTATGACTTCCTCTGGAGCAGCATGGGATGGTCCTTGCCCTGTCATACAACTTAATCATGCCCAAAATGCCCCTCACATACAACAGTGGGGCATGGAAAAGTTATGCCAGAGCTCAGATACTGTGATTCACCCTGAGCTTTGCTGAAGAGTGTACACTGGAGGGGGAAAGAAGCCTCAGCAACCATACCCATTTGGGTGGGAGCTTTTGGTGCATCTGGCAGTACCAGGAGGCTGTGGGGTAAGAGGCTCTGAGCCTTCCCCTTATCCTCCCCTTTCCAGCAACCAGGCTTGGTTCATCATTTATTATCTGAAATAACTGATTTTGGGGGTGAAGACTTGAAGATGGGGACAGTGTGTTGACAGAGACCTCTGTGCAGTGTGTGACAAATTGCATGCCATGGTGGTCTGCAGAAAACCTGTGGTCTTCAGCTAAAGCAGGAAGAGGTTAAGCTGTCTATGCAGCTGATGCATGGTAGGATATAAAACTGTCAGCAGTAAAACCCACATAATTCATATGTGTGCATTAGGATTTAAATATGGATGCCAAAAAAGAAAATGCAGCTTACTGAAGAAAGAAGAATGCATTTCCTAATATAGATCAATTTTCCCATTTCTGGAAGAAATTGGGAGAATTAGCAGCACCTGCAAAAGCAGAAAACAGGAAAAGTAAAAGAATCATGGTTAATTAATACTCCAAAACCAAAGACATCTTTCATGAAAAATCATAATGGGTCAGAAATTCAGCTGCTGTACATTAGCTGATTTACATCAGCTGAGGAATGTGTTTCAGTATGATTTCACATATTTCTTATGTTGCCTAGGAAATAAATGATTCAAAATATAGAGAGAACTTAACATGCATTATCTGTCATCTTCTGTTGATTAATAATTTCAGATGTTGTTACTAATATTTAACATAGTCATTATAGAGTAAATTAAAATACAACAAAACATTAAATGCAGCAACACATTACTTAAGCATATTCTCTTAAAACCCAAGCAAATGAAGCAAACCATTTTTAAACATCATTAAGAGGAACTGAATTCATAAGAATGAAATTACCAAATTATCTCAGGTTCCAGGCTGCTCCTAGGACAGCTACTGGACAGGCCAGAGATAGAGGCACCATTTGCAATTTTCTTCTCACAGATCATGCTGAAACACTCCACTGGGGCAAGAACATCCTATTATGTTCTTACTTTTTAGCTGGAATGGGATGTTTCTGACCCTGGTTTCCTAAGGGTGTGCATTTGCATGGTTGCACTGTGGCTGTCTGAAAGGCCCCACCTAACAGCCTTTCAGCTGCTTGCCTAGTTTCAACTGTGTTGAAAGGGAGAGTAGAAGTCTCAAAGATGAATCTCAGATAACTCTGAAAATCAGGGCTAAGTAGAAAAGTTCAGCTGTCCTTCGTGCCACATGTCCTGCCAGGCAGTTGAGCAGACAAAGCACAGCTCAGAATGAACCTCAAAATGTGCCATCTCCTGCCTGAGTGATCATTAGCAGATGGCAGAGGAACAGAATTAGGGATAGGGAGCTGAGGACAGGGGAAAAAGCAGGAAGGGATGAGAAACAACTGGAGCAAGTGGGTAGAGGAGTGAGACATAATGGGAAGCGTCCCCTTCTGTGCTGAGAAGCATTAATAGACTTTTGCAAATGAAGAAACCAATGAACAGTTTGGGGTTTTTTTTGAAAACATAACAAATTAACTTCAAAAATTCTCCTCTGTGGCATTTTCCTTAGCAGGACAATGGTCTGCAAGAGAGATAGCCTCAAGATGGCTAAATTTGCTTGGGTGATCAAAACTTTAGTGCCAGGATAACTACTGGAGAATCATCATCTAGTCTGGTATTGCTTCCTGCAAGAGGAGGAATTGAACCCCATTGTGAAACAGACATAGATTTGAAGTTTGCACCCCACACTACAGAAGACCTCTACAGCAAAGAAGAATGCTTAAAATTAAGGAAAGTAGAATGCATCCCAGATAAATTTATCAATAAGGGTGATACAATCCCTCTAATAAAAGGATTCTCCTGATGTGAAACATCAAAAGGATTCATCTTGCTAAAATAAGTTGTTTTTTATTGACTAAATGGCTAAAATAAAGGATATGTTTGCTCTCTTCTCAAGCACAGATGCAGAGGATCATGAGCTGTTGAACAAGGGCTGTGTTCTGCCCTGTGATGGGAAGCTTGATATAGCTTCTTAAAGGAGGGATTGCTGTAGATTTAAAAGGGTCATCACTTGCCAGTTTGTTTTACAAGCAAACTTTGCCCTACTAACTGCTGCATCTACTGCTGTTTCTATAAGAAGCTAGTCAGGACAGTTTAGCCTTTTTTTTTAGAAGTCCATACTTTATAGCAACTTCATTAAGAGAATGCAAAACCTGAAATTTTCCCATCACACTCAGGACCAAGCCCTTTTCTCTAGTTCCCTTTTATGGAAGAAGAGCCTCCTTCAAAAGAAAGGAGAAAACACACCTGAGGTGTGTAACCCAAGCTATTAAGGAGGACACTGCCAAACACAATTCCATCAAACACTGGGAGAGCAGGAGTGCATTTGGCTGAGCTTTCCATATAAATCCTTCTTATTTCCTACGTTGGTTTGGTGGCTGGGAGAGAGCTATGATAAATAAAATGTTCTTATTTAGTTCAGTAAAATCAATGACTAAAATCCTAATTTTACTGCTATGACTGCAAACAAAATGCATGGTTCCTATCCGCTGGCTCCTGCCTGTGCATGCTGTTGGCAGCTGGCAGTCACTCACCAGGCTGTTCTGGCTTCTCAACACCACTGCTTCTATGATACTCCTGTACATGTACCTCTCACCTTGGTGAAGGAGATCTAGAGCAGTGAACCTCCATGGATTAAGGCACCATCTTTGTGAACACTGTGGTAATGGGCTAAAAAAAATAATGTCATGTGTATCTCATTGAGGTGAGAATAAACAAGACCAAAAAAGGTATGATGGACTGGTGAAGAAAATGCACAGGAGAAAACAGGATTGTGTGTAAGAGGCATGCAGCTCCCTGTAGAGGTCCAGCTTTGAAAGGGATCTTCATCTATGATTAAAACATGGGCTGTTAGTGGGCAGCAAACACTTGCTGATGCCTGGATCACAGATGAAATTCTGCAGTGGCACTTCTCTTTCTTCTAGTGCAGTAAGACCAGGGTATGGGGGGGTTTTTGGTTTGTTGTTTGTTTGTTTGTTTTTCCTTAGGTTAATATAGACAGAATCACAGAATCACATTGAATCACAGAATGTTAGGGGTTGGAAGAGACCTCGAAAGATCATCTAGTCCAGTTCCCCTGCCAGAGCAGGACAACGTAGAGCAGGTCACATAGGAATGCATCCATTTGGGTTTTGAATGTCTCCAATCTAGGAAAGAGAGATTGAGATCTGACCACAGAGAGAAGAAGTGGACTTCTACTTACCCTAAAGTGCAGCGTCAAAGGTTTTTGGGAGAGGCTAAACAGTTGTCACCCTCTCTCCTTCCCCATTAAGTGTGCTAGACAGTAATACAGTGTCTCATACCAGTGCAGATATTCAGTGTGGATTACAGCAGATTTGAAAAGCCCAGGAGCTACCTGGGATCTAATTCCCCCCACAAAAAGCAGTGCCTGCCTTAGCCAGCAAGAAAAGCTGAATGCAAAAATAATTAGAGATAACATAAAATGGCTTCTCCCTGTGAACAGCAGGAAAATATGCACTGCAAGTACAGCTGCATGACTAATTGATTTGAGGGGTTTGTTGGCAGTCTGAAAACCAAACACACCCAACAGGTAGGTTTTTTTGTTCACAGAGCTAATGTATCCTATTACCCAACAGGCTCCACTGTGTGGCTTCCCCAAAGTCTAATAAAGTATGAATTTGAAAGCCCTTCCCTCAGCAGGGCATTTCTTTTCCATCTGGACACCTACTTCCACAAAACTCACAGGAGCACCCAGGAGACTTTTGAGTTGCATCCAGACAGTGGGTATAATTGTAATTAAGGAGGGACAGGCATACATGCACACAAATGTGTGACAGGATGGGGCAACAAATGCTACTTCATCTCTGGATCCAGACTGTATTTTTTATAATCTTCACTGGCACCAGGAGAAAAAACTGAACCACTATGTTGCCAGACAGTCACAGGTTTTAAGCTTGCACACCCCACACCATTGAGCAGCATTTGGACAAGAAATCTCTTCCCATGCACCCGTATGAAGATATAACTCTTGCAGTAAGGGTTGAATTACATTGAGCAAAGAATTATCCCAAATCTATCCTATTGTATCCCCTTCGTATCTCCCAAACAGGATTGTTTTGTTCTCAAAGGTATAAATGAAAGAGTTAGGTGAAGGGAAAAAACACATCCTTGTGTCTAAATTTACAACCAACCATCACTGAGTAACAACCAGGTCCCATTCCTTTTTCAGCACAGCAGCTGTGGACACTGGTAGACATCAGCTGATTTTGTCAACAAATTTTGGGAAAATTTCCCAAATACTCTGCTGCTCTGGCAGTCTAGTGGTCAGGAAAAAAACCCCACCCAAAACCCTAAAAAAAACCCCAAACCAAACCAAAAAGGAAAAAAGATAACCTTTTTCATAGATAGAGATAATTAGGGCAAAAAACATCTTTGTTCTCCCCCTGAAAGCACAATGAAACAGCCCTTCTGTTTATTTACTAGGGTACAAGTGAATCTTCTTCCTGAACAGCTGATCTCTGAAGTTATTACAGCATTTGTCAGGATAGGAAGTTTTCACAGTGAAACACAAAGATATAAAATGTCCTGTCGCGCTTGTTACAGGAGAAAGCTGTTGCACAGGCAGTGACCGGTGGTTCAGTGGCTCTCCTCCAAGGTGCAAATAAGCACACAAGAACCCCCTTTTGGGACAATTACTGCTCAGAGCTGATGAGATGTCACTAGTTCTGTCACTACAACAGGGTTTTTTCCAGAGAGGATGCAGGCTTATATGAACTGCTTTTAAGAACAGCGACACTTCTATCTCAATAAGACATAAACACATGCAAGTATCTCTGCTTTGTTTTCTTAAATGTGATGATCTTTGAAGAAAGACAGAAAGATGTATGCTTCACTTCTTAGAGACATGGCATATTTATTCCTCATTTCCAGGCCTTAGAAAGAATTCAAGCAGTTAATTCAGAGAACCAAACCCTCACAGCTCTGACACCTTGGTCCAAGACCATGGAACAACACAACCTCCAACCACGTCTGAGGGCAGAGCATAAAGGCACATGAAAGAGGTAAGGTTTTTAACAAGAGTAGCATAAATTAATGGTTAGCTACTGGCCTTTATGTACACAGAGTGTTTAATTCCCAAGTAGGTTCAAACCCACGAATAGAAAAGATGTCTCTGTCCTCAGGAGGGCTGAAAAGAAAGGCTGCACAGTGAAGGGAAAAAAGCTGATGACAAGGGATCTTGGGATGCTGCACAGCTGCTGTATCTTTCTTCTTTTCCAGTGTGAAATGTCATAACACAAGCGGGAGCCACATTCAGCCATCAATATTTATAAATCCCAGAAACTACCAACTTGCTTTTCAGAGCAGATTTTTATATACAGTGCAACTCCAGAAGACAAAAACACAAGCTCTATACCGAACTAATGAGAAATGAGATGAAGTTAATACACTGTAAGCCTTGGTTAAATCTGTTTGTCCTATTTATCCATTGCCTTGTTGATCTGGAACCTTTAAATAAGAAATCTGGCCTGCTCATAATTATTGCTTAATTAATCATCCAAAGGTCTATGAATAATGAGACAAAAATATCATCATCCATTGTAGGAAGAAGGAATATAAATAGAGATGAAAATATTTTGTCTGTAGCAGGCACTTGTAGAACAAATATTCCCACTTCTCTTTAAGCAAATGCAAAAAAATCTCTTTCTTAAAAATTGAAAAGTTGGTCATCCTCTAACCTGAGACAGAAAATATTGCCATTTATGTAGGAACACCTTGGCTGATAGAAGCTGCTTGGCCTCTCCCATGGCTTGGACAGTGAGTGAGATACTGAGATGAAGCTGAGATGAAGTTCCCTTCCGACCTCTTCATGTGTACAACTGAATTCATCCTTCTCACACATTTGCCTAGTGAGGTAACACTTTAATGGACTTGAAAAGGGGCAAACATAAACAAAGTGATTAAGTGTCTTGCCAGTATTGAAAAAAAAAAATCTCACAGGAAAGATGTTGAGGAAACTGCTCTTGTTTCACTAGCTTACTAGGGGAACAAATATATATAAGAACCCACTAGTTCTTCAGGTGAAATTTTTAGGTGAAAATTTTCCAGGAGAGCACCTGGTCAGTAATGAAAAATAACAAAAATTGGGGCTTGAATGCATCATCCCTACAACTATAACACACTGTGAATGAAAGTCCAGCTAATGCTACATCCTGTCTAGCCTTGGCTGCATACATTTTTATATGGTGTGAGGCTTGGTTTGGAAAACTCTCATTTACACACATATTAATGCCTGCAAACGAAGCCTGGAGGACTGACAATATTTCAGCTAGCAATGACTATAAACCATACTATTAGACATTCTCAAAGCAAAGCAGTCTCAACTTAGCAAAACCTTTTCATTCTGCTTGAAAGGGAAGTCTATTCCAGAGGTCATCAGGGCACTTTGGTTTTTTGCTTGCAATAATATGTATTTTCTTTTCAGGGAAGATCCAATACTCCTCAGTGGTGATTAAAGTTGCAAAGAGAAGTTAACTCTTTGCTCCAGACTAAGAATAAGCTTCAGGAGAAATAGGCTACATCCATGTGAGAAAGAGAGGAGAAGATTGCTATAAGCTTCTAAGGAACCTGGTGACCTATTTATCCAGAAAGTCTCCATCTGTGCTCCTCTTCAGTTGTCCAACCCTATCATACATGTCTGAACTCTTTTCAGAAGGCTTGCATGAAGTGAAAGGGAGAGGTTCCCTGTGAGAAAATGACCTGGGGAGGAAAAATGGGAGAAGGGGAGACTTCCAGGGAAGAAGAGATCACTAGACCAAGTCATTATGAAGATGGAGTCCTTTATCTCACTGAAAGGCAACATGAAAAGGACACTGCTCAGCTAGCTGGGGCCCAGACTTAGGCTTTTCTCAGCCCTATGTTTTTCTAGCAAGGTGAGGAGTCTAGCATATTGCTGTATCTTACACAAGACAGTGCTCTTTTACTGGATGTGCCAATGGAAAAGGTCCTACATTGATGAATTAATGCATACAACATCAATTCAGGCACTGCCAGTCTGTAGAAATGGAACCACAACCACACACTTCTCCCTGGGTGCTTAGGAAGACCAGCCAGATGCTAGACTAACTGGCAATGTAATAGCGTGCTGTTTAATTCTTTCCTTTAGCACCAGGGTGGGAACCCTCTTGAACACAGCTGCTCTTCAGTTGTAGCTTTTGCTATAGCTCCTATTGCCTCTCTGTCTTTGGAGCGGGCATTCTCCTGCTTCTTCATTCTGAAATGCCTCAGTGCCCCTCAGAGAAAGGGGTTGCCCTGCAGTTCTCTCCAGCCCCATCAATGCCGAAGTAGGAGATCATTCTGTATTCCATGATAATAAGAAAAGGCAGTGGACTGAAGACAAAATAAGCCACTTATCAAATTTGCCTTCCTAAGACAGGTCATCTTGCAGTGAGGAACTAAGTCTCCAGGTTCACTTTTTCTTTTCCTAGTGCATCAGTACATTTCCCTTTTTAAGTAGTCCTTGGTCTTTCTCTTTAAGGACACAAACATGTGTTTTCCACCTCTCTGAAGGGTGTAAGAGAGTAAAAGTTGCAATCATTAAAATCCCACCTGCAAAGAGTGCAACACCCAGTACCATCCTGTGCAAGCCCAGTAGGTAGAAATGAACCTTGTTGTCAAGGTTTGAGCCTTATTCCCTCCAGACAGCTGATAGAAGCAAACCCAGGTGGGAGCAGGCTGTCAAAGAAAAAGGCCACTCTTTTAACTCAGTTACTTAAACCAGCTTAAAAATAAACACCCAGCCTGGCAGAATGCTTTCAGAACACTGAAAAAGGTGAGACAGTGAGTAACTGCCATGTTCTCTCTTTACGTGGCATTAAACTGTGTGACGCAGGGAACGGTCAGAGGCGTAAGCAGATTTGCAGCCTGGAGCAGGATGGATTCAGAAGCACAAGGATGTTTTGGGACTGAATTCCCTTTATAACTCCAGTCTCCTCGCTCAGAGAGAAAAGAAGGGGGACACTCTATGTCCTACAGTTCACGTAGAGTGGCTTTTCTGTGCTTCAGTCTGCAACCAGGGATCAAGGAATCAGATGGGATCTCCTAAGGAGCTGTGTATTAAGGATCAGGTACCAGAGGCTCTGAAAACCTCTGCAGCTGAGACTGTCCGTTTCTCTGCAGCTGGTGCTGAATCTGATGTGACAAAAGCTAAGGAATACTGAAGCAATTAAATGAGCTGCCTTTCAAAGAGGCATCCCCCCAGTCACCCCAGGACTTCCCCAGTCTCGTCATCCAGTACTTTCTGTTGCAGTCAAAACCATTTGCACAGGCAGATGGCAAACCAAGTAACTATCCCATTGGTATACAGGCAGATCAGAAGTGTCTTCCCCCATAAAAAGTGGAATGACCTCAAAAAAATGAGGTCTGCTTTAAACACCACTAGAGCGAAACCAGCTTGTTGCTAGACAGCTGAGAGTTTCAAGTCCAGACCCGACACTGTTGAACACTACCCGAACAATCAAGACTAGTCAATAAAAAGCATTGCTAACAGTCACTCTTCTCCTCTAATCCAGGTGGAAAAACTGGTGCCCCTTTGTTGCTGAGGATATACTTTGCAGCTAGCATCATCTCAATAAACACACTCATTTTCCAATTAAGAAATGTGGTCCACAGTGAGGCTTAGCACAGATCTCATGAAGCCACACTCTGCGTTGGTATGAGTTCGGTGCTGGTCGGGTCTCGTACCAAACCAATTGCTACACCCAGCACTGCCTCAGTGCCCCCAGACCAAAACTTTAGCATTAAATTAATTAGCAGTGTGCTAGTGCTTTTATACATCCCCTGCAACCAGCAGGATAAAAGATAAATAAGCTGTTAGCCTATCCTAAAGGCTTCCAGACTATTTATTTATAGACTCATTTATAGGTGCCCTTCACAGAAGCATCTGACCTTTTCATAATGATTACTGAACCTCTCCCATAAAGTCTGTGCATAATGAGACAGCATTATAGTGCCCATTTTAAAGAGATGAGAACATGGACTGAAAGCAAGTAAATGAAATGATCTGATTGCGAAAGCAATCTGTTCCACAGACATGTGCCAAACAAAGATGCAATTACTCTATCACATCTCCTTTTAAAAACCACTCAGACTGCTCTGATGCTGCTCGAAGAACTATGCAAGACTCTAACATCTGTGGATCAGTATTGAACCCAGCAATGACAGGAATAAAGTGCTCAAAGCCACCCCATCAAACACCAGCAGCACCTTCTAATTACTGTTTCTCTTTGTAGAATGGATCTGAGTGAAAAAAATGCAGCTTCAAGGATGACTTTCCTTCCAGACTCCTAAGTTGCTCTTGGTGCACATCTCAACATGGGCAAAGGTTTCCTCTGCCTGGAAATTAAGGCATGTCGGAGAGTCAGAACAAAGCTTCATTTCAGCCCTTCAAACAACCCCATCACTCAAAATGTTTACCTTTCCTTTGCTGTCAGTGA
The DNA here is from genome assembly GCA_013398125.1 of Aegotheles bennettii. NCBI lineage: Eukaryota > Metazoa > Chordata > Aves > Caprimulgiformes > Aegothelidae > Aegotheles > Aegotheles bennettii. The sequence goes on from VZRW01013964.1 coordinate 355,971, forward strand.
GACATAGGTTGCTGTACTGACACTTTTCTGTAAGTACCAACCACGAATTTTAATCCTTTTTGCACTACCACGCTGGAAAGTTTCCAGATTGTTCTTCACAGACAAAGCTGCCATCTTGTCACCAAAGCAACACAAAGAGAGATTGCTAGAGCTGCATTTTTGGGACAAATTGAACCTGTCTGCTACTGCTAGAGAATTACTGGTTTGAAGCCTGCATCCCAGAGCACTGAGAATCCCCTGATGAAACCCAAGATGTGTGAAAACCAAGCACTGCCATGTCCTAACTTTATGCTTTTACCACAGAAGCAACTGACATCTCTGCTAAAAATTCTGTGGAAAAGGTAAGAAACATAAGGAACCACCCCCAAAACTCCCTCCAGGTAGATGTTGATGCCAGAGTACTTTTTGTCCAAATTCAGATTTAAAAAAAAAAACAAACCAGGTCTGAAAGTTTCAGCAGCACGGGCATAAGATAGCCCTCCCCTGAAGGTAAGTTGTTAGCAAGTCCCTGGAAATGTCCTCAATTCTACTCTTGTCCAATGCTGAAGGGTTGCACTACTATGTGTTTTTCTCTCAAGCTGTGCTATCAACAGCCTCTTCTCCTATTACAGGATCATGAAAGAGTCAAGATGGGTAAATCTGGCCCATTTCTTTTCACACCGAAACAACTTCAAGAAAAGTGTGAAATATCCCCTCTCTTCTCACATCCCAAAGTGCCACATTTGAGGCATGCAGGGATGCAGCAGCAATGATGCTACAGAAACTCAACCAGACAGCAAAGGATAATCCCAGCAAAGTGCATCAGACAGCTTGGAGGCAAACTGTTTTATGAAGGGTTTCATGACCTCATGGGAAGCTATTGCTCTGTCCCTATACAGTGTGTGAATGTTATTAATGGATATTCATCTTCCAAAGGAAATAACAAGAATAATAAACAAGAATAATAAAGTTTAAGAAACTGAGGAAAGAATGACCTTTTAATTATGACCAGGTGATCACAAGCACTTTTGAAAGGATATAATCTGAGATATACCATGCTTTACATAAAAAAGTCAGGCTCTCCCAGGTGCCCATACAGTCAACGTGGCAAACTCATGATGATTCTGACAGAAGGGAGGTAAAGAGGAATGGGTGAGTTCTGCAAGTGCCTAGTTCATTCAGGTATATTTGAAAAGAATGAGGATGTTATTTTCCACTCGATATTTCCTGTCACTGCAAATAGAATTTGAATTTAAGATAAATATTATGTTTAAAACTAAAAATTCCAGTAATTTAGGTAAAATAAAATTCTTTCAACACACTGGGGCTGTTTTTTTTTTTTCATTCAAGAAGTACAGCTAGGGGCTCTAATTACCTTTTTTGGCCTGTGAACAAAAACCCATGGTATTCACACAGTTCTGTTCTACATTAATGTTTTGTACTAATGAACTAAGAGCTGGGATTTCCATCCCAAATGGTTAATGATTTGATTTTATACTGTAGTATTTTAACTGAAATAACCCCTAAGGGTGTTGCCATGCAAGTAACTTCAGACATCTGTACCACATTAACCAAAACAAATTTTCAAGTAGCAGCTCCAAAGCTACATACAGGACATAGCCCTCACCCTACATTTCAGCCTGGCATCAGTGAGGGAAACAGCACCATCATAATGTGTTAGATTATATGGCTACACTTTTGAAACAGTGCAGTTCACAGGTTACCATGCTATAAAGTATTTGTTTTTATTGCCTTCCTCTTCTGATACTTTGAAGAATGATAAGGGTAAGAAGGGGACACACATAAAGCAATTTTATTGTCTGTGCACTTACTGGGTCACACAAAGATTCAGTGCTTGCTTTCAGCTTTTTTATTATTATTTTTTAAATAAGAAAAACCTTGCAGGACACGCAAAAACTGTTATGATTATTTGTTCAATTGACATGATGCCTCTTAGGCTAGTTTCTAGTTTTAAACTATCATTTTGGCAAATAAAGATTAGGCTATTTCCAGACCAAGGTGGATATGCTAAGCCCTGTTGTAATGTCTGCAGAAACAGAGGAACTAATGAAGGAAAAAAATATCTTTGAGATCTAGACCTGGCCACAGGAGTACCCTTGCCAGTGTATTTAATGAATATTTTGCTGCTTTGTGCTGTTTGCTAGATACCTGCCCTCCAATAACTGCAGATTCTGGAAAGACTCTGCAGTCACAAGGGATTGTGCTGTAACAAGCGCTATTTTAACTAAAAGCTCAAAAATATTTTTGGAGGGTCTTTAAGGCAATTTATTCTGCAAAGAAAGACTCTTTTGTACTTCTAAATGTTGATCTTTTTTTTTTTACCTTAAAGATGTAGTGTTCTGCTCCAACTGAGAAAAGAGCCTGCCTGTGGAAACTGGTGGGAAAAAGAAAAAGCAAAGCAAGCCCAGCCTTTTTCTACTCACAGGATTTCCAGTGGAAACCATTAAACAGCAACAGCTGGTCTCCTGAGCCAAGTCAGTCCAGGCTGAAGCTTTACTTGACAGAGCTGACCTGATCCGCTGTCATACAGCAACACTGCAAGCAGCACATCTGGAGGTGGCCATATATATGATCTGAATTCACTAAACATTGCTAAATTTCTCTGTGACCATACCCTTACCCGCATCTCAGACAGCATCACACCGGGGTGCCAAGTCACCTTTGCCTGCTCTTGTTGGTTCTTGGAGGCACAGGCTGCAAGAGCTGGGAATTCCTGGGCTCAGCTTGGGAAATATGGACCTCTGCTGCACAAAAACGTGGACTCAAGACCTGGTGATGGCACAGTGTAAGACACGCACCTCTTGTGTTCCATGCATGGGTCTTAATAGGAGTGAGGGAAGCTTCAGTTGAGGTCCCACAGTACAGCAGGAGACCTGCTCCTCCAACCCAGGCTTGATAACCTGCAGTACTGGTTAACCTTGCTATTTAAGGCTGGGTAGAAAGTCCCAAATTCCACTGAAGCACTACTAAACCTATTATTAAGTTTCAAGTGGCATTTAAGTAGTCAACAAGGTTTGTTCTAGACCCTGTATTCCACCTCCACCTGAGCAGTACAATATTTCTTGCTTATATGAGCATTTCAGTGTGATTGACTTTGTGTAGCAGGGAGCTGAAGTCATGCCAGACCTGTTTCATTCTGACATTTATTTTTGCAATGAAATCCAAGGATCTTTTCTTTTCTCTTTTTTATTTTTTTTTCTATGTGCTTCACTCAGTACTCTCTCTGTGACATTAAAAATCTATCATGCTGCTGGCCCTGGTGTACCCATTAGATTGTACGTGCCAACAATGCTAGAGCTCCATGATGGGGGAGAGACAGCAGAAAGAAAACAAATATATGTGGCCTGAGGAAGTCAATTTTAATTTCTTCCTAAGCTTTCTCTGATTTAGGGCAAGATTCTGTTGCCCTTAATCATGCTGCGATACACTCACCTCCCTCTCAAGGACAAGGCAATGAATAAATGCCATGCAGCCAGAGGCTCTTCTCCCATTCATCTGAGCACTGCACAAGATGCCCAAAGCAGCCTCTGGTAACATTAACCTGCCCAACAGAGAGAAACATCCACAAAAAGAGCCATTTCTTCAATTAAAGAGAATTAGAGGGACAGCTAGAGAGAAGTGGCTCTTTCCCAACACCTGATTACTGACAGACACACAAAGCCACACAGCTTCAGGGTCTGGGACAGAAGCTATCTTGTCCTCTGACATTTTCCATACAAATTCCTGCATTTTTTTTACTGTTCTTTCCCCCTCGGGTTCAGAAATTGGTTGAAATGGAGTCCCTGTGGCCAATGCCTGTAATTTCAGAGCCCTCCTGCGTGGCTGATGAGTAGCCAGTGGAATAAACCTTCCTCCTGTGTGGAGAAGAAAGGTCATCTGAAGGACAATGCAGAAGAGCCTCCCCTTTGCTACCTACATGCTATTGGAGACAGAACAAACATCAGTCCCCACTGTGACAAGTCATATTAACCTTCAGCAGTCACTCGGCATGCTCACAAAATGCCATACAGGAAGGCTATCCAAATAGCCAGCGTTTGAGTGTATGGTGGCAATCAAGCATTGCCAAGGTTGTGTGATCCCAAATGTAAAGCAGGAAGAGGCAGAAAGCACAGTATTGACATTTAGGGACAGATATGCAATGATGGCTCACTTAAGCTGCATGAGGCTACTCCTAATTTTATTTTATCTGTGACCTTGTACGTGCAGTTCTACATGATTTATGTTCAATTTGGCTTGAACTTCATTCATAGCCAATGGTCCAAAATAATAGCAAACTGAAATAGCTGAGAGCAAGTGCTGGTTTTCATTGTGTCTGTTGGATGTGAGTGCCGTTAGCATTCCCAGGTTCACCCTACTGCAAGTACAAGATGTGTGTGTCAAATGACACTGGGTAGCCATCGTTCTGCTCTGACAGAGTTCAGCTCTGTTATTTCCAGATAGAGACAACTGGACCTAATAGCACCCAATTCTGCACACCCCTTAGGGCTGCTGAAAATTCAGGCCATGCTCAGGGAAAGTTGCGACATTGTTTTAGTTAGAATCTAGATGCTCAAAGTTGGTCTTCAGTTGATCCCCATCAAATTAAGGGTCTTTTCAGTAGACAGGGAAGTCTGCAGTCACCTGAGTCACTGTGTTTGAATTCAGGCAGTATCAGCAAAGACAAAGGTGACAAAATACAGAGAGGGGAAAAAAAAAAGAAGGAAAATACTCAGGAAAGAGTTAAATGGAGTGAGAGGCCTCAAAACCCATAAATGAGATTTACCTGGAATAACAAAGTAATGGGGAGAAGGAGAGAGGACAAAAAACACTAAAGTGAGCAGCAAAGGACTTCACAGAAAAAAAAAGTGGAATGGAAGATGTTTGGGAGATACTGAGAAAGCTGAGACACACACAGAAAGGAAAAAAAAAGGAGAGAAAATTTAGAAAAAATTGGAAAACAAGCCACATCTCTGACTACTGCCTTTTTCCTTCCTGAAACCTATCTGAGGTTTTACATGTGGCTGTTACCTCAACCTTGCATTTAGGCTGTTATTCTAAATGAAACATGAAATGTCACAGAAATCACAGGGCACATTCAAAAATGGTGCCTCAAAATCTCCCTTTCTGGGCAAAACACACCTTTTTGCTCATGTCTGTTACCACTCTGAACAAGCTGCAGCATTCATGGTTTTCTGAGCACACAGAACTTTGCAGGACAAGGCAGCTGGATCTCTTTGTAGCTTGCTGTGTTGAGCACTGCTACCTCCAGGTAGCAAAGTCTGATGATGCTACCCTCCGTTTATAGCAACTACTGCTTTTATCTACCAAGGCAAAGTTGCAAACAGCAGACCTCACCTTCCCAAGTAGCTTTTACTGGCTTTGTCCCATTTGCAAAATGTTTCCTCTGGAAAAAAGATGAAGTTGTGATGGAGAGTATCTAAAAGGCAGTTTCTGAGCCCTACTTTCTTACTGACGAAGGAGAAAACTCAGGATGAAGCTCCTCCTTCAGCTGTGGTATTTACAGAACTGCTCTTTCTTGTGCAATCTCTGCTTGTCTTTTGCTGAGCTTAAACACCATCTTTCCTCACTGAAGACACTGACAGCGACTCTCTCTTATATTTGGCTAGACAAAACTTGTAAGAATTGACATACTTGTCAGATTTGTTCAGAATTGGTCAGAGTAAGAATTACTGGCAAGGAAAAACCAGAAAGAGATAACTGCATACGCTTCATTTCTTTTGGAAACCAAGCTAAAAGCATTACAGATAGGCTTAGAAAATAGTTACACCCATTAATCTTTGATTGACCTTTCTGATGCCATTAAAACAGAGATCAGCGAACCATATGTTTTCCATTTGATTTGCTGTGTTCTTGTTCAATAGGTTAAAATCTAGGACAAATCTTGAAAGACAGCTGTTTGACTGAGGCAACCAGAAACCGTCTGCTTGATGACACTCTTCCACACTACCTGTAAGCTTTTGTAAAGCACTTGCCATCTCCTGATGCCAGCTCTAAAGGGTAACAGCTCCGTGACACAAGTTTGACTTGTAAAACAGGAGTTGTCACTATTGCAAACCAACATCCTGGCTCCATTGGCATCTCGTGTCATTAATACGGCTAATGAGTATTTGCCTAAGTCGGGTTCAGAAAGTCAGGGAAGAGTTTAAGGTACTTTCAAATGCTAAGTGCTTCTCACACCACACCAAATTTCTGCATATATGGTATGCAGAAAATAACAGACTGGTAGAGTAAATACAAGTATCCAGAGGCAGACAGGTGGGCTGACGCTGCAGAAGTCAAAACCACAGTTCCAGAAATCACTTCTGGGCACTGGAGCCTGACTGTTGGCTACACTTACATCTGCAGATGGATTCCAGCATGCTTCAGCCTGCACCAACAAGGCACTTCCTAAATTCTGACATTAGCACAGCTGAGGAACTACGTCCAACAGGCATTTTGCATGTGGGCATGCAGCTCAGCTGAAGGAGTTTAACAGTATGGACAAGGTCAAGTCCTGCCAGCTGGCCTGAACAAAAAACTGCTCTCTGCTACCATTGAATCTGCTAGCACAGATGTAGCCTACAGCTGATGAGAACTCTGACAGGGCTCACTTCCTCACATGCCACCCACTATTTACTTTCTCCAATCTGAATCCTTGAAAAGATATCCCATTCTTTAAGGATCACCATCCTGTAGTGTCCTACCTTTCCAACATATATACATAAGCACCCCAAAACACAATTCCAACTGAGAAATTAATCTCTGTGATGGTAGTTAGCAATCCTTTCCCAGTTCCTCTCTTTCTGAACAAGGTGGGTGATATTTTACAGAGATGCTGCTGTTTTGTCTGCTTTCATGCTCATCTCGATGCCTCTATATTGCTGTATTACAATCCAGTTTGTACACACAGAGGGAAAGTTTCCTGGTTTGTAGTTCCAAGGAATAACTGCACAACCTGATATAGCTAGCCACCACTGGCTAATGCTTACAGAGGACTCTAAGGAACCAGTAATCCTAACAAAGAAAAGGTGAAATATTCTGGTATGTTTAACCTCCATTTCACAAGTCATGCAGTTGCATTTGAGAGGGTGACATAGATGAGGAAGAGGAAGTTGAGACCAGATTTCAGATCGGATGTGCATGACATTGATTTAGTAGAAGTCTGTGGATACAATACATCATTCCACAGATCTCCTGCTATTCATTACAATTCCTATGGATCCATGAGCAGTTGCTAACTACACTTCAGATATGTGGCAGTCAGTATGACATATATAAGATCACCATCAGAAAAAAAATATTAAACATTCAAGGAATAAAAAAATCAAGAAAATTATGAACAAGTCAATTTTAATACCTTTCAGCTAGCTGTACATCTCATATCCAGTGACAAATAACACATTATTTTCATAGAAACATAGAATGGTTTGGGTTGGAAGGGTCCTTCAAAGAACATCTAGTCCAACCCACCTGCAATGAGCAGGGACATCTTCAGTTAAATCAGGTTGCTCAGAGTCCCATTCAACCTGACCTTGAACATTTTCAGGGATCCCCAGGGCATCTACCACCTCTCTGGGCAACCTGTTCCAGCATTTCAACACCCTCACTGTGAAAGATTTCTTCCTTATATCTAGTCCGAATCTACTCTCTTTTAGTTTAAAACAACTACCCCTTGTCCTATCACTACAGGCTCTAATAGGAAGTTTGTCCCCATCTTTCTTACAGGGCCCCTTTAAGTACTGGAAGGCTGAAATAAGGTTTCCCCAGAGACTTCTCTTCACCAGACCTGAGAACCCCAACTCTCCCAGACTGCCCTCCTCTGGACCCACTCCAACAGGTCCATGTCTTTCCTGTGCTGAGGACTCTAGAGTTAAACACAGTACTCCAGGTGGGGTCTCACCAGAGCAGAGTAGAGGGGGAGAATCACCTCCCTTGACCTGCTGGTCACACTTCTTTTGATGCAGCCCAAGATACGGCTGGCTTTATGGGTTTTGAAAGCACATTGCCAGCTCATGTCCAGCTTTTCATCCACCAGTACCCCCAAGTCCTTCTCTGCAGGTCTGCTTTCAATCCCTTCATCCTCCAGCCTGTATTGATACCAGGGGCATTCCTTAGGAAGAGGAATTAAGCAGAATGACATGCATGCTGAGGATGTTCCCACAAACCTCTAAAGTTCTTTATNCAGCTTTTCATCCACCAGTACCCCCAAGTCCTTCTCTGCAGGTCTGCTTTCAATCCCTTCATCCTCCAGCCTATATTGATACCAGGGGTATTCCTTAAGAAGAGGAATTAAGAAGAATGACATGCATGCTGAGGATGTTCCCACAAACCTCTAAAGTTCTTTATAAAACAGAATTTAACTTAAAAAAAAAAAGTATGTTTCAGAAGAAATTCTATGATGCATTCCTAAGTGAATGCTTGGTTTCATAGTTCACTTGAGCATATTACTTTGTAGTTACTGTATTGTCACAGGTGATTTATATTATTATTTTAGTAAAGATGTTTTTTCTTGTTTTGAATTATCTCTTTTGAAAGTGAGTAATTCACTGAGAAATAACATAATTGAAAATTTGTGTTCCTGTGCAGTTCTATCCTGTTGGCTGGCCTCTCTGATGTCTAATAAGATGTAAGTTTTCTTACTGTCAGGATGCAGCTGTACAATGCTGCTTCACTGCAATCAGTGGTGTCTTTTTGGTAGGAACGATACTGGATCTCACTCTCTTGACATCTGACCACTTTTCTCATAGTAGCTTAATAGCTTCTGTGCTTCCTTGTTTTAAACATGGTTAAGAGTGACAAAAGAATTCAAAAGTTATGTATTAAAGGAGGGAGAGACTGAAGAAAAAGATGGTTCAGCATGCTTGAGCTCATTTCTTCAAGAAATTTTCAGATGAAAGGCAAGCAAGGATGTTGTTCTTTAATCTCACAACAGCTGATACTTTGGTGCACAAGGTCCTTACCATGCTTGCAGGAGCCTTGCACAGCTCTTGGCTCTCTCTAGGTCTTTCTGTGTGTCCAAACAACCAGATCCCTGACTTACAGTGGTTTTCAAAATCACTGATTTTTAAGTACATCTACAGCATGAACTGATTTGATTTTGAAAATGCCAATCACAGCAACTCCACCTTCCAGCTAAAGAATCCATGTGGCCCAAACAACATGAGAAAAAGCCAATATTAGGAGACATAAGAGAGGAACTGCAGTGTCCTTAGCTCCAGCTGAGATCAAGTGACAAAGTGTTGACATCCTGAACATTTTTAGAGCTGGGAGATCATTTCCTAGCTAGCCTTATTGTTTATCCAGGCTTGTTTATCCTGGTGCTAACATGAGGTGTGAAAATGAGGCATGTACTTATCCAATCTTAGTGATTGGGCTTGTCAGTCTATACTACATGCTAACCCAGAAAACTTGGCAGATTGCAAATCTGCCTTACTGACTTCTAATAGTAACCCTTGTCCACGATATTATAACACCAGTTCAGCTATCAGAGCAAAAACCTATTTGCTGGATCCTGAAAGACTTACGGGCTCTTGGATTTTGTCTTCCAAAGAGGGAAAATAAACAGGCAGACTGCTGTTCAGGCTGCACATAAACTTCACTTCCAAAAAAATCCTGCAAGAGCAAACATGTATAGAAACTGTACAGAAAAAACTGCTTCTGTTCAGTCTGCAGTCTGAGCCATGGCACTATTTCAAGGCTGACAGACCACAGGAGAGCTAGATGCTCCTGGACTGTTTTGGTATTAACGTTGCGGCCAAGATAAATAGCCAGGCTCTACAGAAGTGTTTTCACAGCTCACCCACAGTCTGGCAGCTGGGTGTCTCTAAAACCCCAAAGCATAAAAAACTGGCTCATGTCACCTACCCAATCCAAAATTCAAACAGTAGAACTAGACTAGGGAGAAACTTACCACCAGGCAAAGGCTGTGTGCTGTATCCTTGCGGCAAAAAGCAAACCAGCCTTGTGATTAGAGTATCTTTAACACAATATTAACTTATGGAGTAGGCAAATCTATGTAATCAATTTAGCATGGAAACTGAAGCACCAGGTTTCACTTTTTTTTCAGAGATTCAGCACACAACATTTGCCTTTGGTCTTAATGAGGTGAGGAAGATGGGATTTCTCTGGTGCTGTCAGAAGGGTACAAATTGCTGTTGATCCCTGTGGCCAAGCATAATTTCTCTATTTGAACGTTTTAAAAGAATTTCTCCCCCTCACTATCCCTCCCACCAAATCTATGTGTCAATGCTGCTGAATTTGTACAGATTCCAGATCCTAACAAGTTCAAAAGTCAATGTCAAGATTTTGCAACAGAAAGTCCTGCTGTTTTTGTTTGTTGTTTTGTTTTTTTTTTTTTCTCAGAGTGAAATAACATTTTCGGGGTAAAATTAACTATTCAGTTTTAAAATATGTAAAAATTGAAATCCGAAGTAAACAGCTAGACTGAAATTTCCTTTACTCTGTGCTTGGTGGAAAACAGAACATTTTTAAACCTGACTAAAAATTCAAATGTCGATGGAAGCTGTGGAGCACTGGAGTCCTACGGCAACAAGGTAGGGGGCACACAGAAGAGAGAGATGAAGAAGTGGGTAGGATAGGATTGTCATGCTGTTTCTTAAGCCATACAGAGATCAAACGAAAAACAGGTCCAAAGAAGACAAATCCTGAAATTCAGCTGAAGCACAAAAGTCTTTGCTTTGCTTACTGCCTGGAGCCCCTTTACTGACCAGGGAAACATCTGATTTAAGGGTCCCTGTTTCTCTCTGTCCTATCCAGGCTATGACTGCCCAGCTCAGCAATGCCACGCTGACAAACCCAAACTCCCAGGGGACTTAAGCCTTCTTCAGTTTCTAAAATCAAAGTGAAGGAAACATGCTATGTTACATCAGACCAGTGACCTAAGTAATACTGTAAGAGCAGGCATCTTTGAGGCTTTTTAATTTCACTGGTATCTCTTGTATCACAAGAAAAATATAAGTAACCTCAGCCTCATCACTAGATCATATCTCATGTGTTTGCTCCCTCCATCCTTTCCCAGTAACTTTTAAAGTATTGTTTTCTAGATATTTTCTGTATCTTCCATTTGGGCAGGCTGTGGTAGGCCCATTGCAGGAAGGCAACCAGTGCCTCACTGCAAACAGCAGATTGCAAGAAACAGTAGATAGTCTATAACAACAGATCATGAGGTTTCCACTCACACACCAGGACATTTAGTGAAGGACCATCTTCAGAGAGGATGAGCTCAGTATTCTCCTCTGCATAGGAAGGCAGGCTACAGGTGAGCCCTGGGCAGCCACAGTGATGCCTGCAGCCTGCAGCAAAGCAGCGGCTCACATGTGGACATAGATCCATGTGCAATTTCTGCCTGGCTACTTCCACTGAGAACCTGACTCAACTACCATTAGCACTGGCACAGCACTCCAAAAAGCTCTGGGCAGAAAGGAATGTGTTTGCAGCAATAAAGCATTGCCTAATCAGATGACTTTTCATGTGCACTTCGCTTCATTTTGTAAAGCAACCCTAAGGTTTGAAGCCCAGACACTGCACCTCGGCACACCTACTCCGCTGCCACAAGGCTTGTGGCAGAGCTGGTATGTCACCTTCTTGCTAGCAAAACAAAACCATCATCCAAAGTAATTTAAGCCATTCGGGATGGCCAAGTTCATCAGGATAGTGATGGCTGTGACTAAGACCCTAGCTGAAGCAATTGCATTCAAAGCCTTTTTCATCTTTTGCAAAGGGAGAGACAGGGATGCCAGGCTGCAGACCTCTGGAGCTCTTCTCTCTCTCTAAGGTCTGAGACAGAGGTTATGGTGTTTGATTAAAGCACCTCAACAAGGTCTATACGAATAAACTGGATAGGCAACACTCTCTGGTTTTAGAAAGCTCAAGGATCTTAGTGTTCATCAGCCTGAAGTGATCACTAGAGAGGAGTTGGAGCTTGTATGGCCTGTGACACTGCTAACACTGACCTTCTCATTGCTGGAGCTGTGGCTCTGCTTTTCTACACACCACCAGAGCCTGGTGCTACACTCACATAAGGAATCACAGAGCAATAATTTTACAGTCTCCATCAATAAGTAGCAGGATGCAACATGCTGGATACTGCTAATTATAGTTGCAGTTTATCTCTGCAGGATAACTCTGCAGGTTGAGCATAATATAAATGCTTCAGGCTTCTTTCTCCTCTTGCATGCCTTCTCCAAGACCATCAAGCAACTCATGGTCAGCACTGTTTAAAGGGGTGGGGATCAGATCCCTTGGCAGCAGATGTTGTGATTTTCTGTCTCCTCCTGTATTTTTTCTAAAAGGCCAGGTAATTACTTAGGACTAAAAAATCTATGTCAAAGCAATCAGTAGTGTCACCTTGCTGACTTCAGATATATTGCAGCAGGAATCAGTCTGACTTCACAATTCTTCCTTTCCCTGTAACAAATGGAATAACCTACGTAGATCCTGTCTGTAGGCAGCACCAAGCAAGAGGCCACTCCAACCACATCTGTGTCGCTTGATCCCTCTGAAATGCCATTTTTTCATTGAATCCTTCCATACCTGACAGCTAGTGTTGGCAGTTGAATCAAAGCAGCAAGGCTCTGAGATGTTCCCTGTCTCAGTCAAGGCATGAGAGGGGAGAGCTGAAGGGTCCCTGCTCATTCTCCTCCTTCCCTGAACACAGACTGAGATGGGCATCAAGGGTTACTGCTGGAATTAGGATCAGGAGAGGAAAAAGAAGTTCTGTTTCTGAACTTGTGGAAATACATATTGTTCACCTTGCTGTATATATGAGTAAAGAGACACTTAGACAGAGGAGCGGGAAGGGATTTCAGTAGAGAGCTTGGAAAGACAGGTAAATAGATCTTCATCCTTGCTCTAAATGCTACTTTACTTTTGCACTTTCTTTTCCACAGAGCTCCTTACAGTCTAACCAAAACCAGTCAGTTGAAAGAAAAGGAAGGATAGAAAAGGAATTGTAGTGGTACATGTTAGTTTGCCAAAGAAGCCACCAAACAAAGTGTGAAGAAAAAGATTTTCTCCTGGAGCAGGGGAGCTTGTTCATCATTTACCTCATGTGTTTACCCTTGGGCTATCATTATATTAGTGACATTTTCTGACTGAGCTGGAGCACCTGGTAACTATAGCAACCATATTATCATATCTGCCCATAAATTCCCTTGGTTCTAATTAGGGCACTCATTTATAACAGCAATAACAACATAGGAGAAATAACAGCAGGCTTAGCTCAGATGCAGTCACCTCTCTTTTCCTCATGTAACAGAAATGACCCATATCTGAGCAGTTCTTATACCAGATGATGTTACTTATAGTACAAAACCTACCTTACCTGCCACGTCGACTTCTTTGTATCCACCTGCTATGTTGCCCATACCATCTCAATTTCTATAAAGTCTGTTCATCAACCTTCCTGTTCAGACAAGAGACTTTCTCGTCTCCTTGTCAGCAAGCTTCACACCAGGCTGCATAAATGTGTTTTTCTTGATAGAAGGAAGAATTCACACCTAGCCTACAAGGAAATCACACACACAGAATTATTGCAAATTCACAGACAGTAGGTGGATGCTATCACAAGCAGAAAGGCTAAGCAGTTTGATGTAGCTTATTAATTGAAATAAATGTTGGGAAATTTGGGGAAAATCACATAAGAGAGAGTAAAGAGACACTTAGAATAAAAAACAAAACTTACATAGCACTAAGATAGTGAGAATTAAAGAAAAACACATCCCCAGTAGTCAACAACCTGTCCTTGAGAAACAGGCCTGCAGAAACAGGATGAAAGAATGAGAGGGAGTCCTATAACTTCTCTTGGCTATAGCCTTGAGCACTACATAGAAAACACTTACTAATTTGATTTACCTTATTAACATCCCATTAGCATACTAGAATACCCACCCGCAGGCTAGACGGACCCTTACTACCAAAAACCCCTCCTCTCTGAACAT